>CM042967.1:19853154-20213154 GCA_023678885.1 Pogostemon cablin
GTTTGGGATTACCGATCACAAAGGTACCAATTCCTTTCCCTTAGAAATTCTTATCTAAAAGCCTGGATGAGAAGTTAAGAAAGTTTGTTGATGTAATGAGGAACATCCAAATCAGTATTCCTTCTTCCGAGGCTTTGGAGTCGATGCCATACTATGCAAGATTCATTAAAGAACTCATCTCAAGAAAGAGAAGCTTGAACAGTGTGGAAACAGTGAACTTGACAGAAAACTGTAGCTCAGTGATTCAGAAGAAGTTGCCCGAAAAGTTAAAGGATCCTGAAAGCTTCATCATACCTTGTGAGATTGGAAAAGGACCAGTGAGGAAGGCATTATGTGATCTCAGAGCTAGTATAAATTTGATGCCCTTCTCGATATTCAAGAAGCTTAATTTGGGAGAGTTGAAGCCTACGTCTGTGGCTTTACAGTTAGCAGATAGGTCGTTGACATATCCCGAGGAGTTATTGAGGATGTGCTAGTGAAGGTATTGAATTTGGTTTTTCCTGTGGATTTTCTGGTCCTAGATATGGAGGATGACAAGGATGGAACGCCTTTGATCTTGGGGCGTCCATTCCTTGCGACTAGAAGAGCACTGATTGATGTGTTCAAAGGAGAGTTGAGGCTTAGTGTCAATGAAAAAGAAATTATCTTCTCCTTGAACAAGGCGATGCAGTGGCCAGCAGAAGAGCAGCAGTTCAAGTTTGTGGAAATAGTAGAGGAGATTGTGGAGGATGACTTGCCTTTGATACTCTCTAAGGATCCTGTTGAAACATGCATCCGCGTATCTCTTACTTTACCTACTACTAATGATATTTTACTTGATGAATTGTCTAATGAGAGCAGGTACAAGCAAGAAGACTCAACAGTGGAGGAAGTTCTAAACTTGATAGGCTTTTTCTGCGCACTATAATTTAATCCTGAAGTATAAGGATACCAACTATAGCAGCGAGCACCCAAATTAAATTATCGATCCCACTAAGATAGTTAATTATTTATTTTACTCTGAATTACTAATTAATCAGAATTGAGTAACCGGTTTCCACTGTTTTGTTGTGAACTAATAAACTAAAATACTGAAATATTAAATAGATGAATTATTAAAAGCAATAAAAATAAAAGCAAGTTTTAACCAAGAGATGACGAACAGTTCTAAGGTATCAGGTATTGAACAATTAATTTGGGTTATTAAACTTATGATTGCTCATTCATGCAGTTTCACTGAAAATACACCACATATCCCTGTTATCCCACCGAATATGATTCGATTCAAAGCTAACAGTCTAATCTGGTTTAAAACCTAAGGTGCGCAAATATTACCGAGTCTTATTCCTAGATACTAATCAAAGCAAGCAATAATACTCCGGATAGTAAGCCCGACTAACAAGATATTTTCTGGAATTACTACAAGATTCTATTCACTTCCTACTTGATTGTCTAATTGCATTGTTCCACTAAACTAATCAAGTATTTGATTTACCAGTTCATGGAATTAAAGTGTTTATAGAGGAACTACTTCAATCCCTAACAGATAGACAATACCAATCATGAACGCACACAAGCTAACACAGTAATCCAAGCATTATAGCGGATGTCATGAATATACTATGAAGACGTTACAAAGCAGATAAGCAAGTCTGAATAAAATAAGTAAAATCAAAAGATCAACTGCATAAAATCCCAATCTTTGTTCTAAATCCCCAAATCAATCCATCAAAACCTAGAACTGTATATAAAATTAGCCCATGAGGTCACAAGCAACACTCATGGCTAAGCAATTCATACCAAAAATTAAAGTAAAGAAAGAGAAAGATAAGAATTATGAAATCCTAGCGTAAGCGCAGTCTTATGTTCCTTCTCCATCTCTCCAATTGCTCGATTCTCCCTCAATTAGCACTTGGAACCCTCTTGAAAGTGGATGGATGATGAAATCAGGTTGTTAATCTGATATGAAGGTGTTGGAGGTGTGAATTGATGATGAATTATGGATGGGTTCTCTCCAGTCTGTGTCTTGATCTCCCTAATTGTTTCTAGAACTAATGCAGGGCTTTTTCGCGATCCAAAACTCTTTCAGAAATGCGATCTGAGGGTATATATACGCTGCTGCATCGAACAGGCCCCGACTGGGCTTGAAACTGGGCCGCTCAACACCCAGCTCGGCTCGAGCTAGGCCAGGATCCAGTCGAGTGGCCTTTCCCTGTACTGGCCCCGAGCTGGGCCATTCCGGTTCTATTTCGCTCATCTTCCGGTCCTGCTCTATTTTTTCCTGTTTTCTGCCTTCAAAACTCACAAAAACACCTTAATAGCCTCAAAATCATGTAAATACTTAAACGTACACGATTTCATGCAAAAACGATAACTTTCCTTAGCAAAACAGTGTAATGTGCACACATAAAATGCGTGAAATTCCACTCTCAACAATAACTCATTAAAATCAAAACCTTAATTATCGTATGTGATTCTATTCCAAATAAAAATACATAATAAATTAAACCCTAGCCCAATGTGTCACGTTTAGCTATAAAACCTATGCTCTGATACTAATTATTAGCGTTTGAATCTTTTGATTAAGTGAACTGTTAGGGTTCCATGCAATTCTACTACAGTAGAAGCATAAGAGTAGAATCGTATTACCTTTCACCAGGGTTGATGTAGAGGTTGATCAGCAGCAACAAACGACCTTCCGATCTTCTATTGTATTTCTAAGCCACATCTTGTGTGGGCAATGATCTACAAGACATTCGGGTTACAACAGGATTTAGGAAGAGAAATTAGGGTTTGAGCCTCCCATTGGGCTTAAGCATCCAAGTTTAGCTCAAAACTTATACTTAAGTCCAATAATAATAAATCAGTCCACTAAAGAAATATTATTGCACTGCCATCCTAATCCCAAATTATGTTATGGGCTCCTTCTTATTATGAGCCTGTTGTCTCCCCGTATTTAAGATATAATGCCCATTAATTAATTAAATTACTAACAATTCAATTAATTAATATATGTATCGAGAGTAGTACCACTCAATCTTATTTTTATGCCGGAATAATTCCACCTGCAGGTTTACATGATAATCATTATAATCTCCTCAAAGGAACATCATCAACCAATTCTGTTAGGACACGGATTCCTTCTACAATCAACAACATACCATAGAGACAGCGCCATCTCCCAACTCACCGAGCATATTGATTTAATAATTAAATCTCACCCATTGATGAATCAAGAAAATAAAAACTGGCTTATGTTGAGAGGTTATTGTATAGGGATTAAGAGTGTGAACATCCATAATAATAGAGATCAAGTTCTATTATATAGTCAGTATAAACCGAATGATCTCAACACGGTCCTATTCAATACACAAAGTGCACTATTGCAATTTTATAATCAAGACAGACTAATGCCAAATAACACTACAACCATATCGATAGACAGTCCCCGTCCATCTCGGCTGTGAATATCTATTTATACTTTATAAGGAGCCGATAATATGATCTTCTGTGTGACGCCGCATATCAAATTATCTACAGCATAAAGTAAATGGACTTTGCAATAATATAATTGCAATCGTTTGATCACAAGATTCTTATTTCAAATATTGTCAAAACATTGTTCATTCAAAAGCTAGACTTTTAGTATACAATCCAACAGCTCGGACCTTCAGCCTGAGAGCAGCCCTTCTGTTTGCTCCATGTCGTAGTCCAAAGTTTAGTTGCGGTCCACTTCATGCCTTTCATTAGTTTTTCTCATGATTATAGTCGAGCTCCATTGTTTCACCACATTTTGTACTAATAATCATGTTTTATTTTCTTTCGAGCCATATGTTTTGGCTCTTTTTAGCAAGTCGTATGTTTGGCTTTTTATTTTTATTTTTCCCTTCCTCCTTTTTTCTTGTCCCTCTCTTCTTTTCATTTGCTTTTTTTATAATATTGCCTAGTTTAATTATGTAGTTGATAATAATAATATTTTATACATGTACTTTAGAGTAATTATGAATTATTTTATGTACCTGAAATAATAATAATATATCATATTTTTATTAACATTGAAAATAATTATAAAAATTGATTTAAGATGGAATAGTGTAAGTGTTTAATGAATTGGATAGTCGCAGGCGTGTGAAGTCTGCCAATTTATAAGATTAAAAAGGGTTTAATTAATTAGCGAAAGCCCTTTTTTACGTTCTTTTTTAATTTAATATAAAATTTATTTATTTTGTTTAATGGATAATCCATCTCATATAAGGGGATCTGTGAGAGGGTCTAACTCAAGACATACCCTTAATTAATTGACGAACAATATTAAGTCAGACATTCTAATTAAAATGTTTCCTTAATTTGCTTTCTTTCTTTATTTATTTTATCTTGTCACTTTTTTTATAATTTTTTCTTCTGATTTTCTTTATTTTAATTATTTAAATAAATTTTTGGAAATAATTTTTTTATTTTTAAATTAAAATATAATATTAATTAACTGTAAAAGTTATGTAAATTACAATAAATAATTTTTAATAAAATTATATAATTAAATGAATATCACTTTTTCTTTATCATATATATTAATATTTATTAAAATATTATCACTTTTTATTCCTCTTATAAAATAAATATAAAATAGTTTGTTTGTAAATTTTTCTTTATTTTTTTTATTTTTTTAACTTTCATTAAAAATATTATCACTTTGTATTGATTATACAAATTGTTTATGAAAAAATTATCACCATGATAAAGAATCACATTTCATTTACAATATTATATATTTTTGTAGGCTTATAAATTATGAAAATATATAATTTAATGGATATCACTTTTCCTTGTTCAAGCATCCTTTTTATTATAATTGTTATCACTTTTAATTTTTATTACAAATTATTTTTGAAATAATTTAATTTAGCAGTTATCAATTTTTCTTAGTATCACTTTTTTTTCATTAAAAATATTTATCACTTATATCTAAATCCATAATCTAAATGAAAAATATTATCTTATAATATAAAATTGTATTTCAACTCAATAGTTATAGCCTTTTCTTTATTTGGTATTACTTTTTCTTTTATTAAAAAATATTATCAGATTTTATCAGTAATTCAAATAATTTATTAAATAGTTATCACAATTTCATAATCAAGAAACACTTTTCATTTAAAATATTATCACTTTTTATTTTTTTTATAAATTGTTCATGAAATAATTTAATTTGATAGTTATCAGTTTTCCTTGTTCAAGCATGACTTTTTAATAAAAATATTATCACTTCTTATATATTTTATAATTTGTTCATGAAATAATTTAATTTGATATTTATCAATTTTTCTTGTTCAAGTATCATTTTTTAATAAAAATATTATTAGGTTACTACGAATTAATCATAAAATAATTTAATTAAATGATTATCAATTTTCCTAAATTAGGTATCACTTCCTTAATAAAATATTTATATTAATTTGCATAATTTCATATAATATCTAAAGAAATGATAGAATTTCAATTATCATATTTTCAAATTAGAAAAATAAAATTAAAGAATAAAGAAAATGAAATAAAAATAAATTAATTTAATAATAATAATAACAATAGTAATAATAAGTTTATATATTTATTTATCAATTTTTATTTTTATTTATATTAATATTAGTAGATTATTGATAAAGTTCGAATAGGAGGGGGAACGCTTTTAGCAAGTTTAGATCCTAAACCATCTTCAAGATATGCAACGGAATGCGAAAGTTCCAGTTGTTAGAATGTGTTGAGCATGGAGCATGCTATATTATAAAGATTGCCGGCAGTTTAATTGGGTCTATAGAGGTTCCGTTTCACATAAAGAGATCTGCGAGACGGTCTCGCACAGTTTTTACAAAAAAATATTACTTATACACATTTATTATTAAATTTTATATTTATATATGAGTTGATCTAGTGTATAATTGGTGTACACTATTATTGTGAATTTGATGCCAACACAAACAAGAAATGAAATAGCAGATTAGTTTAACACACAAAATGATAATAAATTAAGAAAGAATATAAATGCAAAGACACAATCATTTAAGTGGTTCGATCTTTAATGATCTACGTCCACTGAGGCAAGCGAAGACCTCTTAAGAATAATTACTACTAGATAAACACTTATTACCTATTATTACTATGAGACACATCAATTTAAAATAATTACTTCTAGATACAAAAAATTAAGATCAATTACCTAATATACCCTCAACTTAATTTGACTTAACAACTTTTATACTGCACATAACATTTACGACTCTTTTTACTGCACATAACACTTACAATTTTCTTTGTTGCACATAATATTTATTGTTGGATGTATAATTTTTGCTACATATAAATTTTTTTGTTGCACATAAATTTTTTACTGCACAAAAATTTTTTTACATAACATTTGCTGCATATACATTTTTTGTTGCACATATGTAAATGATTGTGTGTAGCGTAACTGTTTATGTGCAACATATTGTAAGGGGAAAGTTGGAATATCACTAGATATTTTATATAGTTAGTAGTAATAATTTTTTAAGTTTGTATCTTATAGTAATTAAGGAGATTCCAATGTATCTAACAGTAAGTATCCCTAAGTTTATATGTGTGTGTGTATATATATATATATATATATTAGTTATTTTTAAATAAAGTTCAAATATGAGGGGAATGCTTATAGCAAGTTTAGATCCTAAGACATCTTCAAGAGATGCAACGGAATGTAAAAGTTCCAGTTGTTAGAATATGTTGAGCATGGAGCATACAATATTATAAAGATTACCGGAAGTTTAATTGGGTCTATAGAGGTTCCGTCTCACATAAAGAGATATGTGAGATGGTCTTGCACAAGTCTTTACCAAAAAAATATTACTTATATGTATTTATTATTCAATTTCATATTTATATATGAGTTGATCTACTGTATAATTAGTGTACACTATTGTTGTGAATTTGATGCCAACATAAACAAGAAATGAGAAATCAAATTAGTTTAACACACAAAATGGTAGTAAATTAAGAAAGAATAGATATGCAAAGATAAAATCGTTTATGTTGTTCAATCTTTAATAATCTACATCCACTAAGGCAAGAAAAGAACTCTTATTGATGATCTTGATCACTACAGATTGATTACAACTTACTAAGTCACTCAAAAGCCACTAATGAACTCAATATACAAACTGCTGTTAAATATCACTCTTTTGGAAACTGGCTCTATGATGATATGTTGTGAGCCATTTTTCCATTTTTATAATATACAAAATATGTGTAATCAGCTCCAACTAAAAGTCCACAGGGCATAGATGAGATACAGCAAAAAAACCGTTCATAAATATCTAATCTGATCTTCATGAAAGCACTCCAAAGTCAGCCACCAGTCTAGTTTAGTGCCTTAGCCAAAAAACATATTTAACTATTTTTGAACTAACTCACTAATTTGATTAATTTTGATTTTATGCAGCACATTAAAAACCTTCAGCTGATCACTAACTGTATATGTCTAATTTGTCACATAACTATTAGAGCAAGGTTTACACTTAACACCTCACAATTCTCCACCTTAAGCCTTATTTTAATCAACCATTCAACACTTAGTCTCCACCTGCTGTTTTATGGCCGCAAAATCAGCGTCTTGCTTCCTTAATTCAGACCAACTAAGCTCTTGCACAACTCATGCTTTAGTACAAAAATCAGCTGGATTCTCCTCTACTTTTGTCTTGCAGACTTTTGCAAAACCTTTATTTACCATATCTCTCAGAAAATACAACTTAACATCTATATGCTTAGTTCTTTCATGAAACCTCTGGTGTTTTGATAAATGGCTTGCACTCTGATTGTCATAGAAAACGCACACAACTCCTTGATTCAACCCAAGTTCTCTATCATCCCTTTAACCCACATAGCTTCTTTCACAGCTTCTGTGAGTGCTACAAATTCAACTTCTGTAGTTGATAAAGCTACTATAGATAGATGAGTAGCTCTCAAACTTGTTGTTGCCCCATATAGAGTAAACACATAACCAGTAATTGACTTCTTTGAATCAAGACTAACATCAAAATCTGAATCCACAAATTCATTAAACACATCACATCCATCTGATATTTTCATTAACTT
Source organism: Pogostemon cablin (assembly GCA_023678885.1). NCBI lineage: Eukaryota > Viridiplantae > Streptophyta > Magnoliopsida > Lamiales > Lamiaceae > Pogostemon > Pogostemon cablin. The sequence goes on from CM042967.1 coordinate 19,861,255, forward strand.
TAAACATGTTGATAAAATTCCCTTTATGTATTTCATTGCCCATTTTATTGACTCCCAATGAGCTCTGCCAGGATTAGGCATAAACCTGCTAATCACACTCATGACATATGTAAGATCAGGTCTACAACAGACCATTGCATACATCATACTTCCAACTGCACTAGCATATGGAATCTTATTCATTTCAAACCTCTCCTGTTCAGTCTTTGCTGATTGTTGAAGTGATAACTTCAACCCTTGCTTACTTGGATTAACCATTGACTTATACTCACCATGTTATATCTTTTCAGCATCTTCATTAGATAAGCTTCCTGATCCAAAGTTACGACACAGGTTGTTCTATCCCTCTTGATTTGCATCCCTAGGATTATCTTAGCTTCTCCAAGATCTTTCATTTTGAATTTTGATTTTAAGATCTTCTTAACATTTAAGATACATTTCATAGAGTTGCTTACAATCAAAATTTCATCAACATACAGCATCAGATATGTACACACCTCAGTAATCATCATATACACAAAACTATCATAATTGCTCCTGATGAAACCTGATGCAATTATATAATCATCAAATCTGAGGTACCACTACATTGGATTTTGTTTTTGTCCATATAGTAACCTCAGAAGTAAGCATGCCTTCTTTTCTGAGTTCTTCACACTCACTCCATCAGGAATCCTCATATATATTTTCTCTTCAGGCTTGCCATGTAGAAAAGCTATTGTAACATTCATTTTTGTGAACTTCCAGGTTGAAGTGAGCCACCAATGCTTAGTAGAATCCTTATAGAACAATGATTTACTAAAGGGGAAAAGATTTCATTGTAATCTATTCCTTCTTTTAGAGAAAATCCCTTTGCAACTAATCTAGCCTTGAATCTGATATTTCCACCTTCTGTTGTAGCAAGTTTTTTCTTGAAAATCCACTTGCAACCAGCCAATTTCTGATCACTTGGCTTATCAACAATTTTCCAGGTTTCATTCTTACATATGACAGCAACTCCTCCTCAATAGCTACAAGCCATTTTCCAACTTCTTTACAACTTATAGCTTTAAAGTAATTTATTGCTTCATATGCCTCCACCTCAATGGCAGTGTACAAGGAAAATGAAACCATATCAGCTTGAACATATCTTGCGGGAGTTTGAATTGTTTCTCTTTCTTTTGCAAGTTGGTAGTTACTCAACTTTTCTTCCGCTTCTTCATGCTCTGATTTTCCTAATCCCTGTAGCTCATCTTCATGTTGATCATCTTGTTCGAATTCTATATTCTGATCATCCTCATTGCCTCTAATCATTTTCTTATGCTCCACCTCAAATACTGTTCTATCTTTCCTAGTAGGTTGGCTGATATTACTCTCTTTACGAGGCATTCTATCCTTACTAAATGTAACATCCTTGCTAATGATGAACTTTTGAGTTTCCATGCCCCATAATCTATAGCCTTTTACTCCCTTAGGATATCCAATCAGAACACAATTCAATGCCCTCTATTCTAGTTTATCTTGCTTTACATGAGCATAAGCAAGACACCCTATAACCCTCAATTGACTATAATCTGCAGTTTTGAACTTTAATGCAGTAGATGGACACCTATATATCAAATAGGCTGCTATAGTAAACAACTCTCCCCAAAAGCTTTTTCCAAATCCACCACTCAACATCATGCATTTGACACTTTCAAGTAATGTTTGGTTCATCCTCTCAGCAATATCATTTTGTTGAGTTGTTGCTGGTACAAACCTATGCCTCACTATGCCTCTCTCTTTACAGAAAGAATTAAACTGATCAGACAAGTATTCTAGCCCATTGTCTGTACTCAAGTGCTTGAGTTTTCTTCCACTGATGTTCTCCACCTCTGATAGCTAACATAAATCCATTCTTTTCTTGAGAAATCATCTATGAAAGTGATAAAATACTTTCCTCTCCTCTTGTAAGGTTCTTGGCTGGGCCCCATAAGTCTTCATGAACATAATCCAATGCTGTCTTGGTATTATGATCACTAATCCAAACTTAATTCTCTTTGCCTTACCAAGTATGCAGTACTCACACTGATGCAGCTTCACATCTGACATACCCTCAAGAAGTTTATGTTTCATTAGCTTCTGTAATCCCCTTTCACTGACATGAGCAAGCCTCTGGTGCAACATCTCAGAACTTACATCCTTCTTCACTACATGGCTCTGTGGTGATAGAGTTTCACCAATTAGGAAGTACAGATCATGTCTTCTTACTCCCTTCATCATCTCAGTTCCATTCTTAGTTACTGTAAGGCTTCCATTCTCTAATGTGCACATGTCTCCAAGAGAATCTAACATGCCAAGAGAGATTTAATTCCCTCTCAAATCTGGTACATATCTTACATTAGCTAGAGTTCTAATCATGCCATTATGTAACCTAAGCATCACAGAACTAATTCCTTTAATTATACAAGAATGATCATTACCAAGTAAAACTGATCCTTCATCTTGTAACTTCAAATCAGTAAACCAATCCTTGAATGGTGTCATGTGGAAAGTACATCTAGAGTCCATGATCTACTCATTTGGTTTATGATTACAAGTTATAGACAGAGCTTCAGAAATTATAAAATCTGAATGATCATTACCAAGTAAAACTGGTCCTTCATCTTGTAACTTCAAATCAGTAAACTAATCCTTGAATGGTGTTATGTGGAAAGTACAGTCAGAGTCCATGATCCACTCATTTGGTTTATGATTATAATTTATAGACAGTGCTTCAAAAATTAAAAAATCTGAATCAACTTGAACAGTTACCTAGTTTTACCTAATTTCTTGAAGCATTGTTGTTGTTGGTTCCTTTTCCAGCCTTCATTGCCTTCCACTTTGGACAGTTCTTCTTGAAGTACCTAGGTTCATAGCAATGATAGAACTTCTTTGTGTCTGAATCAAAAGACTGAGCAGCCTTCTTATCTTTCTTCTTTGAATCAGTTGTACCAGCATTGTTTTTCCCCTGATTTCCTTATTTCTTGGCCATCAGTCCTTCCCCACTTGTTTCTTGAGTCGCGCATGCTTTTTGCAGCTCCTTAGACTTCAATGCCACTTGAACAGTTTCAAGACTGAATCTTACTCCCAAACAAAAGTGTATTCTTGAAGTTTTCAAATGAAGGAGGCAAGCCTGATAATAAGATTAGAGCCTTATCTTAATCCTTTATTTCTTCTTCCAGATTAACAAGATCATCAATGATCTTGTTCGCTGATTTGGTTTCAACCATTCTGAATGCATACAACTTTTACTGGTTGGCAATGGACTTTACCATTTACAAACTCTCAAGTTTGTTCCATACAGCTAAGTAGTAGTCTCCCTGATCACTGATGAGAGTGAAAATTCATGTATTCTTTTATCCAATTTGATATCTCTTTGAGTGTGTTAAATGCTATTACTTACACATATCATAATATTTTTTAATATTATTGACTAAAAGGTACTTGAGAGGTATTTTGTTGTGTTTTGAAAGAAAAAAGGATAAAAAAAATACAAAGTTGGAATGAAGGGTGAATTTGTACAACATGTAAAGGAAATAGAGGACTACATTCCATCATTTTTCTGTGTTAATGTGGAAGTCCAAACTGGTTGTGTTATAAATGGTTGGAAAGATACGAAAGAGAGGGTTTCGTGGGCACAAGAATTGCTTAAATCAAAGTTCAGATAAAGAAGTTATGCTTAAAACCATGAGGTCACGCAGCTGGCGGCGAGAATAAAAAAAATCATGAAAATTATCCTCTTTTTCTTATTTTCTTGGTGGCCAAGTCCAAAGTCCACCAAAGTTCAAATAAAGAAGTTATGCTTAAAACCATGAGGTCACGCAGCTGGCGGCGAGAATAAAAAAATCATGAAAATTATCCTCTTTTTCTTATTTTCTTGTTGGTTGGGTATCAACCAAAGTCCCACATCGGTTAGAAGTGGGGATGGCGAGGGGTTTATAATTGAGGGATGGACTCTCCCTAAAATGAGGCCTTTTGAGCGTGATGCTCAGAGTGGTAAAACCATGCGGGCCAGTAGGCTGGCCCAAAGCGGACAATATCATGCTAGTGGATTGAGTGGGCCCGGCTCCCTAGGCGGATAAACCCAACAAGTGGTATCAGAGCCAGGCCCCAAACTTAACCGGCCCAGCCCAGGGTTGGTGGGATGTTCGGACCTCAAACTGGATGGTCTAGCTGTGGGACTTTGTTTGAGGGGGAAATGTTGCTTGGGTGTCAACCAAAGTCCCACATCGGTTAGAAGTGGGGATGGTGAGGGGTTTATAATTGAGTAATGGACTCTCCCTAGCATGAGGCCTTTTGGGTATGATGCCCAGAGTGGTAAAACCGTGCGGGCCAGTGGGCGGCCCAAAGCGGATAATATCATGCTAGTGCCTTGTGGTATCAGAGCGGGTTTCTGCATTGTGCCTTGTGGTGAGTATGGAAACCAATACTAATAGAATGGTGAATCTCAATGGTTCTAATTATCATGTGTGGAAAGGCAAGATGGAGGATCTTGTTTATGTGAAAGATTATTATTTGCCTGTATTTGAAACTAAAAAGCCTGATGATAAAACAGATGATCAATGGAATATATTGCATCGTCAAGTATGTGGTTACATTAGGCAGTGGGTGGATGATAATGTATTGAACCATGTTAGTGGAGAAACACATGCACGAACATTGTGGAAAAAGTTGGAGGAACTGTATGCTAGAAAAACTGAGAACAACAAGTTATTTCTAATCAAGCAGTTGATGAATTTGAAATTCAAAGATATCACTCCTGTGACGGATCACTTGAATTCATTTTAGGGCATTATTAATCAATTGTCGGAAATGAATATCAAGTTTGAGGATGAAGTACAGGGCTTATGGCTTCTTGGTACATTGCCGGATTCATGGGAGACATTCAGGACATCTTTGTCTAATTCAGCCCCTAATGGTACCATTACAATGGATTTGGTTAAGGGCAGCATTTTGAATGAGGAAACAAGGAGAAAATCGCAGGGCCCTTTACAACAATCAGAGGTTTTGGTTACATATAAGAGGGGGAGAAGTAATAGTAGAGGTCCAACAGGCAAGCAAAAAGGTAGGAGGAGTAAATCCAACAGACACAGTAAGTTGAGTGTTGGAATTGTAAAACTCTAGGACACATAGCAAGGTACTGTAGAAAACCCAAGCAAGATGACAAGAAAGAAAGTGGAAAAGAAAGAAAGAATGAAGAAATGAAAGATAATGATCGAGTGTCTGCTGCAACAGGTGATTTTCATATCTTTCATGATTATGAAGTTGTCAATCTTGCATGTCGTGAAAGCAGTTGGGTGATTGATAGTGGGGCATCCATACATGCCACATCTCGTAGAGAGATGTTCACATCCTACATGTCAGGTGACTATGGTAATGTTAGGATGGGTGATGATGGCTTAGCTAAAGCCATTGGCATTGGAGATGTATGTTTGTGGACTAGTAATGGTGCTATGCTAGTTTTGAGAAATGTGAAGCATGTGCCTGATCTTCGGTTGAACTTGATATCTGTTGGGAGACTTGATGATGAAGGTTTCTGCAGTGTGTTCTTCGATGGTCAGTGGAAGCTTACAAAAGGTTCTTTAGTTGTTGCTAGAGGTCAAAAACATTCCTCATTGTACTTGATGCAAGCAAAGCTACTTGATGGCTCTATTAATGCAGTTAAGAATGAGGGGATAGTTGAGTTGTGGCATAGCAGACTCAGTCATATCAGTGAAAAGGGATTGAAGATTTTAGAGAAGAGAAATCTCATTCCAGACTTGAAGAATGCATCTTTAAAGAAGTGCTCTCACTGTTTGGCGGGAAAGCAAACTCGAGTTGCTTTCAAGACCTCAACTCCTACCAGAGCATCAGGTATACTCGATTTAATTTATTCTGATGTTTGTGGACCTATGAAAACAAGAACTCTTGGTGGTGCTTTATATTTTGTTACTTTTATAGATGATCACTCAAGAAAGAACTGGATCTACACATTGAAGACGAAAGATCAGGTGCTTGATGCATTCAAGCAGTTTCATGCCTTAGTTGAAAGACAGACTGGGAAGAAGTTGAAATGCATCAGATCGGATAATGGAGGGGAATACATTGGTCCTTTTGATGAGTACTGCAGGGAGCATCGTATCCGACATCAAAAGACTCCTCAGTTGAATGGTCTTGTAGAAAGGATGAACAGAACATTAGTCGAGAGAGTAAGATGTCTGCTATCAGAAGCAGAATTGTCTTCATCATTTTGGGGTGAGGCTCTGAGTACTGTTGTACATGTTTTAAATCTTACTCCGTGTGTTCCTTTAGACTTTGATGTTCCAGATAGAGTCTGGTCAGGAAATGATGTTTCCTATAATCATTTGCGGGTCTTTGGATGTAAGGCATTTGTGCATATTCCCAAAGATGAGAGGTCTAAGTTGGATATGAAGACTCGATTGTGTGTGTTTCTTGGTTATGGCCAAGATGAGTTTGGTTACAGACTTTATGATCCCGTGGAGAAGAAGCTTGTCAGAAGTCGGGATGTTGTGTTTGTTGAGGATCAAACCATAAGAGACATTGAGAAGACAGATAGCTCAGTTTCTACACCTGGTGATGACTTGATTGACTTGGAAATTGTTCCTCACAGTCAAGGTCAAGTACAAGCTGAAGAGGAGAATCAGGATCAACCTAATTTCGGTAATGATGAGCATGTCGATCATCCTTTGGATGATGAAGAGGATATCGATCAGCCACAACCACCTGATATTCCAGAACAGGAGGTTCAAGAACCACCTAGAAGAAGTAGTAGAGCTCGTGTACCTTCTAGGATGTATCCTCCTGATCAATATGTGCTCTTGACCGACGGGGGAGAGCCTGAATGCTATGGAGAAGCAGTTCATGGAGAACACATGAATGAATGGTTAGAAGGAATGCAAGATGAGATGAAGTCCTTGCATGAAAATGACACATTTGTTCTGGTAAAACTACCAAAGGGGAAGCATGCTTTGAAGAACAAGTGGGTGTACAGGATAAAACAAGATGAGCACACCTCAAAGCCTCGATTCAAAGCTAGATTGGTTGTTAAAGGTTTCAGTCAGAAAGAGGGAGTTGATTTTGAAGAAATTTTCTCTCCAGTTGTCAAAATGTCTTCTATCCGTTTTATGCTTGGTTTGGCTGCTAGTCTTGACTTGGAGATTGAGCAGATGGATGTCAAAACTGCTTTTCTTCATGGTGAGCTAGATAAAGAGATTTACATGGTGCAACCTGAAGGTTTCAAGGTGTAGGGAAAAGAAGACCATGTATGCAAACTGAAGAAAAGTCTCTACGGTTTGAAGCAAGCACCTAGATTGTGGTATCAGAAATTTGAGTCAGTTATGGGGGAGCAAGGCTACCAGAAGACTATTTCTGATCATTGTGTGTTTGTTCAGAAGTTCTCGGATGATGATTTCATTATATTATTGCTGTATGTTGATGATATATTAATTGTTGGCAGGAATGTTTCAAGAATTGACAGGTTGAAGAAACAGTTGAGCAAATCCTTTGCCATGAAGGATTTGGGGCCAGCAAAGAAAATCCTTGGTATCAACATCACCCGAGATAGAGCAAACAAGAAGCTGCACTTGTCACAGGAGAAGTATATTGAGAAAGTGCTTGAGAAATTCAATATGAGTAAAGCTAAAGTGGTTAGTTCTCCTATTGCCACTCATTTTAAGCTTGGTGCTCATCATAGTCCTTCAACTGATGAAGAGAAGGAAGCAATGAGAAGAGTCCCATATGCTTCAGCTGTGGGAAGCTTGATGTATGCAATGGTGTGTACGAGGCCTGACATAGCTCATGCAGTTGGTGTTGTTAGCCGTTATTTGTCTAATCCGGGAAAGGAGCATTGGAATGCTGTGAAGTGGATAATGAGGTATCTACGAGGTACATCTAGTTTGAGACTCACCTTTGGAGGTGGGAAGCCCGAGTTAGTTGGCTATACCGATTCAGATATGGGATCTGATGTGGACACCAGAAAGTCAATTTCTGCTTACCTAGTGACATTCGCAGGTGGCGCTGTGTCATGGCAATCAAGATTGCAAAAGTATGTTGCACTCTCCACAACAGAATCAGAGTACATTGCTGCAACGGAAGCATGTAAAGAGGTGTTATGGTTCAAAAGGTTTATGGAGGAGATTGGATTGAAGCAACAGAGGTATGTAGTATTTTGTGATAGTCAGAGTGCTATCCATCTCAGCAAGAATGTTGCATTTCATTCAAGATCGAAGCATATTCATGTGAGATATCATTGGATGAGGGATGTCATCAATGATAAGTTGCTTGAGCTTGAAAAGATTCATACAGATGATAATGGTGCTGACATGATGACGAAAGCATTTCCTAGAGAAAAGCTCGAGGTATGTCGTGTGATAGCCGGAATGGCTAGTCTCTCCACATAATCGGAAAGGGGGAGATTTGTTGGGTTGGGTTTCCAAATATGTAAAGAGCCCAATATCCAACAAGGTGGATAAGCCCAAGTAGGCCCGATACTTGGTTTTATCTTGTCCCGTAAGTCATTGACGGAAGAGAGAAAAAAAAGAGGGCAAAAACACAATTCACGTTTTTGAGAGAAAATCCAGCGCAGTGATATTGTAGAGGTAATAACCAGAGTTTAAACCGTCGGATCGAGCTGAATTTTGGTCATCACGTTTCTAACTTGTGGAGGTATATTCTGAACGGTGGAGATCGTGTTTGGACCTTTTTGTTGACGGAAATACGCCGAAAACAGAAGCAGGTTTTTTGGCGATTTTTTTCTGCGCAGTCGAGGGGAAAGAGACGTTTCTCACAAACCAACCATTGGATCGAGCTGTAATTTGGACAGTACGTTCAGGACTCACAGGGATTGATTCTGGATGGTGGAGATCGGATTCTGAGGGATCTACAGTTGCAAACTCAGAACGTTAGTTGGTGCAGTTTGGTGAGGTCTTTCTAATCTCGTTGTTTGTTATCAAGTATTGATTGTCTTGATACGTTTGTGATAGAGTGTCTGTGGTGGTAGATTGTAACTCTTGGATTTTTGTCTCATAGTGAAGTTTTTGGTGGGCTTTGGTCCCGTGGTTTTTTACCTTCTCACATTGAGGAGGTTTTCCACGTTAAATTGCTTGTGTTGTGCGTTGTTAATTGCTTGCTTTATCGTGCATTATATTATTAGGATTGTTTCCTACTAGATTCACACAAGAGAGGGATAATTGATCATTCCGCTGCGTAGACGAATAGTTTATTATTTAATTATTCGTGCGTTTTTCCCAACAAAGTGGTATCAGAGCCAGGCCCCAAACTTAACCGGCCCAGCCCGGGGTTGGTGGGATGTTCGGACCTCAAATTGGATGGTCTAGCTGCGGGACTTTGTTTGAGGGGGAAATTTTGGTTGGGTATCAACCAAAGTCCCACATCGGTTAGAAGTGGGGATGGCGAGGGGTTTATAATTGAGGGATGGACTCTCCCTAGCATGAGACCTTTTGGGTATGATGCCCAGAGTGGTAAAACCGTGCGGGCCAGTGGGCAGGCCCAAAGCGGAAAATATCATGCTAGTGGATTGAGTGGGCCCGGCTCCCTGGGCGGATAAACCCAACAAGTGGTATTAGAGCCAGGCCCCAAACTTAACCGGCCCAGCCCGGGGTTTGTGGGATGTTCGGACCTCAAACTGGATGGTCTAGCTGCGGGACTTTGTTTGAGGGGGGAAATGTTGGTTGGGTGTCAACCAAAGTCCCACATCGGTTAGAAGTGGGGTTGGCGAGGGGTTTATAATTGAGGGATGGACTCTCCCTAGCATGAGGCCTTTTGGGTGTGATGCCCAGAGTGGAAAAACTGTGCGGGCCAGTGGGCAGCCCAAAGCGGACAATATCATGCTAGTGGATTGAGTGGGCCCGGCTCCCTGGGCGGATAAATCCAACACATTCTATCATTTTTCTGTGTTAATGTGGAAGTCCAAACTGGTTGTGTTATAAATGGTTGAAAAGATACGAAAGAGAGGGTTTCGTGGGCACAAGAATTGCTTAAATCAAAGTTCAGATAAAGAAGTTATGCTTAAAACCATGAGGTCACGCAGCTGGCGGCGAGAATAAAAAAAATCATGAAAATTATCCTTTTTTTCTTATTTTCTTGGTGGCCAAGTTATTATTTCCTAATCTCACACCTGTCCATATCTTCCAAAATTATATTTTTTCTTATTTTTCAAGATCCCATATTCTTCTACTCTTTATCTTATTCCATTCTCACACATATATATACTCCATTCTCATCATCACATAAAAGTGTGGAGAAATCGCCTAATCTACTACCACCACATCACCTAGGGTTTTTAATGTAAATCCACCATACCCGCCTTTCATCTTCTAACCATCATCTGCTATCCATGGAGAGGATTCAAGAGAGTATTCGTCTACTTGATTGGAGACGAGAATTCTGGAGAGGACGGAGTTGAAGAAGGAGAACCAAAGAAATAGGTTTTCCTTTCTTTACTTTATTTTTTCTAGTTTTTAGACTCATGGGTAAGTCTTTTTCCATAGACATGGTTGTTGCTCGTAACACCATAGGCCAAGTATCTTTTTGGCAGTGTTAGAGTTTTAATAGTTTGATTCGTGTTTGATTTGATTGCCCTAGACTTGGATTTATTACACTACAAAATGTTTATTTTCTTATTGAAGAAGATATTTTGAGACTTCATATTATTATGTTTTGAGTTTTGATTCCTTTGTTTATTCATGACGGTATCACTGATTGATAGTTCATAGGATTCTTTGTTTGTACATGATAGTTGTTTCATGTGGCAGTCTTAGGGGATAGGTCTATAATTCCTAAGACTGTAAGCAATAATTATGGGATATTAATTACTTGGTAAAACATCATTATTAGGTAATTGGTAAGGAGACAAATCTGTTAATAATTTAGTACCTATCTAGAAAGGGAAGTCTAGTGCTCTAACCTTTAATGAAATTTAGCATGAAGTACCTGTAGAGGGAGTGAGAGTTAATTCCTTATCGATCTTAGGATTTGCAGCTCATTATAAGTGTTAGATTCTACTGATCAAGGAGGTCTAACTAGGTTTAATGATCCTCTGATAAATATCTGCAGGTAATTAATTTGGGTTTAGAATAGTCTGTCACATGGTTAAACTGGATTGCCTTTAGCATCATCAGTCTCTTATCTTGGAATACTTGATTATTTTCTTCCCATCCTATCTTATTTTATTTATTTAATTTTTTTCACTTTTCTTGGTTAATAAAACTTGAGTTTGTCTTAAATTTAAATAGTCATAATTAGATTTATTTGTCACTCTGACACTATCCCGTGGATTCGATATTTAACTTGGTCACACGTGCACTACAATTGATCCCTTACACTTGAAGGTGAAATAAAATAGCGATCAAGTTTTTGGCGCCGTTGTCGGGACGTTAGATGCTTATAAGTCTTTTGTGATTTGTTTCTATTTAAGAAGTTAAACTTAGCGTTTAATGGAAGGCAACCCATCCCTTTATTTTGTTTATTTTTGTTGTATCGTGTGCTAGGTAATTTATGCTCAAGATGCGTGCTTACACTTCAGGTAATTACATCCTTTGAACCTTAGATTCAACTTACGTTTTCATCTAAATTTTGGGGTGTGATGTTCTTCCCTTGTTCCATCGGCACACAGGTATGTTTACTCTGCATTGTTTAGTGTCTATGTGTCTGGAGGTCAATTTTTTAGAATTTTTAAATTTTTTTCGATCTTTCGAATATTTTTTCGGCAATTTAGGTGTCTTGTGTGTTTTTGTTTATTTTTGTATGTCCCTTGGTGCTCAGTCGTTGATTTTCATCTTTTCGATATTTTTCGATCCTTGATTTTCTGATGTCTCTGATATTTTATCTCGTATGAATCATGTGATGATATTTTTGTATTGAGCTATATGGATTGAGAAGAGTATTGAAGGTGTTGAAGAGAAGTGATTCTATCTAAGGTCTACGTCTGACCGAGTTAAAAAACTCGAGGAACTTGCAAGATGTGAAGGAGATTGAAATCAGGTTACTTTGTTCCTTATTCAAAACTTTTCTGTGTTTCGAATTCTTATGAGTGAGGAGCATGAACTTTAAATTCTTTGACCTGAATTTCATGGGGATCTATGAGCTTTTATGATGCTTTTGATAAGATTGGTAAGGGAAACATGCTTGAATTCTTAAGTGCTTGAAGTTCTTTATGTACTTGTTATGATGTATGCGTAGCCTTGAAGAGTACTTGTTCATTCTATGAAAAAATCAAGTGAGATTTGAACCTATAGATCATGTTACATGGATGCATGATTAATTTTATTCTTAAGCTTATCGTTCTTATGCGTGTATTCTAGAACTTGTCTTGAGTCTCCTTGAATATTCGAGAATGGTCTAGCGGATAATGGAAATGATATTAGGCCGTCTTTGATTTTTAGCCCTTATTTTCCATATATTTTACCTGAATTCATTAAATCCTTAGTCAACCTTTTGAACCTTGAAAAATCCATTCTCTGAATAGCCCATTGAGCTTAATCAGTATTTGATTTTTTCTTGTGTTACTTGGATCAATTGAGTAATTGTTCAGGAGGTTAGAAGAAGAATGTGAATATATTGGAGTTAAAAAGGATAATGAAGAAAGGAGAAGAAGAAAAGGATATAAAAATCCTATTGAGTCGAAAAAGAATGGAAAAAGGAATTGAAAAGAAAAAAATAAGGAGAGAGAAAGAAAAATATTAGTGAAGTAGCACACAAATTTAATATCTCTTGAAGCTGAAAAGAAAGAAGAAAAAAATATACTCTCTCATTATTGTGGTTGAAGAAAATAAATAAAGAATTTGGAGTTGATGAGGAGTTGTGCTTGAATAGAAAGTGATGAGGAAGAATGAGTGATCATGATAGATGGCAACTTGATTGACCTGACTTTCGAGTCACTTGTCCATATATTTCCTACCTTAACCAAAGAGCCTACTGTAACAACAAATTTAGTATTTATAATAAAATAAACATAAAAAGGTGAACAAAGATAATTTCAGATGAATTTAATTTATAAGATAATGTAAACGAGTTACAATCTCAATTAATCCTCTGATTCTTCTCTCGAACCAATTTGGCTTTACTTGACTTTGACTTGACTTGTGTGTGTTGACTTTGACTTCTTTGACTAGAGTGTATGATGATTGTATTGACAGCGTGTGTGTTGAGCCGGATCTTTAGATGAAGCTTGTTCGAGCTCGGATGTGTAGTCTTGTAACGTTGTTCCAGAGGCATTGAGCCTTTGTTCGGATTAAACGTTAACTGGAGAGATTTCTGTGGAGAAAGTCATTGACTGTAAGAAACATCGAATCTGAGGAGCTTAGCACCTTGATCTCAGGTCAAGTGTTGTTTCTGACCACGGTGGATCGGAGGGGTGTAGAACCTTGATCTTTTATCGGAGGCTGTTGACTTGAAGAACGCCGGATCAGAGGAGCTTGGCACCTTGATCTCTGATCGCAGGAGGTTTGCTGGAAGAATGCCGAATCAGAGGAGCTTGACACCTTGATCTCTGATTGGAGGCGGTTCTTGACTTGAAGATGTTTGAAGATCTCAAGGGAGCACTACTCGTATTCTTGATCTCTTCAGAAGTGTCTACATCTTCAGATATTTTAGTGTGTCTAGAATGAATGGAGGAGGGCTCCTTATATAGGTAAATGGTGAGGACGCCCCATAAATAACTCAAAGTCTGACTGGTCCAGGGCTGATTTGACCTAATTCTGTGGGCTTGGGCCTTTCACTTGCTTAGGCTTTAAGTCAGACTTATTTGACTAGATCTAACCTAATTATCAATTATTTACTCATTTATTTTAGGAATAGATTTATTTAAATCCCTTAATAAATAAATATTTAATTGATAATTATTGCATTAATTTGCCACATATTTTACTTTAATAGGCAATAAAATTCAAGTTCCTACAAATGCCCCCTCACATTTTGTTCACGGACGCCTTTGTGTTGAAGTTAACAAATTGCGATAATCCGTTCTTGATCAACATGATTGAATTTTATTGCTTGTCTCAGCAAATTGATACGAATAGCCCAAATTATGACTAAACTTAGCAGAGTACTAAGCTGCCTACGTACCTCTTTAAAGAGGATCAAGTCATAACGTAGTTGAAATAAACATGATTTAGTTTGGATGGGGGGTGCCATACACATTTTATACTCATGCGGGCCAGGAGTAACATGCAGTTTAGGCTCGTGCGTTATGGAGCGTTGAACTTGAATTTGTTGATTTTTTATACTCGTGTCAATGAGTCTTGAATTTGAACTTGTAGACAGTTTATACTCGTGTCAAGGAGCCTTGTGCGGATATTTTTCACTCGTGTCGATGAGTATTGTGTGAACAGTTTTTACTCGTGCCGAGGATCTTTATGTGTAGAGAGTTTATTCTCTTCCCAAGTAGATTTTATTTGATGTGTAGATAGTTTATACTCATATCAAGGAGTATCGAATATGTAGAGAGTTTTGTCTCTTCTCAAGGAGATATGATATGATGTGTGGACAGTTTATACTCATACCAAGGAGTATAGTGTGGATAGTTTTTGCTCATATCGAGGAGCCTTGAATTTGATATGTGTTAGATAGTTTAGGCTCGTATCAAGGAGCATGACTTGAGACTTTTTGGATAGTTTAAGCTCGTATCAAGGAGCATGACTTGTAGATAGTTTTAGCTCATGTCAAGGAGCGTGTGTTGGCGTTCGGACCGTTTGGTTAACGTGACCCGTTAGAATATCATGCGTTTCTATCATATCACAGTGGAAGCAATAAATCATAGAAACGATTACCGTTCACCAGGGTATGTTGATGAAGATTGATTCTCGCAGGCAGCCTGTGCAGTCCCACGAGAATAGCCATAACTTCCTCGTCTGATATCGGAATTGAATGATCTTTACGTTCAGACGATCCTCTCTACGATGGCTTTCCGTCAGTATATTGATCATCAAATTCTGATCACTGTACGAATTTATACAAATTTCGCAAGGTCGCGGACAGCAGCAGCAAACTACCTTCTGATCTTCTGCTGTATGTCCCAAGTCCGATCTCGACGTCGTGTGGGCGACGATCTACGAGACCTCCTCAATCTGCTCTCAACCCTCATCACACGTGAATAATCAGTTAGATTAGATTAGGGTTCCAGATAAGCTGAGGTGACTTATATACATGGGCTACAGCAGGGACCAGGAGGAGAAATTGGGTTGGGCCTCCATTGGGCTTAAGTATCCAAGCTTAGCCCAAAGCTTATACTTAAGTCCAATAATAATAATATATTCCACTAAAATATTATTATTGCACTACCGTACCAATCCCAAAATTATGTTTTGGGCTCCTTCTTATTATGAGCCCGTTAGTCTCCCCATGTTTAAGATATACAATGTCCATTAATTAATTTAAGTTACTGACAACTCAATTAATTAATATCTCATCCAAGAGTAGTACCACTCAACCTCATTATCATGCCGGAATAAATTCCACCTGCAGGGTTTACATGATAATCCTTATGAGCTCCTCAAGGGGACATCATCAACCTATGACGGACACGGATTCCTTCTACAATCAACAGCACACCATAGAGACAGCACTACTTCCCAACTCATCGAGTTTGTTGATTTAATTACATGTAAATCTCACCCATTGATAAATCAAAGAAATACATACTGCCCTACGTGTCGAGGTTATTGTATAGGGATTAAGAGCACGAACTTCCATAATAACTGAGATCAAGTTCTCCTATAAGTCAGTATAAGTCGAACGATCTCAAGCAGTCCTGCTCAATACACACAAGTGCACTAATGTGATTCTATAGCCAAGACAAGCTAATACCAAACCACACTACAACCATCCCGATAGAGAGTCCCCGTCTATCTCGGTTGTGAGCATCTGTTTATACTTTATAAGGAAACCGATAATATGATCTTCCGCGTGTTGTCGCACAACATATTATCTACAGTATAAAGTAAGTGGACTATTGCATCGAACATATAAATAAATTATAAGATGCAATCATTTGATCATATGATTCTCATTTCAAATTAATTGTTGTAACATTGTTCATACAAAAAGCTAGACTTTTAGTATACAATCCAACAATCTCCCACTTATACTAAAAGACTATGCTATCATGTCTTCCGCCATACATCTGATTTCCACTCCCACTACACGACCATCAAAAGCTCTCGCCTTAAGGTCCTTGTAAATGGATTTACTAGGTTATCATCTGATGCAATCTAGGTGACAACAACCTTCCCCTCATCATACGATTTCTCGTAACAGGTGGTACTCGCGCTCCATGTGTTTAATTTCCTTATGGGCTCGTGATTCCTTCAAGTTTGCAACTGCACCAATATCTTCAATATAAATTGTGATATCCTTGGGCAAACTTAGAAACACTTCGAAGTCCATCTTGAAGTTTCTAGAGTCATACAGATACTTTGGCTGCCTCATAGGCTCCAATTTATCATCTTTCCATGATGGAGTCCGGAGTCTGAAATATATTTCTATATAACACTCCTCCACATTATGACTCAACTTCCTAAAATTAAACGCATAACCTTTGAGGTGGATTTACTGTCGTCCCTATCTGATTTGAAAATTCTGAATCTATGTAACCCATAAGAATCAGTGAATCTGTTCGGTAAGCCCACATATAGTTTCCAGTCCTTTTCAGGTACATAAGTATATGTCTTACCACAGTTCAATATTCTTATTTTGGGTTACCTTGATACCCACTGTTCATGCCATCGGCAAAACAAATATCCAATCTCGTGCATAGCATTCCTTAGATTAAGCTTCCTCATTTGCCGAAGCATAAGGAACCGCTTTCATCTTCTTTATCTACTTTTGTGTCACAAGACACATTCACTTAGATAAATTCACATGCTAAACGAGTAAGGATCGTATCATTATATAAAACTTGAGATAAGCATAACATCCTTTCTTGTGATCCGTATTACCGTGATCAAAAGGATATTTTTGCTCTTCTTAAGTCCTTCATCTCATACCGCTTTATCAACCATACCCATACGCCCGACAATACTCTTTCATTGTCTCCAATGAGCAAGATACTATTTACGTATAGTACAAGAAATACCACCACATTTCCATCACTCTTTTCAATACACAAGACCCATCCGATCATTGATTAGATCCATGTCACTGGATTACCTCATCAAAACGGATGTTTCATGATCTTGAAGCTTGCTTTAGTCCATGAATGAACACTTTTAAGCTTATTATCACAATGCTCTTAGCTTTTTGCAATGAATCACTCTGGTTGCTTCACATAGATGTTTCCCTTAAGACTTCCAATCAGGAAAGCTGTCTCGACATCTATTTGCTATCCCTCATATTTCATATGAGTAGCAACAAATAAAAGAGTCCGGATCAACTTAGGCATAGCTACCGGCGAACAGGTTTTCTCATAATCGAACCCTTTCTTTCTGAGTATACCTTTTCGCAACAAGCTTGCTTCCAAGGTTTTCACCTTATTCTATGATCCTCTTTTATTCTTGCATGCCCGCTTCCAATGGCTTTTACGCCATTTAGCGGTTCAACAAGCATCCAGACCTAATTTAAAATCCATCGATTCTATTTTAATATTCATTGCACTTTGCTAGGATTTGGCATTTCTAACTTGTAGTGCTTCGTCGTATCCGTGGGTCCATTTCATGTTTGTGAGGGACCAAGTCTCACGACTTTCCCAAAACATGTATCTTACAAGTTGTCGAAGAACCCTACCACTACGACAAGGCACTACATGCAATTGTATATCAGACGTGACACGCGTTGCAGTTTACCTTGTGGTATATCCTCTTGTACACTTGGTACTTATACTTTGTGTTTTTTTTCTCACTACCTTTAGAACAACTCATACATGGGTTTGTGATTTATTACATAGTCTCTTTCCAAAAATCTAGTGTTTGTGTTAACAATCACCCTTCGATCTTTTAGACTAAATAAATCACCTT
This sequence comes from Pogostemon cablin, assembly GCA_023678885.1. Taxonomy (NCBI): domain Eukaryota; kingdom Viridiplantae; phylum Streptophyta; class Magnoliopsida; order Lamiales; family Lamiaceae; genus Pogostemon; species Pogostemon cablin. The sequence continues at coordinate 19,879,221 of CM042967.1, forward strand.
CATTTTTATAGCATATCCCACAAACAGACAAACATTCAAATGAATTACTGTTTCTAGGGCTTATCCATAAAATGAATTTAGTAATTCCAAATAATTCATCATCCATCTAATCATTTCCATAAGAGTGCTACACCTTCTATCCACCACACCATTCATCTGGGGCATGCCCGGTGTAGACCACTTGAGATTTAATCTCAACCTCTGATTAATAGCTCCTAACTATCCTAAGAGGTACTCGTAATGATGATTAAATCGTCATTACTTGATATATTTTCCATGATGCTTTACTGTACCAACCTTGCAATTCTTGAATAAATCAAAGAACTTAGACATGCAGTGCATCAAATAAATATATCGGTATCTAGAATAATCTTCGATTATTCATTACCACCTCTCGCCTGGATAATATTAGGTCCGCTTGAATCAGAATGAACCAATTCCAACATATATATCTATGGCTCTACACCCCTTTACCTTGAAAAGGTAATTAATCATTTTTACTTCCAAGTAAGACTCGCAAGTCCGATAGTTTCCACTTCAGATAAACCTAAGGGTCTATCGGCTATCAACTTTTGAATCCTACTCAAGTAAAATGATCTAGTCTTAGATGCCAAATATATGTTTAGTTCATATCCGAAGGTATCTTTCTCTTACTAAGATTAGAAGATTTATTATTAATTACTATTTATTGCATCTATGGAATATACATGATTTAAGAGTATACAAATTGTTCACCAACGTACAATAACAGATTACAACTCTATCCTTCATTATAATGATCATGTCATTTAAATGAAATGGAATATCCATCTATTAATGCATAGAAACCGAAATCAAATTCTTTCTATGAAAACGTACGTAAAACAATTTCTCATAATCAAATGTCTACTCATATCATTAGATAAATAGACAACTCCCACTGCAATAGTCACTACTCTTGTAGTTTTACCCATGTCATAACAATCTTATCCTCACTTAGTAATAAACATTTAGTGATTCCAGTATCTACACACTTCGTGTCAGTAAATACCATCACTATTCATGTTTTAAACAACTAGTGAATAAGATATAAAACTTGTTCACATTATGATGAAAATGGCTTTTCTTTGCCACATGTTTTGCCAGAAGTTTTCCACCATATACATCCTATTGTATTTCAGGTGGAACTTACTCAAAAACATCTAGGCAATTCACGAAGAATTAAATTGATCTAGGTTTCCCTTCAATTTATACTCCATGCTTTCCCAATTCATTCATCAAATTAAATCATGATCTTCTGCCTTTTAACTTACTCAAGTATCCGAAGAGTTACATGAGACCATCATATTTCTATGAACCTCTCATCTCTTCACTAGAGACTTTAATAGGCATCATGAGACGTCCCTTGTGAGAACACACATGTATTTTCTTAAGCAGTAAAATTCAAAACCAAGATTCTTTTCTAATCATCTAATTTGGACAAGTAAATATAATTTCTTTTAGTTAATAATATGTGAGATAAAACCATTTGAAAATTAGAGAATCATAAATTAATTTACCGATCAAAACTTCGAATTTTATCCTTTTATATTGATTCCCTCAAAACAATATAAAAATAAAATTCACCGACATCTCAAGCACCGTGAGTCTGCAAGCCACGTTAGTGTGGACGTTTACAAACCCGAACATTTACAAGAGAAGGTTTTACCCATTAATTTCATTTGTCAACCTAACTTTATGACAAAATAATTAATAGTCGGTTCCTCTTTAGCCATGCAAATAATAGCAGTGACTCCGTTGGGGAGGATACTAATTATTTACACCTAAGTGTACACCATTATTTGATCCCAAGTCCACTGCGCGAGCTTGTGTGCCTTACAGTTGGAGAAGTACACACGCGCTCGGATAGCTTCCTACAATCATCAATTATAAGTTTGTACCAGTGAGCCCCACATAAACTCATCCGTTAGGGAGGAAGGCCTATTGCCAACACGTAAGTTCATGTACCACATTACAAACAATAATTATATAATGAAGTCTGTACCAGTGATCCGTGAATAAACTCATCCGTTAGGGAGGAAGGCCTATTGCCAACACGCAAGTTTACTCACATCACTTACAAACCAATAATGGAGGCCGCGGGAATATTTACCAATCCCCTCTCCCACTTAGTAATTTAACACCGAGGGTTTTTACATGCATATGATATTCAGAATAAAATATGCAACGCTAGCATGCTTCTATTACGGCACATACGGCAGTAAATCACAGAGAGTCATGCATACATATATAACAATAATCAATAATTAAATCAATCATTAACAGTTATATATCAGCGAATTCGATTGTTCGCCACCAGGCACGAATATCAGCAAAGACTTCCAGACTATCAAATTTTTGAAATTACCAGATTGTCCAATTTTTGAAACCATCGATATCGACCGTCGATATCGTCCAGATTATCAAAATCATCGATATCGACTAGATTATCAAATATTCGAAAAACATCAAGATTATCAAATTTTCAAAACTATCGATATCGATCGTCATATCGTCTAGATTATCAAAATCATCGATATCGACGAGCAACCATATATAACAATAATAGATAATTAAATCAATTATGTCAGTTATATATTAGGAATCAATTCAACATCCATATATAACAATAATAGGCAATCAATTATAGCAGTTATATATTAGGAATTAATTCGACATCCATATATGACAATAATAGATTATTAAATCAATTATAGCAGTCATATATTAGGAATTAATTCGACTTCCATATATAACAATAATATACAATCTATTATGACAGTTATATATTAGGAATTAGTTTTCCTAAAATTGGATGTCTTATCCAACACTCTAGCAATACATGCATATAATATACCAAATATAATACGCAATCTAGCATGCTTCTATATAAGACAATAAATCATAGAGATCAGGCATCCATATATATATATAACAATAATAGACAATTAAATCAATTATGACAGTTATATATATTAGGAATAAAAACGCCTCTAAATTTTAATGTCTTGTCCGACACTCCTACTGTGGAATCGATGCCTTACGCAACAAGCAGGATTGCTTGTGCCCCAAGACGTCCATCGTCATATCCCACCACCAATCATGTCAGGGAGCGCCCCAAGTGCCTTGACGAGCGCCCCTCGCCCGGACTGTCGCTCGTCCAAGGGCCTACTTGCATGGAACCAAGTTCAGCCCAACGCGCAACACCAAACTACACCAACTGTCGTTCGTAGTTCGAAACTGAAAGAACCTTGGAATCCAATCTCCACCGTCCAGAATCTACTACTTTAAGTCTTGAACATGATGTCCAAATTACAGATCGATCCAACGGTTAGATTGTGAGAAACATCTCTTTTCCCTCGACTGCGCAGAACAGAATCGCCCAAAAAACTGCTTCTGTTTTCGGCGTATTCCCGACAACACAAAGCTCCAAATACGATCTTCACCGTTCAGAATGTACGTCCACAAAATCCAAACGTGCTGACCAAAAATCAGCCTGATCCGACGGTTGAAACTCCGGTTATTGCCTCTGTAATATCACTGCGCTGGATTTTCTCTCAATTTCTTCCTTCCATGTGAAATTGACGAACAGTTTTCGTCGAATTCTCTCACACACAACCATCAACGAACAGATATGATATAGGGTATATTTCACATAGGGATATTCATGGTTTGCGCAGTAAAACCAAAACCCTAAACATGCGATCCTAATTTCAAAAAATTAACCACATAAACCCTAGTCTAACGTGTCACGCTTCACCACGAAACCGAAGCTCTGATACCAATTGTTGGCGTTCGGACCGTTTGGTTAACGTGACCCGTTAGAATATCATGCGTTTCTATCATATCACAGTGGAAGCAATAAATCATAGAAACGATTACCGTTCACCAGGGTATGTTGATGAAGATTGATTCTCGCAGGCAGCCTGTGCAGTCCCACGAGAATAGCCATAACTTCCTCGTCTGATATCGGAATTGAATGATCTTTACGTTCAGACGATCCTCTCTTCGATGGCTTTCCGTCAGTATATTGATCATCAAATTCTGATCACTGTACGAATTTATACAAATTTCGCAAGGTCGCGGACAGCAGCAGCAAACTACCTTCTGATCTTATGCTGTATGTCCCAAGTCCGATCTCGACGTCGTGTGGGCGACGATCTACGAGACCTCCTCAATCTGCTCTCAACCCTCATCACACGTGAATAATCAGTTAGATTAGATTAGGGTTCCAGATAAGCTGAGGTGACTTATATACATGGGCTACAGCAGGGACCAGGAGGAGAAATTGGGTTGGGCCTCCATTGGGCTTAAGTATCCAAGCTTAGCCCAAAGCTTATACTTAAGTCCAATAATAATAATATATTCCACTAAAATATTATTATTGCACTACCGTACCAATCCCAAAATTATATTTTGGGCTCCTTCTTATTATGAGCCCGTTAGTCTCCCCATGTTTAAGATATACAATGTCCATTAATTAATTTAAGTTAGTGACAACTCAATTAATTAATATCTCATCCAAGAGTAGTACCACTCAACCTCATTATCATGCCGGAATAAATTCCACCTGCAGGGTTTACATGATAATCCTTATGAGCTCCTCAAGGGGACATCATCAACCTATGACGGACACGGATTCCTTCTACAATCAACAGCACACCATAGAGACAGCACTACTTCCCAACTCATCGAGTTTGTTGATTTAATTACATGTAAATCTCACCCATTGATAAATCAAAGAAATACATACTGCCCTACGTGTCGAGGTTATTGTATAGGGATTAAGAGCACGAACTTCCATAATAACTGAGATCAAGTTCTCCTATAAGTCAGTATAAGTCGAACGATCTCAAGCAGTCCTGCTCAATACACACAAGTGCACTAATGTGATTCTATAGCCAAGACAAGCTAATACCAAACCACACTACAACCATCCCGATAGAGAGTCCCCGTCTATCTCGGTTGTGAGCATCTGTTTATACTTTATAAGGAAACCGATAATATGATCTTCCGCGTGTTGTCGCACAACATATTATCTACAGTATAAAGTAAGTGGACTATTGCATCGAACATATAAATAAATTATAAGATGCAATCATTTGATCATATGATTCTCATTTCAAATTAATTGTTGTAACATTGTTCATACAAAAAGCTAGACTTTTAGTATACAATCCAACAGCGTGATGTAGACAGTTTTCGCTCGTGTCAAGTGTTGGCAATTGGATCGTGTTGATCAACGTGATCGTTAGGATAACAGGTAAACAAAATCAGCGGAAGCGAATATAAACATTTACCGTACTTCTGGGTTGGTGTAGAGGATGATCTGTAGAGAACTACCTCTGATCTTCTATTGTATGTCCCAAGTGTGATCCTGCTGTTGTGTGGGCAACAGTCTGCAGGATCTCTCAATCTGCTTCTTTCCCTTCTCACGTCAAAAGAGGCGCAGGAAAACTTAGGGTTCCAAGAGGCTGAGTTCACTTATATACTGGGCTACAGCAGGGATCAGGAGGAGAATTGGAGTTGGGCCTCCATTGGATTAAATATCCAAGTTTAGCCCAAAGCTTATATTTAATCCAATAATAATAATAAATTCCACTAAATTATTATTACTGCACTACCCACTCCAACCCAAAATTACGTTTTGGGCTCCTTCTTATTATGAGCCCGAAGTCTCCCCATGTTTAAGATATACAATGCCCATTAATTAATTAAGTTACTGACAACTCAAATTAATTAATATCTCATCCGAGAGTAGTACCACTCAACCTTATTATCATGCCGAAAATTAATCCACTTGTAAGATTTACATGATAAACCTTATGAGCTCCTCAAGGGGACATCATCAACCTATGTCGGACATGGATTCCTTCTACAATCAACAGCACACCATAGATACAGCACTATTTCCCAACTCACCGAGTTTGTTGATTTAATACTTATAAATCTCACCCATTGATGAATCAAAGAAATACACACTGCCCTACGTGTCGAGGTTATTGTATAGGGATTAAGAGTATGAACTTCCATAATAACAGAGATCAAGTTCTACTATCTAGTCAGTATAAGAAGAACGATCTCAGGCGATCCTACTCAATACACACAAGTGCACTAATGTGATTCTATAGCCAAGACAAGCTAATACCGAACCACACTACAACCATACCGATAGAGAGTCCCCGTCTATCTCGGTTGTGAGCATCTGTTTATACTTTATAAGAAAACCGATAATATGATCTTCCGCGTGTTGTCGCACAACATATTATCTACAGTATAAAGTAAATGGACTATTGCATCATGCATATAAAATAAATTATAAGATGCAATCATTTGATCATATGATTCTCATTTCAAATATTGTTATAACATTGTTCATACTAAAGCTAGGCTTTTAGTATACAATCCAACAATCTCCCACTTATACTAAAAGACTATGCTGTCATGTCTTCTGCCATACATCTGATTCATACTCCCACTACACGACCATTAAAAGCTCTCGCCTTAAGGTCCTTGTAAATGGATTTACTAGGTCATCATCCGATGTAATCTAGGCAACAACAACCTTCCCCTCAACATACGATTTCTCGTAACAAGTGGTACTCGTGCTCCATGTGTTTAATTGCCTTATGGACTCGTGATTCCTTCAAGTTTGAAACTGCACCAATATCATCAATGTAAATTGTGATTACCTTGGGCAACCTTAGAAACACTTCAAAGTCCATCATGAAGCCTCTAGAGTCATATAGATACTTTGGCTGCCTCATAGGCTCCAATTTATCATCTTTCCACGATGGAGTCCGGAGTCTGAAATATATTTCTATATAACACTCCTCCACATTATGACTCTACTTCCTAAGATTAAACACATAACCTTTGAGGAGAATTTACTGCCGTCCAATCTGACTAAAAAATTTGAATCTACGTAATCCACAAGAAGCAGTGAATCTGCTCAGTGAGTCTACATATGATTTCAGGCCTTCTCAGGCACTTCATATATGTCTTACCACAGTTCATCATTCTTGTTCCGAGTTACGTTGATACCCACTGTTCATGCATCCAGCAAAACAGATATCCAAGTTCGTTCATAGCATTGCTTAGATTAAGCTTCCTTATTCGCTAAAGTATAAGAAACCGCTTTCATCTTCTTTATCTTCTTTTTGTGTCTTAAGACACAATCACTAAGATAAATTCACATGCAAAACGAGTATGGACTGTATCATTTTTTGAAACTTGAGATAAGCATAACATCCTTTCTTGTGATCCGTATAACCGTGATCAAAAGGATATATTTTGCCTTTCTTAAGTCCTTCATCTCTACCGCTTTATTAACCGTACCCATACGCCTGATAATACTATTTCATTATCTCCAATGAGCAAGATACTATCTACGTATAGTACAAAAAATACCACCACGTTTCCGTCACTCTTTACAACACACAAGACTCATCTGCTCATTGATTTAAATCCATGTCACTGGATTACCTAATCAAAACAGATGCTTCATGATCTCAAAACTTGCTTTAGTCCATCGCTGGATAATTTTAAGCTTACTATCAAAATGCTATTAGTACTTTGCAATGAATCACTCTGGTCGCTTCACATATATATTTTCCTCAAGACTTCCAATCAGGAAAACTGTCTTGACATCTATTTGTTGTTCCTCATAATTCAATATGAGCAGCAATAAAAGAATCCGGATCAACTTAAGCATAGCTACCAGCAAACATGTTTCCTCATAATCGAACCATTTCTTTCTGAGTACACTTTTTCGCAACAAGCTTTGCTTCCAAGGTTTTCACCTTTCCGTATGATACTCTTTTATTTCCTATGACCACTTGCAATGGCTTTTACACCATTTTAGTGATCCTTCAAGCTCCAGACTTAATTTAGAATCCGTAGATTTTATTTCAACATACATTGCAACTTACTAAGATTCCGCATTTTAATCTTGTAGTGCTACGTCGTATCCGTGGGATAATACCATGTTTACTAGGGACCAAATCTCATGACTCTCTCAAAACATATATCTTACGGGTAGTTAAACAACCCTCCCACTACGACAAGGCATTACATGTAATTGTGTATCAGACATGACACGCGTTGCAGTTTACCATGTGGTATATCCTCTTGTATACTTGGTACTAATACTTTGTGTTTTCCTCTCACTACCTTTAGAACAACTTATACATGGGCTTGTGATTTATTACATAGTCCTTTTTCAAAAACCTGGTGTTTGTGTTAACAGTCACCCTTCGATCTTTTGGACTAAATAAATCAACCTTTATTTTTCCAGGATATCCCACAAACAGACAAATGTTTTACGAATTACTGTTTCTAGGGTATATCCATAAAATGAATTTTAATTATTCCAAATAATTCATCATCTATCTAATCATTACCATAAGAGACTTATTCCTTCTTTCCACCACACCATTCAGTTGGGGCATGCCCCGTGTAATCAACTTGAGATTTAATCTCAACTTCTGATCAATAGCTCCTAACTATCCCAAGAGGTATTCGCCATCATGATTAAATCATAATGACTTAATATATTTTCTATGACGCTTCACTGTACCAGCTTTACAATTCTTGAATTAATCAAAGAACTTAGACATGCAGTGCATCAAATAAATATATTGGTATCTAGAATAATCTTCGAATATTCATAACCACCTCTCGCCTGGATAATATTAGGTTTACTTAAATCAGAATGAACTAATTTCAACATATATATCTTTGGCTCTACACCCCGCAACCTTGAAAAGGCAGTTAATCATTTTTACTTTCAAGCAAGACTCGCAAGTTTGATAGTTTTCACTTCAGATAAACCTTACGGTCCATCGGCTATCAACTTTTGAATCCTACTCAAGTAAAATGAACTAGTCTTAGACGCCAAATGTATGTTTAGTTCATCACCGAAGGTTTGTGTCTCTTACTAATATTAGAAGATGCATTTTTAATTACTATTTGTTGCATCTGTGGGATGTACATGATTCAAGAGTATACAAATTATCCACCAACGTACTATAACAGATTATAGCCCCATTCCTCATCACTATGACCATGTCATTTAAATGAAATGAAGTATCCATCCGTTAATGCATAGAAACTGAAATCAAATTCTTTCTATGAAATGTACGTAAAGACAATTTCTCATAATCAATCGTTTATTCTTATCTTGAGATAAATAAACAAATCCCACTGCAATAGCCACTACCTTTGTAGTTTTACTCATGTCTTAACAATCTTATCCTTACTAAGTGATAAACATTTAGTGATTCCAGTATCTACACTGTTCGTGTCAGTAGATGCCATTTCTAATCATGTTTAAACCACTAGTAAATAAGATATTAAACTTGTTCACATTATGATGAAAATGGCTTTCCTATTCCACATGTTTTGTCAGAAGTTTCCCACCATATACATCCTCTTGTAATTCAGGTGGAACTTACTCAAAACATCTAGGCAATTTTGGAAAATAAAATTGACTTAGGTTTCCCCTTCAACTTCTATTCCATGTATTTCCAATTCATTCATCAGATTCTATCATGATCTTGCACCTTTTAAATTACTCAAGTATCCGAAAAGTTACATGAGACCATCATATTTCTATGAACCTCTCATCTCTTCACTAGAAACTTTAATATGCATCATGAGACGTCCTTTGTGAGAACACATTTTTATTTTCTTAAGCAGTAGAAATTTAAAACCAAGATTCTTTTCTAATCATTTAATTTGGACGAGTAAATATAATGTCTTTTAGTTAATAATTAGTGAAATAAAACCATTCGAAATTCAGAGAATCACAAATAAATATTCCGATCAAATCTTCGAATTTTATCCTTTTATATTGATTCCCTCAAAACAATATAAAAATAAAATTCACCGACATCTCAAGCACCGTGAGTCTGCAAGCCACGTTAGTGTGGACGTTTACAAACCCGAACATTTACAAGAGAAGGTTTTACCCATTAATTTCATTTGTCAACCTAACTTTATGACAAAATAATTAATAGTCGGTTCCTCTTTAGCCATGCAAATAATAGCAGTGACTCCGTTGGGGAGGATACTAATTATTTACACCTAAGTGTACACCATTATTTGATCCTAAGTCCACTGCGCGAGCTTGTGTGCCTTACAGTTGGAGAAGCACACACGCGCTCGGATAGCTTCCTACAATCATCTATTATTAGTTTGTACTAGTGAACCGCACACAAACTCTAATCCTTTAGGGAGGAAGGCCTATTGCCAACACGCAAGTTTATGTGTCACATTACAAACAATAATTATTTAATGAAGTCTGTACCAGTGATCCGTGAATAAACTCATCCGTTAGGGAGGAAGGCCTATTGCCAACACGCAAGTTTACTCACATCACTTACAAACCAATAATGGAGGCCGCGGGAATTAATTATCAATCCCCTCTCCCACTTAGTTATTTAAACACCGAGGGTTTTTAACATGCATATAATATTTCAAAATAAAATATACATCTTAGCATGCTTCTATTTCAATTAATTTAAAAATTTAATAAATCACATAGAACATGCTAATCACATATATAACAATTAATTGTCAAGTAAAAACAATTAAATCAATCATATATCAAAATAATTGCACAAAATTGTTGGATCATTTAAATGGGCCCAGCTAACCCAATCATCAATAGCATAAAATGAGCAGCCCACTAATAAATTAATTAAGCTCATTTATCCTGCCAATTTCAGCATGAAAATTCCAGCCTATTTTAAAATTTTGCCCAACTCAAATCCAACAATAAATAAAATACAGCAATTAAAAAATGGGCCCAACAATTAAATAAAATTTGAGCCCAACAGCAAACATATAAATAGGCCCAACAAGCATTTTAATTAAAAAAGGAGGCCGCCCTGCACTAAGAAACACATAGCTGCCCTAAAACTACTCCCAGCTGCAACAAGTTATCCCAGCGCCAACGTTCACCGCTACGACGGCACCACCGCTAATCGGAGTCATGCCGTCAACCACCTGAAACGAGCCGCCAGCCTTCGAGAGACATGCCCTTCACGTTCCTATCCCTCGATTCCAGCCATCCAAGTGTTCGCAGTGACAAACGTTCACCGGTGGTGCTCGCTGCTCCTGGCGGCCATTCCATCAGCCTACCGGATTCGTGCCGCCTGCCATCTGGAATCATTCCGCCAGTGTCATATGGCCATCCAACAAGCCCACCCAGAATCTACCATGGATTCTGATGCCGTCAAGAACTTGCAACGATCACCACCGAGACACGCTTTCAATCATTGCAACGCCTTCTCTGATCATCAGTCGCATCTTGCAGACTAACCCGATCGAAAAATGCCTCAGACTCGATCAGCCGCGATAGAGACCCGACTAGAGACTGTCCGGACTCGCTCACTCCACTGGACTCGGTTGGAACATCTGGCTAACTCGCCCGGAACTTCCACTGTACTCGCTCAGAACTGCGTCGATGCGCCACGAACCGCTCGAAAGGACCGAAAGCACTAGTCGACTCATCCAATAACAGCCTTCCAGTCAACGTTTCCCGTTGTAGTTTTCGCCAACCACAAGACATCTCATCTTTGACACCGGTCATCGGCAGTCACACCCGTCATCACCCAGCCACGCCAATCTGACCCATCGCTAGCCTTTCGAATCCAGCCATTCACCAACGCCACAAGCAACGTGTTCAAGCCCTCATGTTCACGGCAGTGTTCCAGCCACCACATGACGTTGCCTGAGTCACCGTGCAGCCACTTTCTTTCACACGAGAGGAGTTCAGCCGTGTGTGTGTCTGCCTTTCAGCCACGAGTGAACGCCACTTTCTATCCATGAACAGAGATGGTGAAGGAAAACAGATTGCTTGGTGGTTTATGCCTCGTGTGTTTTTCTTTCTTTGTTCGATTAACAAGATAATATTTGGCAGATAGGGTTTCAAGGACAAAAATTACTAAACCCTTTCTTTATCAAGTGATTATTACCAGATAAAATCATGTAATCACAAAAGCCAAATCTACATGCTATCATATCGACAATAAACATATAAACACACGTATAGCACGAAAACCCTACCCAACGTCTCACGTTTCACCACGAAACCAACGCTCTGATACCAATTGTTGGCAATTGGATTGTGTGGATCAATGTGATCGTTAGGATAACAGGTAAACAAAATAAGCGTAAGCGAATATAAACGTTTACCGTACTTCTGGGTTGGTGTAAAGGATAATCTATAGAGAACTACCTCTGATCTTCTACTGTATGTCCCAAGTGTGATCCTGCTATTGTGTGGGCAACAGTTTGCAGGATCTCTCAATCTGATTTTTTCCCTTCTCACGTCAAAAGAGGCGCAGGAAAACTTAGGGTTCCAAGAGGCTGAGTTCACTTATATACTGGGCTACAGCAGGGATCTGGAGGAGAATTGGAGTTGGGCCTCCATTGGATTAAATATCCAAGCTTAGCCCAAAGCTTATATTTAATCCAATAATAATAATAAATTCCACTAAATTATTATTACTGCACTACCCACTCCAACCCAAAATTACGTTTTGGGCTCCTTCTTATTATGAGCCCGAAGTCTCCCCATGTTTAAGATATACAATGCCCATTAATTAATTAAGTTACTGACAACTCAAATTAATTAATATCTCATCCGAGAGTAGTACCACTCAATCTTATTATCATGCCAGAAATTAATCCACTTGCAAGATTTACATGATAAACCTTATGAGCTCCTCAAGGGGACATCATCAACCTATGTCGGACATGGATTCCTTCTACAATCAACAGCACACCATAGATACAGCACTATTTCCCAACTCACCGAGTTTGTTGATTTAATACTTATAAATCTCACCCATTGATGAATCAAAAAAATACACACTGCCCTACGTGTCGAGGTTATTGTATAGGGATTAAGAGTATGAACTTCCATAATAACAGAGATCAAGTTCTACTATCTAGTCAGTATAAGAAGAACGATCTCAGGAGATCCTACTCAATACACACGAGTGCACTAATGTGATTCTATAGCCAAGACAAGCTAATACCGAACCACACTACAACCATACCGATAGAGAGACCCCGTCTATCTCGGTTGTGAGCATCTGTTTATACTTTATAAGAAAACCGATAATATGATCTTCCGCGTGTTGTCGCACAACATATTATCTACAGTATAAAGTAAATGGACTATTGCATCATGCATATAAAATAAATTATAAGATGCAATCATTTGATCATATGATTCTCATTTCAAATATTGTTATAACATTGTTCATACTAAAGCTGGGATTTTAGTATACAATCCAACATCAAGAAGCGTGATGTAGACAGTTATAGCTTGTGTCAAGGAGCTTTAACTTTTATTTATCAACTTTACATTGCCCCCAATCTTGGGTTGCGCTATTTTCTCTTGCTTCCACTTCATTTCTATGAATCTCTAGAGATACTGGAATTTTTATTTGCGGTTCTTTCTCCACTATCTTATCGAAAGATATGTCTTCAAACTCATAAGAGTATTGAGTAGAGGGCCATTCGATGTCATTTAATGTCAAACTCAACTCCATGTAGTGATCTCTTGTAGCCAACTCTTCAAAAGTTTTAGGCCGAATTCCTTGGAGTATGTAGCTAAGATTCCATTGCATCCCTTGAATGCACATTTCTATAACTGAAGTTTCTGATAGCTTTTCTTTGCAATTGAGGCTTAGGCTCCTTCATCTATTGATATAATCGATGACGTATTCTTCACCAAATTGATGAGTATTTGTTAGCTCCATCATGCTAACAATTCTTTGTGCGCTATAGAAACGGTTGAGGAATACTTTTTCCATTTGACCCCAACTGTCAATGTAGTTAGCTTCCAAGTTGATATACCAACTGAAGTCATTTTCTTTTAAAGATCGGACAAATTGTCTCACCATGTGATCTCTATAGGTCCCCGCATAATTGTATGTCTCGACGAAATGCGCAACATATTGTCTTGGGTTGTCTTTGCCATCGAATTGTTGAAACTTGGGAGGTTGATAGTTAGTTTGCATCCTCAAGTTGTCAATCCTCTTTGTATATGGCTTGTCGTATGTTGAAGAAGATTTTGAGGTTCCTTCAAACTTGTCTTTTATCGTCTCTATGACGATGTTCTTTAGTTGGTTAATATGAAGCATGTCGTCAGCTGAAACTTCAACTTTTTCCTCAACTTGTTTCTTTTCAGGTGAATAATGTATCGTCCAGTCTTCCTGCTCATGTTCATCCTCAACTTGTTTCTTATTTGCTTGGCTTGTCTCAGCATTATCCATTTTCTTCATAAGTACAGAGATCTTTATGTCTTGAGCTTCCATGTGCTTGTTGAGTCCTTCAATGGCACTCATCATACTTGCGAGTTGATCCTCAATGGTCACAGTACTTGTCGTCATCACTACAGCTTCAGTTGAGGCAGGTGATAAGCTTGGCGTGGAGCGAGGAGTTGAGCAGATAGAGTCATCTTCACCATCTTTGTTCCTGTGCAATGGCTTATTGAGAGTAATCCCCACCATACGATTTGTCTTTGAGGAGCATTCAGATATACTTCTTGTAACAATTTCAACCATTTCAGTTTGCAACTCTGATGGCTTTGATGCAGTAGTCCTTTATATCGCAATCTTTGGCGGAGTCATAACTTGCATCTTCACAGCTTGTAGCTCTAAAGGCTTTGAGGTAGATGACCTTTTTACCGCGATCCAAAGAGGAGTCATACTTTGTATCTTCGAGCTTGTTGAGAAAAGAGATGAGAGGTAGAGACTGTCCAACCGGGCGTGCCAAAATTTATAACAACAAATTTTGTATTTATAATAAAATAAACACAAAAAGGTGAACAAAGATAATTTTAGATGGATTTAATTTATAAGATAATGTAAACGAGTTGCAATCTCAATTAATCCTCTGATTCTTCTCTCGAACTAATTTGGCTTTACTTGACTTGTGTGTGTTGACTTTGGCTTCTTTGACTGAAATGTATGCTGACTGTATTGACAGCGTGTGTGTTGAGCTGGATCTTCAGATGAAGCTTGTCCGAGCTCGGATGTGTAGTCTTCTAACGTTGATCCGGAGGCGTTGAGCCTTTGTTTGGATTAAACGTTGACTGGAGAGCTTTCTATGGAGAAGTCATTGACTGTAAGACACGTCGAATCTGAGAGACTTAGCACCTTGATCTCATGTCGAGTGTTGTTTTTGACCACGCTGGATCAGAGGGGTGTAGAACCTTGATCTCTGATCGGAGGCTGTTGACTTGAAGAATGCCGGATCGGAGAGGCTTGGTACCTTGATCTTTGATCGCAGGTGGTTGGCTGGAAGAACACCGAATCGGAGGAGCTTGACACCTTGATCTCTGATTGGAGGCAGTTCTTGACTTGAAGATGCTTGAAGATCTCAAGAGAGCACTGCTCGTATTCTTGATCTCTTCAGAAGCGTCTACGTCTTCAGATATTTTAGTGTGTTTGGAATGAATGGAGGAGGGCTTCTTATATAGGTAAATGGTGAGGACGCCCCATAAATAACTCACAGTCTGACTGGTCCAGGGCTGATTTGACCTAATTCTGTGGGCTTAGGCCTTTTACTTGCTTAGGCTTTAAGTCAGACTTATTTGACTGGATCTGGCCTAATTATTAATTATTTACTCATTTATTTTAGGAATAGATTTATTAAAATCCCTTAATAAATAAATATTTAATTGATAATTATTGCATTAATTTGCCACATATTTTACTTTAATAGGCAATAAAATTCAAGTGCCTACAAATGCCCCCCTCACATTTTATTCACGGACGCCTTTGTGTTGAAGTTAATCACATTTTATTCACGGACGCCTTTGTGTTGAAGTTAACAAATTGCGATAATTCGTTCTTGATCAACATGATTGAATTTTATTGCTTGCCTCAGCAAATTGATACGAATAGCCCTAATTATAACTGAACTTAGCAGAGTACTAAGCTGCCTACGAACCTCTTTGAAGGGGATCAAATCATAACGTAGTTCAAAGAAACATGATTTGGTTTGGATGGGGGTGCCATACACATTTTATACTCATGCGGGCCAGGAGTAACATGCAGTTTAGGCTCGTGCGTTATGGAGCGTTGAACTTGAATTTGTTGATATTTTATACTCGTGTCAATGAGTCTTGAATTTGAACTTGTAGACAGTTTAAACTCGTGTCAAGGAGCCTTGTGCGGACATTTTTCACTCGTGTCGAGGAGTATTGTGTGAACAATTTTCACTCATGCCGAGGATCTTTATGTGTAGAGAGTTTATTCTCTTCCCAAGTAGATTTTATTTTATGTGTAGATAGTTTATACTCATATCAAGGAGTATCAAACATGTAGAGAGTTTTGTCTCTTCTCAAGGAGATATGATATGATATGTGGATAGTTTATAATCATATCAAGGAGTATAGTGTGGATAGTTTTCACTCGTATCGAGGAGCCTTGAATTTGATATGTGTTAGATAGTTTAGGCTCGTATCAAGGAGCATAACTTGAGACTTTTTGGATAGTTTAAGCTCGTATCAAGGAGCATGACTTGTAGATAGTTTTAGCTCATGTCAAGGAGCATGATGTAGACAGTTTTCGTTCATGTCAGGAAGCGTGATGTAGACAGTTTTAGCTCGTGTCAAGGAGCTTTAACTTTTATTTATCAACTGTTCATTGCCCCCAATCTTGGGTTGCGCTGTATTCTCTTGCTTCCACTTCATTTCTATGAATCTCTATAGATACTGGAATTTTTGTTTGCAGTTCTTCCTCCACTAGCTTATCGAAAGATATGTCTTCAAACTCATAAGAGTATTGAATAGAGGGCCATTCGATGTCATTTAATGTCAAACTCAACTCCATGTCGCGATCTCTTGTAGCCAACTCTTCAAAAGTTTTAGGCCGAATTCCTTGGAGTATGTAGCTAAGATTCCATTGCATCCCTTGAATGCACATTTCTATAGCTGAAGTTTCTGATAGCTTTTCTTTACAATTGAGGCTTAGGCTCCTCCATCTATTGATATAATCGATGACGTATTCTTCACCAATTTGATGAGTATTTATTAGCTCCATCATGCTAACAATTCTTTGTGTGCTATAGAAACGGTTGAGGAATACTTTTTCCATTTACCCCGAACTGTCAATGTAGTTAGCTTCCAAGTTGATATACCAATCGAAGGCATTTTCTTTTAAAGATCTGACAAATTGTCTCACCATGTGATCTCCATAGGTCCCCGTATAATTACATGTCTCGACGAAATGCGCAACATGTTGTCTTGGGTTGTCTTTGCCATCGAATTATTGAAACTTGGGAGGTTGATAGTTAGTTGGCATCCTCAAGTTGCCAATCCTCTTTGTACATGTCTTGTCATATGTTGAAGAAGATTTTGAGCTTCCTTCAAACTTGTCTTTTATCTTCTATATGACGATGTTCTTTAGTTGGTTAATATGAAGCATGTCGTCAGCTGAAACTTCAACTTTTCCTCAACTTGTTTCTTTTCAGGTGAATAATGTTTCGTCCAGTCTTCCTGCTCATGTTCATCCTCAACTTGTTTCTTAATTGCATGGCTTGTCTCCGCATTATCCATTTTCTTTATAAGTACAGAGATCTTTACGTCTTGAGCTTCTATGTGCTTGTTGAGTCCGTCAATGGCACTCATCATACTTGCGAGTTGATCCTTAATGGTCACAGCACTTGTCGTCATCACTGCAGCTTCAATTGAGGCAGGTGGTGAGCTTAGCGTGGAGTGAGGAGTTGAGCAGATAGGGTCATCTTCACCATCTTTGTCGTTGTGCAATGGCTTATTGAGAGTAATCCCCACCATACGATTTGTCTTTGAGAAGCATTCAGATATACTTCTTGTAACAATTTCAACCTTTTCAGTTTGCAACTCTGGTGGCTTTGATGTAGTAGAACTTCGTATCGCAATCTTTAGCGGAGTCATAACTTGCATCTTCACAGCTTGTAGCTCTAAAGGCTTTGAGGTAGATGACCTTTTTACCGCGATCCAAAGAGAAGTCATACTTTGTATCTTCGAGCTTGTTGAGAAAAGAGATGAGAGGTAGAGACTGTCCCACCGGGCATGCCAAAATTTGTAACAACAAATGTTGTATTTATAATAAAATAAACACAAAAAGGTGAACAAAGATAATTTCAGATGGATTTAATTTATAAGATAATGTAAACGAGTTGCAATCTCAATTAATCCTCTGATTCTTCTCTCGAACCAATTTGGCTTTACTTGACTTTGACTTGACTTGTGTGTGTTGACTTTGACTTCTTTGACTAGAGTGTATGCTGACTGTATTGACAGCGTGTGTATTGAGCCGGTTCTTCAGATGAAGCTTGTCCAAGCTCGGATGTGTAGTCTTCTAATGTTGATCCGGAGGCGTTGAGCCTTTGTTCGAATTAAACGTTGATTGGAGAGCTTTCTATAGAGAAAGTCGTTGACTGTAAGACACGTCGAATCTGAGGGGCTTAACACTTTGATCTCAGGTCGAGTGTTGTTTCTGACCACGCTGGATCAGAGGGGTGTAGAACCTTGATCTCTGATCGGAGGCTGTTGACTTGAAGAATGCCGGATCGGAGAGGCTTGGCACCTTGATCTCTGATCACAGGCGGTTGGCTGGAAGAACACTGAATCGGAGGGGCTTGACACCTTGATCTCTGATCGGAGGCAGTTCTTGACTTGAAGATGCTTGAAGATCTCAAGGGAGCACTGCTCGTATTCTTGATGAGAGTGGAAATTCAGGTATTTTTGGGTCCGATTTGATGCCTCTTTGAGTGTGTTAAATACTATTATTTACACATATTATAATATTTTGAATTATTATTGACTAAAAGGTTCTTGAGAGGTATTTTGTTGAGTTTTGATAGGAAAAATGATAAAAAAAATTCAAAGTTGGAACGAAGGGTGAATTTGTGCAACATGTTAAGGAAATAGAGGACTACATTCCATGATTTTTTTTGTGTTAGTTTGGAAGTCTTAACTATTTTTGTGATACATGGTTGGAAATATACGGAAGAGAGGGTCGCGTGAGTGCAAGAATTGCTTAAATCAAAGTTCAAATGAAGAAGTTATGTTCAAAATCGTGAGGTCGCGCAACTGCCTACGAGAATCCGAAAATTCACGAAACTTACCCTCTTATTTTTTTTCTTGGTGGCCAAGTTATATCCTAATCTCATACCTCTCCATATCTTCCATAATTATATTTTTCCTTATTTTTCAAGATCCATATCCTTCTACTCCTTATCTTATTTTATTCTCACACTTATATATACTTCATTCTCATCACCACATAATAGTGTGGAGAAACCGCATAATCTACCACCTGGAGAGGTTTTTAACCCTAATCCACCATATCCGCCTTTCATCTTTTACTCATCATATGCCATCCACCATCTGGAGAAGATTCAAGAAAGTATTCGTCTACTTGATCGAAGACGTGAATTCTGGAGAGGACGGAGTTGAAGAATGAGAACCAAACAAATAAGTTTTTTCTTTACTTTATTCTTTCTAGTTTTTAGACTCATGGGTAAGTCTTTTTCTATAGACATGGTTGTTTCTTGTAACACCATGGGCTAAGTATTTTTTTGGTAGTGTTAGAGTTTGGATGTATTGATTTGTGTTTGGTTTGATTGCCCTAGACTTCGATTTATTACACTGCTGAATGTTTATTTTCTTATTGAAGAAAATATTTTGAGACTTCATATTATTGTGTTTTGAGTTTTGATTCCTTTAATTATTCATGACGGTATCATTGATTGATAGTTGATAGGATTCTTTGTTTCTACATGACAATTATTGTTTCCTATGGCAGTCTCAGGGGATTGGTCTATAATTCCTAAAACTGTTAGACAATCAATATGGGATATTAATTACTTGGTAAAATATCATAATTAGGTAATTGGTAAGGAGTCAAACTCAATGCTTTGTCTCCTAAGCATAAGAATATGGCACTATGTGCCTTCTCCTGATCTTCTTGATCCTGTGAAGCTCCTTCCTTGGTTGATTTCCCAGCAACTTTTGTAAGAAGCTCATCCCCTACTTCCTTCTTCTTCAAAACATGTCCTAATACTTGTTGCACCAGGATTGCTTTCATCTTTGCTTTTCATAACCAGAAATCAGATTTATCAGTCAGCTTTTAAATGTTAAACTTTGCTCCTCCCATCTTGTTCTTCTCGTTTTCCATGGAGCGGCACCAATTTGTTGTGAATTCGATGCTCACACAAACAAGAAATGAGAAAGCTGATTAGTTTAACACACAAAATGATAGTAAAATAAGAAATAATAGAAATGCAAAGACACAATCGTTTAAGTGGTTCGATCTTTAATGATCTACGACCACTGAGGCAAGCGAAGAACTCTTATTGATGATCTTGAGCACTGCTGATTGATTACAACTCACTAAGGCACTCATAAACTACTAATGAACTCAATATACAAATTGCTGTCAAATACCACTCTTTTGGAAACTGACTCTAAGATGCTATGTTGTGAGCCATTTTTCCATTTTTATAATGAACAAAAATATGTGTAATAAGCTCCAACTAAAAGTCCACGAGGCATAAATTAGATGCAGCTGAAAAACCATTTATAAATATCTAATCTAATCTTCAAGAAAGCAATCCAAAGTCAGCCAGTTGTTCAGTTCGATGCTTTAGCCAAAAAATTGATCTATAACCATTTTTGAATTAACTAACTAATCTAAGAGGGCGCTTGGTTAGAGGTATTAGCGGAGGGTAATGGGAATGAAAGGGTATGGACTCCCATTCCTCATGCTTGGTTAGGGGTAATGGGAATTCAAATCCCTCAATCATTTTCCTAGATTCAATGTATACCACCACCCCTTCAATCACTTTCATTCCCATTACCATTATCCTCATCAATGATTCCCATTACCGTTGCTATTCCGGAATTTGAACCAAGCGGCTAGTAATTAATTCTGATTTTATGTAGTACGTTAAAAACCTTCGGCTGATCACTAACTATATGTCTGGCTTGTCACACAACCATTGGAGCAAGGATTACACTTAACACCTCACAACCATAAACAGTATCCGTATTTAAAATTGGATCAACTATATACAATCTTAAAATGCCAAATGGGTTATTCACGGGGTCACTCCAATCTTCTCTCTCACGTAGACACTCTTCTCTCTCTTGTCTGACTAAAAATAGGAATCGTATTTAAGAGTCAACTATATAATCTTAAAATACCCATATAGGTCATTCACGGGGGTCATTCCAATCTTCTTTCTGACACTCTCCTCTCTTGTCTTGAGCTGCTTCACTTCGCCTCTTGCATTGCTTCATTCCGCCTCTTGCACCGCCTCCCTTCTAGATCCCCGCTGCCTCGTGAGCGCTCTTCTTCCTCACTCCTCTGCATCGCTCCATCTCTCTTCTCTTCTAATCTGCTATCCTACCTTCCCTCTCTATACATCGCCTCCATCCACCGTCTCCTTCTTCATTCTGCTGCATCGTTTCGTCTGCCCATTTTCTCTCATAATGTGCCCGTTCTGCCTCCATTCTCTGCGCCGCTTCCCTTTGTCGATTATAGATGTTGGTTGGTATAAATTTGATGTATTAGAATTAAGCCAAATTTAGGGATTAGGTTTTGACATTGATTGGAATCAAGCGCGAATGACTAGATTAGATTTTGATGTTAATTGGGGTAGTGTAGGAATTAATCATGGCTGCTGTTTGGGTGGAGGAACCAGTGGAGAATTAAACACGATTCCTATTTGGGTGAAGGAACTTCTTGGGATTGAGATGTGGAATACAATAATGTATATTGTATAAGTTTTACTTAACTAATGTATATATTTATTTTCATAAATATAATAATACATTTATTAAAAAAATATGCATCTATGATTAAAAAAAAAACTTATACACTATTCAATTGTCATTAATACAATTTTTTTAATCAAAAATTTATTGATTTATATATTAATGATACTATTTTTTTGTTCAATTTACTAATTAACGTGTGAACGTAGTAATTAATTTTAGAAATAAAATTTTTATTGTGTAAGTTTTAAATACACATTTAAATATTTAAATAAACTATATTTGATCCACTAATGTACATGTATTTTTTTCAATAAATGTGTCAGATCTTAGAAAAAATGTATAACATTTTATACTAACCTGTATAACTAAAATTAATAAATATATTGACGAAAATATTGATAAAAATAATATCAATATTGTTTTTACAAAAAATAATACATTTATTGAGAGAAATATGTACATTATTAAATTATTACAACTACTCCACATTTTATAATAAAAATGCATATAAAAAATAAATTTAAATTTAATAAATTTTTATATAAATTTAATGATACACGTAAGAGTAGAATGTAATATATTTATATGATAAAAAGTATACACTGTCAAATTAAATAAAACTTAATCTCCACCTATTTCTACAGTCTTGTAGCAATATCGTCAGCAACCACACAAAATGAAGAATTGAAGAACAATTAACAAATTACAGCATTTGAATCACATCATTCATGACTTTATCTTAAAATTTTTGAGAAAATAAAGTGATAAGGAATTGTAAAATCGAATCATAGTTATCGACTCTTTTCAAATCTCGAATATAGCCTGCCTGAAGAAGATCTGAAAAGTGTGAGTTGAGAGGAGAGGCGACCAGGAAAAGTGGAGGTGGAGAGATGAATGGAATAAATAGAATTTGTAAAGATGGTCGCCACAAGTTGTCGAGATCGAGAAAAAACCAGGTAGTTAAGCTGTATTCTAGAGACGATTTCAAAAAAGGCGGCGAAAAGGCGACTGAGAGATAGGAGAGAGAGAGAGAGTGCGATAGAAAGAGAGAGAAGGCAGAGAGATGGGAGGGGAGGAGAGAGAGTGCATCATAGGAATAGAGAGAAGGCAGAGAAACAGGATAGAGAGAGCGCGATAAGAAGAGAGAGGAAGTGAAATAATGAATGATCGATCATGCTCTTTAGCGTATTTATATTCGGGTCATTGGATAAAAATTAACCTAGTTGCACCTTAAGAATTATTGCACAGTAATATTTGTCTTTATATATATATATATATATATATATATATATATATATATATATATATATATATATATATATATATATATATATATATATGTTTAAATAAAAAATAAAATTGGCCTAAATTTAAAGTACGACTTAACCACTCAGATATGGAAATTCTTAAAATTAGTCTTGGAAATAAGATCTATGAAAATCTAGTGGTGTGCATCGATCGGTTCGGTGACCGAACTGAACCGAATTTCAAAAACCATAATATTTCCAAAATTTTTTGGAAAATTGAAACCGAACCAAATTAAGCCAAAACTTAATTAAACCAAACCGAAATATTTCGATCAGTTTGACCGATTAACCAAACTGAAATATTTTTTTAAATAAAAATATATAATATTAAACGTCAATTTTCACATTATTTCTCACATCCACACCTAAAAACTTGCAACACTACAACATTCACAACTTATTAAATTTACAAACTCCATCATTTAAATGTAAGAAATCCTAATATAATAATTCAAATACAAGCAACCTATCAAGTCTCAACAATAAATCCCACCAATGTTATTGATATCAAATTATTAATATAGCCATCAGTTTCTCTCGTGAGCTCGACATCTATATGAAAAATAAAGCCACCAATGTTAATGATCATTTACAACATTAGAGTGAAGCAGTTTGATAAACATTATTGCCTCATCAACTATGATAGATTTATCAGCCTACATTCATCAAAATTTAAAATTATTTGAGTGGTTTATTAATTAGGATATAATTAGTTTATTTAATTGCATACTCTTCCTGGATCGACAATATGAATTAATTGTTAATAAGAAGCAACTAGTGGAATCCCAAGCAATAAACATATTCAATAAAATCTCATTTCAAGAAAAATACATGTAAATTGGCGATTAATTTAATTACTAGCTAAATGAATGTTAAGTTTGACATGTAATATTAAATAATTAATGTGACTTTAGTGGATACCTTCAAATAAACATCCATATTCTTAAAGATACCAATTCTACAATAACACCTCTTCAACTAAACAATAATAAAAGAAACAAAGAACAACACCCCTATAAATTTATTAACCAAAACACTCAAAACATGGGTAAGATATTTATGCCCAAAGCCAATTTGGGTTGCAATTCAAGACATATCAAAGTTTAGTGTTTCTGCCACAATTTTCCAAGTTCTCTGCACCAATGTCAACGTCTATTTTACAATTTTTTCATTCAATAAAACAGAAGAAAAATGAAAACTTCAAAACACAAACGTAAAAACAAAAAAGAAATACTCACTGGAAGTAAGAGTATATTGAGACAAAAATGCAACGATGATTGATTAATCGACGGTTCTCCTAGTAAATTTTTGTTAAGAAGTAAACAATTAGATTGAGAAGAAGAAATTACATTTTAATGCATTAATCACAAATTTAAGGTTGCTCAATATTTTGGAAACCCTAAAGCCAACATTCAATATTCAAGAAATAGACTTACACTTTTAAATAGAACAAGATTCGTTGCCGGAGCATAGACGGGATTCGTTGCCTGAGCCGTCCACCATTAGAGAGAGATTCATAGAAGATTTGACGCTATGGAGATTTGAAGAAGAAGAGGGATAGAGTGTGCAATAGCCCGCTCCTGCTAGTCAAGGAAATAAGAAATTAGATTTAATTGAAATTAGGGTTAGGTGTCTTTATATATGAATACTATTTCGGTCCGGTTAACCGAAATTTCTTATCTCCTAAATCGAAAACCAAACCGAAAACTAAAAATTTTGATTACTAAAACTGTTAACCGAATCATAAACCAAAAATCAAACCAAATTACTTAATTCGGTTTGGTTTGGTCGATTTATTCGATTTCGACCGAATTTTGCACACCCCTATGTAAATCCTCTTAATTTATGAGTTTAAAATCCAATTATACATTGAATATGTCATTAATCACAATGATGAGATACATTATGAATCACACGGGTAAAATTCACCATGAACCAATAAAATAAAATACAACATAAATAATAATGGTAAAATTACAACTATGCTCTAAATATTAATATGAGACCATAAGAATAAATATTAAATGCTAAAGATATAAAATACATTAGAGTGCATAATTAATTATGTGAATTTGATGTGAGGAATACATTACTAAATCCTAAGAAAATGGGATTAAAAAAAAGGGTTAATTGCATAAAAATTCCTGAACTTTCGTTGCAAATTAATTCTGACTTCTATGAAACGGCAAAAAAAACACCAACTTTTAATGTATGTGCAAATTGCAACGATTGCCCAACTACTGACGTGGCATTTTAAATCCATGTGACGCGTCCATATAGGAAATGAAACAATGTTTTATAGATGGCTCATTCCCAAATTAAAACCCTTAGCCCCATTTCTCAAATGACTTCCCTTGGCCACCACAGAGAGGAGCACCACCACTCTGTCTCTCCCTCTCGTTCCACCTTCCATTCTTTACTCAGTCTGTCGTACATGGCGTCACCTCATCTACGCTCCCTCCTTCCCACCGTTTCCTCTATCTACCCTCCCTCTCCTCTTTCTATGAGGATAATGATGGAGATTAGATCTAATAGTCTACGTAATCCGTTTGGGTTCCATGCGCATCTAATGCCGTGGAATTACAGAAAGTATTACTTTTCACTGAAGACTAGTGGAAAAATCTGAATCAGCTGCAGAAAGGACCTCTTGATCTTCTGTTGTATTCCTATATCTCGTCTAGACGTCGTGCGGGCAACGATCCTCTAGACGATCTCATTCCGCAGCTCCCTTACTCACGATTTTATCTCTCTCACTTCGTAAAATATTATTTCACGTGAAAAACTTATAATTGGCATGAATTCAGTCTATCCAGACTGCTGCGATGGCTTATTTATAGTATACAACAGGGATCGGGAGTAGAAATTATGATTGGGCCTCCCATTGGGCTTAGACATCCAAGTTTAGCTTAAATCTTATACTTAAGCCCAATAATTATAATTCAGTTTACTAAAGAATTATTATTGCACTGACACCCTAATCCCAAATTACGTTATAAGCTCTTTCTTATTATGAGCACATTTAACTCCCCGTGTTTAAGATATACAATCCCCATTAATTAAATGAGTTACTGACAACTCAATTAATTAATCTCTTATACAAGAGTAGTACCATCAACCTTATTATCATGCTCAAACAAATGCACTTGCATGATTTACATGATAATCCTTATGAGCTCCTCAAGGGGACATCATCAGCCTAAATTATTAGGACATAAATTCCTTTTACAATCAACAACACACCATAGAGATAGTACTATCTCCCAACTCACATAGCATATATTGTTGAATAATTAAATCTCACCCATTGATGAAACAAAGAAATAAATACTGAATTATGTGTCAATGCTATTGTATAGGGATTAAGAGTACGAATGTCCATAATAACTAAGGTCTTGTTCTTTTATAAAGTTAGTATAAATTGAATAACTTTAAGCGGTCTTACTCAATACACACAAAGTGCACAAGCGTAATTTTATAGTCAAGACAAACTAATACCAAATCGCACTACAACCATCCTGATAGAATGTCCCCGTCTATCTCGATTGTGAGCATCTGTTTATACTTTATAAAGAACTAATAATATCATCTTCCGTGCGACGTCACACACCATATTATCTACAATATAAAGTAAACGGACTATTGCATCGACATATTAATAATTTATAAGATGCAATTATTTGATCAATGATTTTCATTTCAAATATTGTTAAAATATTGTTCATACTAAAACTAGGCTTTTAGTATATAATCCAACAGAAAATCCCTAATTCTCCAACCTCTGCAATTTTTCTCCTTCCATCGCCGTATCTGTAAATTTGAAAAACACCATGTGCATGTAAAAAATTCTTTCACATAACACTTAGTTTTTGCAAGTGTGAACAACAAACATCAAATTATTTAACGAGAATTCTAACATCCACAAATAAATACAAGTTTCAAATGTATAATTGAGAATTTATTTTCTTTTTTTCTTTTCTTTTCTTTATTATTTTTTTAAAATTAACCCATTGAAATTTGAAATGAATCAATTGAAAATAAGAAACTTAAATAAAATTCTGATATTTTCTGTTGAGTGATGAACATGGAGATTTGGGTAGGTAGAGACTGAAGAGAGAGTGCTCCAAGCTATGAGTCAAAAAAAAGTTAGAGAAAGAAATACGTCAAAACGTTTCCCCTTATTTTGACCTTTGCCTCCAGTGATGAAAGGCCAATACAATTTCTTTCACACCAGACTCCTCATTCGAGTGACTGACGGTTCCTCCGCTACCGCTGGACTCTCTTCTCCACCTCCTGTTCCGTCACCCTTCCTTTATATCCCATAAGCTTCTGATTCTATCCTCCTTCCCGCGTTTTTTCAGCCTTTATTTTTCAACCCGCTTAGCCAAAATTAGACTAGCAGCCCATCATTCTCCGACCCACAACGGTGGTGCGTCGTCGGGGCGAGCAGAATCGGTTATGACAACGACGTCGCTCGATTGGTCAAGAAGTGGGACTTCAATGAACGGCAACTCCACCGTGATCGGTGACGGCGCTGGGAATGAGAGAACGAAGTTGAGGGATGACATTGATGCAACTGTTGGAAGGGCAAATTGTGCATAGAAATGGGGGAAAGGTTTTAATTTGGGAACACCCACACGAAACAGCGTTGTTCATATCCACCTGGTATCCTTATGGAGTTTAAAATGCCACGTCACCATGCCACGTCACCAGTAGCAGATTTCATCAGCCTGACGAGTGCTATTTGCACAGACTTTATAAGTCATAGTATTTTTTGCTATTTCATAAAGGTTGGAATTAATTTGCAATACCACAAAAATTTAGGATTTTTTTAGGCAATCAACCCAAAAAAAATATACTATATATATATATATATATATATATATATATATATATATATATATATATATATATATATATCTGAAATTTTTATTATGAACATGGAATTTGTGGGAGTTTCAACTCTCTATCACTCGAACAGCAATGTATTATCGAATACTCCCTTGAAATTCAACTTTGCACATTGCCTTTTGATTTACTTTCTGAATTTTTTTAAAAATAAATAATAAATTGTAAAAGCTGTATCGGTTAAGTATCATGATAAATTTAAAATTATATTTTTTTCAAGATTATTAAGTTTTAAGTTGTTTTCTTTTGTGGGTTAAAGATGAATTTTGTGGACGGACAAAGATAAAGTGTGACTGCAACTCTTAAAATGAAGGGGTCATATATGAATATACTAATCGCAAGCAAGAAAAAAATACGATAAGCAAGCAGATTGAGAGTTTTGAAGCATAGTACTAGGAAGTAAAAGGAAATTCTGGGTATATTCATATTTCTACCATGGAATGATACTAAAATTACTTAAAGTACCTATGGTTGTGAAAAAATGGAGCCAATATAATTTGGTTAATGAGATTGTAGATAATCTATCTTCTCAGTGCAGCTAAAACGCTATAAATCCTCTATAGCCAATCTATACATTGTGGCCATTGGAATCAAGCAATTCCTCGTCCACATTATTGGGATTGTCAATCATGGACATCTGAATATTTGATTTTGAGTTCATTTTGTTCCACTCATTTTCCACACGAAAGAAAACCCACTGGAAACGACGCAGCATTTCCAGGGCAGTTATTGTGAACACAGTGAGGTAGTTATGGCGGAGATGGGCTGAAAGCTTGTACGTCCATGTGCAACGCAAGATAAGATTGCTTCCGATCACCCAAAAGTAGACCTGCAAGGTTCCGACAGATTTAACCATACAATGCACTAGCGTACATACCACGCAGTCAATAACTAGTAAGAATAAATAGAATCAGCTTAACATCTCTAGAGACGGAAATAATTAGCAAAAGCACGATAACTGGTATTTGCTTACCCATTTACTTCCATAAAACAAGTGAGATAAGATATGTGGTTTGCTGAACTTGAAAATTCGTGTGAAGCAACTGGCGATGAAAGAAAGACAAAAAGTGTAAGGTTGATCAGATACCCCTCCAGTTAGGAGAAAGCAGAATAAGGAAAATAATTTCTTAGAAAAGTTGAGATGTTCCCCAAAACCAAATTACAGTTCATTGGTTCGTCTCCAGGAGTAGTTTGTATTTATACATACCTCAAGTCCCAATCCCGCGTAATATCCCAGTAGAATGAGTACAAGGAGTTCAACACACTTGACAGTAGCCACAATGGACGATAAATATTTGTCCATTTGTCAGGAAAAACATGATATTTGAGTGCAGAAAGAAAAATAACAGGCACTGCCGTTGAATACTTTAAGGCTGAAATGGAAGGATGATCAAGTTATTTCATAATGCAACCGAAATAACATAAATTCAATAAAACAAAGTGGAACCAACAACAAAACAAGTGGAACAAGTTATTCATGATGTATTTCTTGAGAAGAAAAAAAAAGGGCGAT
This sequence comes from Pogostemon cablin, assembly GCA_023678885.1. Lineage (NCBI taxonomy): Eukaryota > Viridiplantae > Streptophyta > Magnoliopsida > Lamiales > Lamiaceae > Pogostemon > Pogostemon cablin. The sequence goes on from CM042967.1 coordinate 19,908,757, forward strand.
ATCTAATCAAGTAAAATGGTGAATACATTATACAATACTTCCTCCTTCCCATAATTTTTTTCACATTTTTCACTTAGATTAAGAAAGTAGTTACTTTTGAGGGTATTTTGGTATTTTTTGTTAATAAATAAATGATAAATTATGTTAAGTTAGGTAGAGATGATATTTTTCTGAATAAAATGTACGGGGGAGGTTAGTTGTTCGATGGGACGAATGAAAATGGAAATTTTGAAAACAGTTATTGGAAGGAAGAAATGGGAGTATGTACTTTATATATTGTGCACGAGAAATATCACAAAAAGTCCTAAATAACCTAAGGTGAATACACTTTCGGTCTATTAACTAGTCCTAATACTTATTTTAGTCTCACAGAATTGATCCATGAGAGAGTAATCCTCCGTTTTATAAAGATTAGCTCAATTTCCATTTCGGCATATTCCACAATATATGCCTACTTTCTTATTTTTAAACATTAATCAGTTGTAAAGTGACTAAACTCTCAGCACTAAATAAAGTTAAAGAACCTTATTAGGGTGCATCACCGTTAAAGAACCTTATTAGGGTGCATCACCTCGAACTTTGGTGCACCCAAATAAATTATGCCATCAGATAAAAATGTTACAAATACGTAGCTTTAACTTAAATAAGATTATTATATATATATTTAAAAAAAAGAATCACTCATTATCTGTCTAAGTTAAGAATTATCCCTAAAGGTGTAATTTGAATAAATATTCAACTGTCATGATGCCTAACGGTAAAACAGGAAGAAACTGGATAAAAATTATAATGTCAATGGCAATAAATCTGCATTTTGATCTAGATGAAAACATTTGTGAACCTATCTTACCAAGAAAGCATGATGTCATAAATCTCCGAAAAGAAAATATAAGTTGAATACAATTATCCTTGTTACTCAAGAGAAATTTAATTTAATTCATATTGCTAAAATGCATTACAGGGCAGAGAGGGAAAAAAGAACGCACAGAAATGTAAAACTAAGACACAATCGTAATGCGCACGTGTCTCATAATATTAAGCAAACAAATGCCAGGATAGCTTACCATTTAGAAGAGATGTCTTTTCTCTTGTATCCTTGTATTGCCGAAGACATTGGAAGAAACGGAAAATGTAGGGCAAAACAAGAACCATTGGTATTGCAACAGAATGACTTCCACAAACAGAGTCCGCCTCAAACCAGGCAATGGTGGCAACCTGCATATAAATGGACTCTCACAGAGCAGAAAGGGGCAAGCTTTAAAAGAAATCTAAGTTTGCATTAGATAGTGCTCGGATAAACGTGATAATTCTCAAAGTTTCACCAGAAAATACAGCTCCAGTGACATTTCAGTGGAAAATCTAAATCCTAAAATACAGTCTCACCAATGCCGGAAAAAGATGGGTCATAAATTCAAATATTGTAGTATCTGGGAAAAAAAAATTCTACGATATAAAACTCGTCTAACACATAGCCATGTATAATATGACAATTATATTCTCACACAATAAAGAAATTTGGACGATGATGAAGATTTTAACCTGGCGATGGACCATTCTACAAACTGAACGCTCCAAATCCGAGAAAACCTGCATGCGTAGACAAAAGTTAAGAAAAACAGCAACATTAATGAAGGTCATAAACCTGTTAGGATAATGAAAGACTAGTTGCAATAAAAAAAAAATTGCATTCCTATGGTCATTGACCAAATAATTTGCCTCTGAAACAGTGGAAAGAATGCAATATACCCTGAGGAGAGAATGCAATATAACCTAAAGGCAAAGCACAAGTGTAAACATTAAAATCACCTCCCCATAAATCCGGTTTTTGAATGAATCCATATAACCCTAAAAAATAGAATTTATAAACCCTGAAGGTAAATGATAAGGCTGCTATAAAGTTAGTAATAACTAATATGGACCTTTTGCCTTATCATAAAGAGGCTCTTGAATCAGGAGCACAGAAAAAGGCACAATCTGCTAACTATGAACATTTAACTTTGAAGAACTCGATGCCCTAAAATTGATCGGGTCATATATTTCTCGTGTTATAAATACTGGATCGAGGATTTGATTGGCAAGATAAATCAGTGAAATGCGCTCCAAACTTCCAGGAAAGGGTTTGAAACATATTCTGATTTCAATACTAATCTTGGGAAAAAACTGAGGACACAGTAAAATAGTAAGTTTCAGGAAGCTCATCAAAAAACTGTTAACATAGTGACTGAGCAACACTTTGACCGGTTACTATCATACAACCATCACATAGTTTACATTCTTAACAACAGTGTTGTTCATCAACTCATAAAATGTATAGTGTCATTTTAAAGCAAGTACCTTTTGCTTGAAATTTATGACTATACTGAATTCCTCTCTTGAAATATTTAGATTTGAATGTCAGAAACACTATTTAAAGATAAGATCAGGGGAACTTTTTTGCTATAGTTTGGCTATAGAGTTCCAGATAATGCCGTTCTCAGTGTTTAAAGCTTTCCTCAAAGGGTGGCCAACACTCTGAAAAAGACTAAAAACTGTAATCAATTTCTATCTTTGAAATTAAAGTTCCATTTTGATGTTACTACTTAATCAAAGGGCTGGCAAATAGGTATAGAAGGAGTAATCGAGAATTATCCTGCACAAATATCTGGTTAGAAAAATGCTTGTCTTAAATTGTCCTAATACGTCACAACAAATTTCAAAATCCCATCTCCAATTCTCCACCACCTAGTTGTCAAAATCTTCAATTATTTAAGAAACAAACCAGAAATTAACTTCTTAAAGAGACTGAAAAGTATGTGCAGTGTAAAGTTAAGACATCAAGTGCACAATAGATCAAAGTTATATTGGTTGGGTTCTCATGTATAAATAAATAACACAAGTAAACTTAATTTCACATAAACAATAACCACATTCATACTCGCTTGAGAAATAAGCAGTAGTACGAAGCTAAAATTACCTTAAGGAGAATTTAATAATTTTAAATATGGACGAATTTAAAGATGATACAAAAGAATACAGAATTTTATCGGAGTTCTACATCTATAAATACAATCTGATACATACCTTAGACATAGATGTAAATATATCAGCCAAAAAGAAATCAGCAAATGTTATTGCCTGCATTTGTTAAGAAAAATTGCGTGAGGAAAATATAATGTCACAACATATATTGTAGACATATTTTATATGTCACTAGAGAAAACTTCACATTTGCAAAAGCTAGGGTGGAAGGAGTGGCATAGTGACTTAGGCTTTGATTTGTTGGTACTTAAACTTGGGAGAAGACACATATATATGGAGTCAAGCGGTCAAATCTAACACCAAGCTTGCAAAAAAAAGGGTGGCAGAAACTGATAGAGATGCAGAAACAGTAAATAAAATACACAAAAGACACACGAAATAATCCCTCGAGAGGGCCACGGAGAATGAATTCTCCGCCACAAGCCAGAAGGCTGCACTCCTTCAAAGAAGGCCACAGAGATGAACTCTGCCACAAACCAATTAAGGTTGCAAATAAATATTTCTTATTGATGATTTCCCTACGATACATAAGGTACTTAAATAGGTTGAATAGGCCGAAGGCCCACAATCATAACCCTAACCCTAATTACTAAAATAACAGGAATATGAAATAGGAAATAAGGAAACTAAATAATCTAATTAAAGGAGATTATTGACTTAAATAAAATACTAAAATAACTCTCTATCAACTGCCTCCCTCTCCAAACAGCCTTGACCCCAAGGCTGCAACAGGAAAATAACCCCACGATCAACCATACTCCTCTTTTTCAATGGTGTCGGAAAGGAATGGTTATGGTTGGGCCTCCTCAGCGAGATTTTCCGGCTTGGGAAGGAGCAGGATACGCAATTGCTTGGCGGCACACTTATGCAACGACCCCCAAGGCAGACCGCAGCTGTAACATCGTCCCTTAGCACGATAGTCGCGGGCTTCCTCCGCTGTTAAGTGACGGACATGTCGATGGGGTCGTGGTCCAGAATTAGTAGGAGGGCCTGACTATGGATGGGTTGACTGATGAGGGATACGAGCAGGTGGAGGAGGACGAGAATACGTAGGATTCCCAAAAGAAGAAGGGTGAATAGCACGGGACCGCTTGGATGGCAGTAAACACATCTGCCAAGTCCGAGTCGGGAATGCTGTCACGAATGGCCTCCTGAAGCCACCCCAAAAACATCCCCAAGTATTGTTTGGAAGGGAGGGAAGGAAGTTGGGCGACACGTTCTTCAAACAAAGCAACATAATCATCAATAGTACCGGTTTGGCGCGTTGCTTGCATGGCTTCATACGCATTGATGGCTGAACTATCACCAAAATGCTGAATCAAATCCTTAGAAAATTGAGGCCAAGTCAATGAATCATTGCGGCGAATGGCCCATTGAGTCCAAAACATAGCTCTCCCAGACATCGCAATAAGACTGAATTTCACTGAATTTCACGCGATCACATAAAGGAGTTTTGTGAACCAAGAAAAACTGCTCCGCTTGTGCGAGCCAGGCAATGGGATCTGAACCATCAAAAAGCGGAAGGTCCATCTTTGGTAGCGTGACTGACGGGGGTGGCAGAACAAGGACCGGTGCGGTGCGGTGGCTGCGCCCGCGTACTGCATAGCAGGCCGTTTGGTCCCAGAAATAGACCCTGTATCAGTAGGTGGATTTTCCAGCACTTCAAATTAACGGCCCCAGAAATAGACCCTGCATCAGTAGGTGGATTTTCCAGCACTTCAAATTTCCTGAAGAAGAGATCAAATTTGGTCTCTATGCTCGAGACAGATTGAGACAGCTCTGCGAGAGTGACACCATGGGTCGTTACTTCATCTTGAAGTTCGCCCAAAGTCCTCTCCAGTTCATCGCATCTCTCCAGTGCCGCTGAGTCGGATCTCTCTTTGCTAGACGTCATCGATAGGGTGTCAGGCATGGGACAAGAGAGATGGCAGGTCGGACCAATTGATAGAGATGCAGAAACAGTAAATAAAATACACAAAAGACACACGAAATAATCCCTCGAGAGGGCCACGGAGAATGTATTCTCCGCCACAAGCCAGAAGGCTGCACTCCTTCAAAGAAGGCCACAGAGATGAACTCTGCCACAAACCAATTAAAGTTGCAAATAAATATTTCTTATTGATGATTTCCCTACTATACATACGGTACTTAAATAGGTTGAATAGGCCGAAGGCCCACAATCATAACCCTAACCCTAATTACTAAAATAACAGGAATATGAAATAGGAAATAAGGAAACTAAATAATCTAATTAAAGGAGATTATTGACTTAAAAAAAAAAACTAAAATAACTCTCTATCAGAAACAGCATAGTAACTAGAGACTTTAACTTTTTGTTACTCTAACTTGAGAAGGAAAGAGATAACAAAGAAGACCTTCACAAAGGATATGTAGTCAAGCCAAATCTAACAACAAGCTTTTCAGCAGAAGGCATCAGAACTCGGAATGGAAATAAGATCAAAAGAGGATTAATCTAAAAGAAGTGATACAACGTGCTACCTAATTTAGTCGGCAACAAAGTGGTGAAGCCTCAATTCTTATTTGTTATCCTTTAATAAACAGTTTCCTCCACTCTCAACAAATTTTACAAATATTCCAATGTTACTCGAAATTAACTCAACCTCAATATAAAATAATATTAAATAATTCTTTATAATGAGGACTGACAAAAACTTATAATTCTCCTCATTTCAATACAGAACAAGGACTTGCCTGTAATGGGAACACTATTCGCCAAATTGTCCTCAGCAAAAAGAAACGGGATGATAAATAGAAGATATCAAAGGGAAAAATGAGAGTCATTAAAATGGCAGCATACAAGAGCACCTGCAGTTGCCAACATAAACATTACAACAGAATCATAATATACAAAATTAATAATGCAACAGATTTTTTTTGGAGTCTTAGTTGGAGGGAAGGGTTCTCTAACTTGAGACCTTGCTCAAGTTAAGTGACGCAACTACCACCAGGAACCTGTGCATGCAGGTGATTATTATGAAAGCAGTTCCAGAAAAAAGGTCAATAAAAAAGCCAAGAAACACCTGACACACATATTGAGAATCATATAAATGGAATTTATTAGTAAACAAACAAACTCACAGACATATGATGCCAAACATACTATGTTAGAGGCATCTAAACTTCTATTCAAAATACCACTAGACCTTATTTTTATTTATAGCATTTACAATAATCAAAGCATGAACGAAGCAATAATGAAAACAATGATGTGGTTGAGTCCAAAGTTAGTTACACGTTGATTTGCAAGAGATAATTTGTGATAACAGTCAGAAGTAGCATATCATTGACTAAGTATTTAATTATGAAATAAACGGCAAACCCAACTTTAACTTGCACAGCTTCAATAACTTCCATATATTTTTTTAGTGATAATAAAGTAGCACCATTAGAAGAAATTTCAAACCAAGTTATACAGATTCTCCAAGAATGTCACTAATTGTGTTCATCAGATTCAACTAAGAGAAACGAACAGAGGATGGTGGCTTCTGAGCCTGAAATTCAATATTTGAAGGGTGTAATTTTATGCATGTTTCCATATTCTAAAAACAATAGAGCTCATTAAAGCTTTCCCTGCATGGAGAATTAAATTGTTTGAAAGCATACTGAGCATAAAAAAAGCATAAAAAATATCTCCAATTCTCCATGAGAAGAGGCATCTATTACACTGGTTGAGATGCAGCCAATGAAACTTCCCCATGAGAATACAGGTAAAGATATGCCGTCATGCTAGTTGGGACAATGATTGTCATCCATGTAGCGCACTGACACACACAAAAAAAAAAAACCATCAAAAAATAATTTAATGACAAATATATATTGCATCTGAAAACACAATTTTTTTTTTTTTACACAAGACTGTCAAGACATCAATATTAGAAAATTTTAACTTCTTGATATTAAAGAATACATACATGGCTCAACAGCCACGTCCAATTATCGAATTTTTACAGAAAGAAGGATGCGAAAGATATGCATAAAATGTAACTATAGGAAACAATCTATAATTATGACCTACGGATAATATGTCAAAAACAGTATCATATGATGCTCCAGACAATGAAAGGAAAAAAACAGGCTCCTCGACACACATGGAGAATTGTTAAACAGCTGATGTAACAGCTGACAAGAACATATTTGGTATGGAATGTTTCATATGAAATCACCCAAACCAAAACTGAATAAATAAAAATGAATATAGTAAAAGATATTTATTTTTAATTTGTCTTACTATTTTAGGTCAGAATTTAGTAAGACAACAGAAAGTTTGAGCTAAACCTACACCACGGAAAGTGGTAACACAATCATCCAGTTTGTGTGAATAAGATGAAGAAGATTTATCACTATAAAACACTTAAGTATACGAGTAACACCCTCCATTTTAAATTAATAAAATTTAATTTGCAATTAGTTATCTTAATTAAAAACTCTTTCAACTTAATCTAACTAACCTTAATAAACATTATTTTTCCTAAACCTTTAAATCTAAAGAGAAAATTAAAAGTACATTAAATTGTTGAGACTCTTCATGTGCCCACTTTTCAACTATATAAATAAACCCACCCAACCCCACCCCACCCAACCACCCCCACCCCTAAAGCTCATTTTCATCATTACCACTTCTAGGCTTCGTGCTTCCTATTTCACCATAAAGGGAATAAACTCCACTATGTACTTGACTTTTATCCGCAAAATTAAGCTAAATTTCATTTTAAGTTTTAATTGGGTGTTGTGTGTTTTTCAATTATTGTATTTAAATTGATTATTAACCTATAAAACTTTATAAAAATTCAGGTGTTACAATACTTATTCAGATGCAAAGTCTTAAATAAGCAGAAGTAAAAGATTCTGCAGACAAATACACTCCCAAGGTAGTTATCCAGTGTAATCCATAGAGGCATAGACAAAAAGCACAAAGTCCACAAGTTATTAAAATAACAATTTAAGTGAGTAATCTAATTCAAGTTGACTTTCTGTCAAAAAAAAAATTCAAGTTGACTCAGAGCACTCCTCTATTAAGCAAATACATTCATACAAACCAAATATGTAAAGAGAAAAGAAGATGGTTAGCAGTTATATTAACAATAATAAGGGCATTAGAATTGATAATGCTAACAAGTCAAAAGTTTAAGTATACCTTCCATATCTCTCTATGAGTAAGATGACTTTGGTCTAGGTCAAAGATTTTAGTATAACCAATATTAGACTGGGCAAAAACCCATAAATTTATCCCCCATAGCCAAACCATCATTGTCTGCAGCAACAATAGAACACAATTACACATAGGCCTAAGTCAATACTACATGTAAAAATTATATGTAAATCAAGAGATATCAGTCTTAAACTACTTAAATCAATCTTCATGCACAAGCTTAAGGCGGTAAGCTATTGCAAATGTTTGAAAAACTTAATTCTCCACACAATATATTTACTCAGAGACATAAGTTCACTGACCACAAGAAGTAGAGGATTATAATACAAGAAAGCCTCATATAAAAATAAATCCCGCAGGTCTGCACTCATTCTCATGACTGAATCCCATCCAATCTGCATACATATATAAACACCAGTCAATTGTAGAACAGAATAATATGGATCTTGACACTTCACATTCAACAAATAACATCTGTAGCAGGAACTACACAGATATCAGTAGTGAGATTGAGTGCACAAATATGAAATAAATATTTATGCATAAAAAAGTGAACTAACCTTGCAACAACTGAATCCCCAGATCAGAAACAGCAGCACCTATATATAGAGTAAATTAGTGATGAGAAGCTGATTCAAGCATATAAGATACACATCAATTTTTGGCTCCATGTCAAAGTTTAGTTGAGCTCAACCACTTGCAATTACTATGACCATAATTTCGCCAGGGAAAAGATAACCCATAGAGGCAAAGAAGCACCACTCATAGAGTAGGCAGTTATAATGCAGAACACAATTAAGAAGGCAAGATAGAAAACAATTAAAATTTGGTCGTCCATAATACATTTAGATAGAAGAGATGGGTCTCTCAAGGATAAATTAGTAAACCTAGATGACAAAAATCTTCTCATAAAAGGATGTTTACGAACAAACAACTATCAGAAGTTTGAGAAGTTATCAGATTTCACTCAGTGGTTCGTAAAAATTTTAGGAGATGAACTTAAAAAACCTGTGAACTCCCAACATGAATAATAAAACCTTATATACTATCTGAAATGCATATCTTACTTTTTCCTCAGATGTAAGCAAAATTACATAGCTTTGACCATATTAACATTATTGTCATTATCACATCTCATAAGGTTCATGACAACTTTTAACTAGACATTTCTCCAACTATACAAGCCAGTAAGAACTTAAAATTAATTTTTTTAAAAAAGTTGTGAGCATGTTTACACATGGGTGTTTCCCATCCTAAAAGAATCTTCACACCATACGTCAACATAATTGCCCAGCATTCCTATCTCAGAGCACAAAAACCTACAAATAGATGCATCAATTGGTTCTTTTCAAGAATAGATCTTGTAAAAGTGGTACAGAAGTTCCAAACTCATTCTTCTCGATATCAAAAATAGCACGGCAGTAAACCAACATCCACTTATCTTTTAAGTTTTAGATATATATTGTTTATCTTCTAAATGTAAAAAGAGAAAATTAATAATACAGAGAAAATGCACTGAATATCCATGGGTTACAGGAGAGGAATAATTGCCACATTGCCACTCAGGAATCATCTAACAGTAATACTTTGAATCTCCACAGCAGAAGAGGAGAAGGCATAATTGCTGCACTGCTTAATGGAGGGGCCCCGCCCTTCATTTCATTTGCCTCTACAGAAAGTAAATGATCTTCTTCGGAACTATTTCCAAGCTCACTCGGACCTAAGAAATAATATTACAACATCACAACCATGCCATGAATCTGTGGGGGAAAAGGAAAATACAAGGCCAATGAAAAAGGCAACAGGTGCTACATATATATTCTCTTACCAATATCAAACACAACAGGTCGGCTTCCAGACTTGCGTAAATGAGGACTATTGTTGGGGATAGATTCCAGACCTCCAAACATAGATGGAGGTGGTAATAGGTATGGATTTCAGCGTGAGCACAACTGCAATAAACTACAATTTTAGGAACAGATGCATACAGATATTTATAGTATTGCCTCAACTAGGTAATTGGCAGAATATTTAGTTAAATTCCAACTTTACATGTAGTTTATTAGCATTGAGTAGAAATTATGGTGGTAACGCTCTAGTTCGAGAACAGAGATATCATGGTGTACAACTTATTAGTGTCTGAGACAAGACTCAATCTATGTACTATAATCCAGCACTGAAACACAAATACAAGCACACAACGTGATCGAGAATGTAAAAGCTCACAATCCAGTAAACCATACAAACAAGAGAAACTTATCATAAATTAAGAGTGTTTCAAGACAAGAAAAGTTAATCCAAAGTCGTATACAAAATTATATTATATGATGCACAAGCTCATCACACCAATATCACAGTTTTCACCTCCTATTATTTATTTTGAAAATTTTACAGCTTCTTTTCAGAACAATAAGCACACAAGAATTCCGCTTACATCAAATAATCTCAGAGGCACAGCCAGCCAGTACAGGACTAGAGAACCAATGTTAACAGCTAGAGAAGTATTATTATGTAAAAATAAGTTCCCAAATAGTTCTTGCTTTTAGTTGTCCCAATCAAAGTGATCCTTCCATTTATTTTCAAATACAAACAGAGGGAAATGTTTTAATTTTAATAAATATTATACTAGTCCTATAAATTGTGGAACAGGTCGCACAATGTAACCAGAAATAAAAGATTTAACACAAAGTAAAGGGAAAATTAAGTATAGCGCGAGCGGGGCGGCGCTTGAGCAAAGCAGTCCGAATCGACTGTTAGTGGCGCGGCAGAGGTCGAAATACGCAGGCAATAAATTCCGAGAATAAAAGAAGCATTAAAATAAAAATAAAAAAATCACCCAAAAACCTGAAGAACAGGAGGAGCAGGGCAGTGCAGATCAAAGACGGCGGCTTCCAGAATCGACTGGTGTAGACTCGGTGGAGGTCCAAATGCGCTGGGCAATCGAGATTCAGAGGGAGGAGCGTCGTTTCTTCTTTATACCAAGTTTTCCTCAATTTATTTATATAAAATTCAAGCTGTTTCCTTGTTTGATATCCTCTTAAGCATTCGAGTCTATTCTCTAGATGGAAAGCTATGTACCGCTTCGAGTGATTCGCAACCGCAATCCGATTGTACTTCAGCGCATTGATCCGAGGAGATTTTGGCCGAATACACTAGACTGTTACAAGAAGACGAGATCTGATCCGATTTTGTGAGTGAATGTTGTGTAAGATTGACGGAAAAGGAATTTTGGTGTGCGTTTGAAGGGAATTCTGATGGGCCGTTATTTCCTTGTTTTAACGATTTTTCCACCTAGGAACAAAATGGAGAAACAAAAGTTGCAACCCATTTTTGCTTCTCAAATCACATATTCATAACTAAAAAGTAATGAAATTATTCATTAATAATAAATTCATAAATAATTGGCAAATAAGCAAAGACAAAACTCTTTGATAGTGCTTATGTAATACAGTTTGTGAAATATATTAAAATATGATCGTTATACAAATAAAGTATGCTTACAAATAGATAAAATATGTTGAATAGTGTATTAAAATATGATTATACGGTGTTATATTATGATTCAGTACAAACGTACTTTAATTTCCGACAAACATACTTTACCTGGAGTACATAATATTCATACTTTAATGATAGATCGACTCATTTCACATATACCCATCTCACAAGAGAGTACTCCATAAGCAAATTTTTGTGTGCACAGGTTTACCATGTGACCGAAATTACTTCAAGATGTGCGCTGCACGTCGCATGCATGTCATACTTTATAGTGTGTGTTTTGTTTGATTCTAACAAATTATATCTAATAAATTTTATTCAATGGATATGAATATCGACAATCTAAATAGTCATTCTAACATTAGTCAAGCTTTCATGAACAGATGACTGTAAAGCATATGTATCCCGAGAAAAAAATGTTACTGATGTAGGAATGTTTCTGAAAAAATTAATACGAACTTTGTTGGAAACAGAAAAAATGGCGTAAATTGTTGGAAACAAATCTATAAATCCAGAACATGAAACCCTATTACGATTAAACGAGATCTAAATTATAAAGTGAAAGCACGTCTTGATCCATTGAGTTCTCTAGGTGGAATACGAACTTTGTGATCTAGTTGTATCATGGTCTTCCTCAACTAAACATCCTTATTCCTTTATGGGATCCTTGTAATCCCTTCCGATAGGGAGAAGGGAAGACTGCGTATGGTTTAGTATATTGGAGATCATAACCTAGGGAGCCTTTATATACTACTTAATTAAGCCATTCATAATCACCTATCAAGTAGTATTTGTATCTACTCAATTAGCCCATCGTAACAATAAATTTGTATTTATAATAATAAAATAAACACAAAATGAGTACAAAGATAATCCAAAAGGATTTAATTTAAAAGATTATGTAAACATGTTATAATCTCTAAGCAATCCTCTGATTATTCTCTCGAACCAATTTAGCTTTGACTTGTATGTGTGTTGTGCCGGATATTCGGGTGAAGCTTGTCCGAGCTCGAATTTGAGGTTGTATAATGTTAATCCAGAAGCATCGAGCCTTTACTCGGATTAAACATTATTCAAAAATCATCCATGAAAAACTCCGTTGAATGCGTAGAAAGTCATTAACTCGCGCAAATAACACTGGAGGAGTTTGATGTGAAGCATGCTTGATTTGGGGGGCTTAGCACCGGATCGTAGGTTATTCTTAAACTTGAAGATGACTTGAAGATCTTGAAGGAACATTGCTTGTATTTTCAATCTCTTTAAAAGCAACGGTATTTTCAGGTGTTTGAGTGTGTCCAGAATGAATGGAGGATGTGGCTCCTTTTATAGGTGAAGGATGAAGAACCTTCTATCTATAACTTGCAATATGATTGGTTGATCTAGATTTGACCTGATTTTATAGGCTTGGGCTTTATCTGTTTGGTTGATTTAGATTTTATTTATGTCACATCTAATCCTAATTTGATTCAAAATCTGATTTTTATTAGATTTGATCACATCCATGATATCTTTAATTTCCAAGCGTGATTTGGACTTATCTAACTGGATCTAGCCCAATTATCAATTATTTACTCATTTATTTTAGAAATTTATTTATTTAAATTCCTTAATAAATAAATAAATAATTTTTAATGTGTAATTTGTCACATATTTTCATTTAATAGGCAATAAAATTAAAGTTCCCACACACATATTAATATTATTGCCCATGGACTTTTCAACTTTATTGGATCAATTAATTAAGTCTATAAGATAATTGAATAACTAATATAATTGCATAATAATATATTATTCACAATTATATTATATTATATTATATTATATTATATTATATTATATTATATTATATTATATTATATTATATTATAGTATATTATATTATATTATATTATATTATATTATATTATATTATATTATATTATATTATACAGAAAATTAATTTTTTTTAATAATCTCCCACTTGGGATATATATTATTCTCAAAATAATTATATTAAGAGTCCTTAGTTTTGTAATCTTATCCTATTCCTTGGCTATCTTTAACAATCTGATATACTAATAATGAAATTACCGCGGCATTCATGGCATTACAAATCATGGTTAAACCCCGACAATCACTATATCAATATAGTGAATGACATAGATCAAATATGGTAAGTAGCATAGAAATTACATGCAATGTGATCAATATCATGTATATTTTCAACTGGTCCAACTTTAATCTTTCGTGAGATCAATTCATAATGTAAAATATTACAAAATGAAAAATTACTTAAGTGAATTCACAATGAATTCAAATCCATCAACTTTATTCTATAAAAAACTGAATTATCTAAATTAAAGTGTCTTGAAACTTTAAAGAGCAATTAATATAACAAATAGATGATATATTATAAAAAGAAAATGAAAACATGAGAGGGGAGGGGGAAGAGTAAAGATGTGTTAAAGTATGACAAAATTAATCAAATAGCCAAACATGTAGCAATGAATAGGCCAAAATAGCCGGCCATATATCTATCAGAGTCATCTATCTTGGTCTTCACGCATTTACTTGATACTGTGACATGCATGGACTCATGTGGATCAAACTTAGATGCCTGTAGTCGAGTAAGGGGTTTAGAAGTGGTGGTCGGTTGGAAAAAGCTCTTCCTCGACCTATGTCTTTTTTATTTTACTACACTGCGTTGAAGGGTCAGAGACTTCTCCATGGTCTCTTTAGAGGGAAGGTCCATATAGTCTGAATATTTGTTCTTGAGTTCCACATGGACAAAGCAAGTTCTACCAGTATCCTGTATATGTGTAGAGATATTTGGAGCAATGGGAGCGCCACCTATGGAATTCTTCTCTTTAAGCGAACCTGATGAAATTAAAGTATCCAAAGCATCAAATACTTTGGACATACCATCTCCTAATCAACTTAAATATTACCAGGAGTGAAATGATACCTCGAACGTGGACCGAGGTAGTAAGGATTCCATAACTTATTATATAATCTCAGGAGAGGTAGTAAAAGCATGATCAATATGAGCATCAACCACGTCATAAGAGTTATTGTATAGCACACTAAACTTGTTTGAAAGTAAGACATCGATAAATTATCACAAATGGTCCATTGAGTATTACTAAACTTACAAATAGTCATATATCTTTTAAAATTTTCGATTTTAGTCATTTTTTTGTCTAATTTTGGTCATTTCTGTCCAATTTTGTTCTAGAGGAACTAAAATTGGACAAAGAATGACTAAAATTCAAAATTGAAATAGTTAAAGGGCCAAATATGGATTTTTGTGATAATTTGACAAAATATGGTAATTTGACCAGAAAAAATTATAATTTCTCACAATATAGTAAAATTCTCACAATGTCATAAAAAAGATGTTTAAAGATATTATATTAAAAAAATTATTTTGAAATCGGGTCGGTCCAGATCGTTAGACCATAAATCGAAGCCGAAACCAGCCCGGAATATAAAAAAAATTACGGATGAATTAGGTTGGACAAGAAAAACTGGTTGAATGATCCAACAGGGTAAACATCATAAAAAATTTATACATAATCAGTTGGATCAGTTCAATCAGTTTTTCTGGTCCAATCCGATAGCTTTTTGGATGTTCCGGACTGGTTCGAACTCCAATTTCCAATCGAACCGACCGGTCCGATCTGATTTTGAAAATTTTATTAAAAATATAATATCATTAAATATTTTTTATGATATTGTGAGAATTTTAATATAATGTGAGAAAATATAATTTTTCTGGTCAAATTATCACATTTGGTCCTTTAAGTCATTTGTCAAATTATCACAAAGTCTGCATTTGATCATTTAATTATTACAATTTTCAATTTTAGTCATTCTTTGTTCAATATAGAAATGACCAAAATTGGACAAAAAAGGACTAAAATAAAAAATTTTAAAAGATACAGGCCTATTTGTGGGTTTAGTAATACTTAGTGGACCATTTGTAATAATTTCTCGTAAGACATCTGAGGGTAATTTATGAGCGGCCAAGATGTGCAAGGCTGCATTAATTATTTCCGAAGAAGTCATAAGGTCAGGTAATTGAGCTTCCTTGTTTGAATTGGGACCAATTTAGGAGAGAGATTTACCAAAGGCAGGGCCAACTTTGGGGACACTGGGATTAGAACAGGCATCTGAGTATGGAAGCATGGCTTAGAAGAGAACCCACATAATTGAAGTGCATTAATATCAGAAGAAGAGTTCAATATAGACTTCCCACTAAACTAATGTATTCTAAAACTTCACACCCATATGAATAGCTAGCTCATTAAAATTCAAGTGTGTTGAATACATAGTTAGTGAAATCTTCATTTGGAGTCTATCATAATATACTCTACTAAAATTTTATCCATACAAAACACTTTCTTTAACAATCAAGAAATATATGTCAATATGCTTGACTTTAGGAACTCTAGTTGTTATTAAAATATTTTATTGAAAACTGATGGAGATGAAGCTACAGTTGGTTATGGATAAGAAGTATATGTTTCTTATATTTGGTTATGGATAAGAAGTATATGTTTTCTTGTATTTGGATAAGCAGTAACTATTATGATAGGAGTTATTATAACTGTTGTTTTAGGATGCGTATATTTAAGAATTGTTGTAATAATAAGATTTCATAGAAGAAAAGAAAGAAAGTATTGATATCAAATTCCTATTCTACGATATTCTTATGTTGAATCAACGTAGATAGAAGGTGTCACATTCCAAATCACAATGGTGCCCTTGTTCTCAGATTGAATGAATTGACACAATAATTGGGCATTATCGTACATTTACTCACAGTGCACGGCCAAGCGCAAACAGCTCCGGCTCTGCCTCCTCCATAGTCTGATTTCATGCAAGATTTTTCTAGTGATGATGAATCGACTCTTGAAAATCCTTTCGCTCCTGTGGCTAAACGTACAATCAAAGATGATAGTCGAAAGTGGGAAAGTAGTTTCAAAGTTGACTTACCCAAATTCCATGGGAGATTGGAACCAGACTAGTTTCTAGATTAGTTAATTGCGGTGGAAGAGCTTTTGGATTTTAAGTAGGTTCCACCCGATCGTCGTGTTTCTCTTGTCGATATACGATTTTGGAGCCATGCTGCTTCAAGGTGGCATCAATTGAAGGCATTGCATGCTAGACGGGGTAAATTTCGAATTTCTACATGGGACAAATTCACCAAATACATTCATAAAAAATTTCTACCCTTCAACTATGCTTGCACTCTCTATTAGAAAGTGCAGAATTTGCGTCAAGGATCTCGTTTTGTTGATGCTTACATTGAGGAGTTTTACCAACTCTTAACATACATAGATTTGAATGAATGTGATGATCTTTTAATTTTTAGATATGTGGGTGGATTACGCCATGAATTTCAAGATATTCTTAATTTGTTTTCTCCTATTTCTGTCTCTGAGGCTCATCAACGGGCTCTCACCTTGGAAAATCAGTTTATTCAACATTTATCTCTTACACCATCTCCTAACAAATCTAGTCCCTTTGGTGCCTGAGACATTCAGCCATTTGTTAATAAGGTGTCTCCCTCTGTTGCGCCCCAACAAGCGCCTATGCCTTTTGCCCCATTATCCCAATCTCGTGGACCATGTTTTCTTTTGGAGAACATGAACACTGCATCACCAACTGCCCCAAAAAGAGAAGTCAAGCTTTATATGTTGATGACCAGAAGAATGATGATTTTGATACTCCTTTAACTAATAATGGTGTTCGAGATGGTACTATTCCGAATATATTGGTTCCTAGGGACACCATACCAGCTCTGATTGTACGTTGGACTTGCTTGGCACCATGTAGTTTGGAGGACATTCAACAACATTCAATTTTCACTTCTACATGTACTATCAATGGTAAAGCTTGTAGTTTTATTATTGATTCGGGTTCTTATGAGAATGTAATTGCGTAAGAAGTTGTTGATAAATTGAGTCTCCCGTCAGAAGTGCATCCTCATCCGTATAATTTATCTCGGTTACATAAAGAGAATATTATTACTGTTGATCGTCGTGCTTTAGTTAGATTATCTGTTGGTTATCAAATATTGTGATTCTGTTTTCTGTGATATAGTCTCGATGGATGCTTGTCATGTGTTACTTGGTAGACCTTGGCAATATGATCATACCGTAGTCCATGATGGACGCCATAATTTATACAGTTTTATTTTTTTGGGTATTAAAATTTTTTGCTATGTACTGTACCGCAACAATCACCTTTGATTTCTGATGCTAAGGTTCTTTGTTTGAAACATTCATATGGAGATGAAGCTGTGTACGATTTGAGGGCGAATCATTTTGAAGAGGGAGAGAATGATGGAGATGAAGCTGTCATTGATTATTGATAAGAAGTATTCCCTCCATCTTTTGTTAAGGTTTACGTTTTTCATTTTGGGTTGTCCCAAGTTAAGGTTTATATTTCCTTTTTTCTCAAGTTGGGCCCACACAATACAATTATTTATTCCATATAGGGCCCACACACAATACTAATATAACTACTCAATTCACATTTAATATTATTTCTCTCACCTCATTACCATTAAAATATTATATCTCTTAATCTCCGTGCAAAAAATAAATGTCAACGTTAACGCAGGATGGAGGGAGTATATGTTTTCTTTATATTTGGTTATGGATAAGAAGTATATGTTTTCTTATATATATTCAGATAAGCAGTAACTGTTATGATTAGAGTTGTTATAACTGCTGTTTTAGGATACGTATATTTAAGAATTGTTGTAATAATAAGATTTCGTAGAAAAAAGAAAGAAAGTATTACAGTCAAATTCTTATTCTGCGGAATTCTTATGTTTAATCCACTACAAGAAACTGTCGGATTACTGATGGATATACCTATGGAACGAATTCGTCGATAATTACCGACGGATTCCAGACCGATTAGCGACGAATAATCAAAATAAGTCGATTTATATAGAAAAAATAATTAAAAGAATTTTCTAATGTTTTTACTGACGGATTTTATGACGAAATTTCTAACAATTAATATATCCTTCACTATTTATGAGGGATTTCTTTCTAAAAATTTATCAACATAAATATTTTGTTGGTAAATATCTTATGAATTTTTTTATATGAATAACATTACCGACGATTGTTAACCCGTGGATAATTTTTGCGAATTTGTGCGCGGTCTTTATCACAATAAATTACTGACGATTTATATCCGTCACAAAAAATAAATCTAAAATAATTATTTTTATTTTAAATTTATTGGCAGAAATAATTCATCGGTAAATTAAGTAAATTTTTAAAAAATAATACCGACGGAATATTTCTGTCGGTAAAATTTAAAATTTATTTATTCTTAAAATTAATCATGTAAATGGAATGATGTATTTTTAGATATATTTATTTTAATTAAACTAATATTACCAATGAAATATACCGATCGGGAATCTTAAGGGTAATAAAATTAGGGATCTCATATGTTTTCAACTAGAAAACTTCTCTACTCTAAAAAATCGAGAAACCACAGTTTCTGCCTATTAAAACGATGAGCCATCACTACCGCCCTTGTTGCCGGAGTCTGCCTCCTCTTGCTACATCGTTATTGCACCACTATAGTGGATCTACTGCTGTATTCCCAAACCCAAATTTATTTTTCAAAAATCAAATCAAATTCATCTCAAAAAAAAAATGATCGAAGCCCTAATTCATCAATATTCCCAAAATCGTTCCAAAATGTAATCTAATTCTCACTCCCCATCCAAATTGAAGAACCCACCATGCCCTCCCACCGTCGATCGCACTCCGCAACGTCACCCTCACAGCGTCACCAGCGCCAATCGTTCGTGACATGTCCCGGTCCAGCTCCGACGCGTCCAAATCTAGATCGTGACGCCACAGGCATATGCCTCCAGGTCACCGCCGCACCTGCTACCAATTGTTTCCGACACTCCAGGTTGCTCGATGGAGCTTCACTTTTCTGATGTTGGGCGTGCAATTGAGGTTCTCGTCTATTTTCTTCTTTTTTTCTTTTTAGTTTTTTATTCAAGAATTTTAATCAGGAAATTTGATTTCGTTGAATTATTTCCTCCATAGATGAACTCTTTTTCAAAAATACCTATCGATTTTGTTCTTGAGCTGAAATAATGTTTAAAATTTTTACAATAGTTTAGATATTAAGCGTTAATCTTTACTTTCACTACTGATGTTCTTGAGTTATGTCATTTTTTTTAGTGGGGTTTCTTCTTAGGTTTCCTCCATGGCTTCTTTGCATAAAGGATGCAGGTTAGTTAGTCAATCACCCGTGTTCATGTATTTCCTTACTCTTCCTACTTCTAATTCGTTCAATAACATTTAACTTTTATGATTGAAAATGTATTAAAACTTTCAATCAAAATAAATCCAAAAACATGGTATCTTCTTTACAAAGTTTTATGTAATCATCATATAATATCTTGGTCTAAGAAGTTTATTTGACGTGCAGAGTTTCAGCTAGAAATTTTGATGTAATCACTCTTCTTCTCTTGGGTTATTTTATGGTTTTATTGATTAATTAGTTTCTGCAATCTTCCATGATCCTAGGACTTTGTTTTATTGTGAAATGCATTATAGAATTACCATATATATTTTTGTCTCCTTGTGTTTTTGCCTCTTAGACAATGTACTGAGGTTGATTTATTTATTCAGGCTAGTGTTTTCGATGGAGAAAATATTAAGCACTTGACTAAAGTTATGATTGGTGGATTATTTTTAAGGTAAGTTTATAATCAGTGTACCACAAGCTAAGTGTGGCTATTGTATGACAGGCTATAATGAAAACTAATGTACCTATTTTATTGAAAGTGGAATACTTGTTTTCAAGTCATTTTGTCTCTGTTTTTCTCCTGCATAAGTGTCTATTTTAAAATCTTTTAATTAATAAAATAACCCCATTGTTGGGGGTGGTGGGTTAATGTAAACTCACCTTTATA
The DNA here is from genome assembly GCA_023678885.1 of Pogostemon cablin. Lineage (NCBI taxonomy): Eukaryota > Viridiplantae > Streptophyta > Magnoliopsida > Lamiales > Lamiaceae > Pogostemon > Pogostemon cablin. Next base: position 19,929,393 of record CM042967.1, read on the forward strand.
GTTATGTTAAGTTCATGTTATTAATTTTACACTTAATCCAGTGATTGGTAATAGAGGTTGACCCACATATTCATGGGATGAGTTAATGAGACTAAATGACTTCCTACAATGGATGACTTGTGATTCTATGTATTCTATTTTGTATGAATTGTTGAATACATGGCTATTTCATTTCAAGGTAGCTGCCATATGGTCGTTGTTCAAGTGGAGTCATGGAGGATATTACACTACCTTTCAGAGCTATTTAGGTATGTTATAGTTTAGACAAAAGCCAAATTTTTTAACAGACTATAAGATTTATTGTCTAAATTTTTCTGTTTGATGTGGTTGAATATTGATGGGGTTGGGGGAAGTAAATATTTTGGTAGATAGGTTAGATTTTTGTCGTAGATCTAATTGAGGGAGTTTAGTAGTGATTATCTGATAATTGTAAACTCTAATGTAAATAAATCTATCAAACTGCAAATTCTAGAAGGATGATGATTCCATAATTGAAGGTAAAAATGATTGGAATGGTATTTGACAAATCAGTTCGGGCTACTGATTCCTCCTTCAACATCATGATTGCTAGGAACAAGGCTCCTATATATGAATTGCCTTCTTGCATATTAATTTGTTGTGTCTACCCTATAATGTGTTTTTCTTCCTCTAAAACATTGTGAAGCTTGTTTTTCAATATGATTTTGGAGCATGAAATTAGTAGGTTTAGTTGAATTGGATTAATAATTGTATGTTTATATTATTTATTGAGCAAGTGATGAACTTTGTTATTAGTAAAGCCCTTGACTATTGGACAAGGTTCACTTTGGATTAATCATTAGCATTATAAAGAATTAAACAAACATACTAATACATGTTGGTTCTACAATTTATAATGCAATAAACTACATTTTCGTTCGTTGCCTTTCACGATTTAGTGCTGTAATTGTTAGCATCTAGTCTTCATCATTTTTTAATTAATTTCTCTTGAAAATTGAAGCATATCGGTTTTGGCAAATAGATCCATATTATTAAAATTGAAATGAAAAGTATAGCAGAAAGAGATTACAAAAAGATGTCAAAAAGTACAAAGAGCAAGGCTCTATCTAAATATGTAATAATAACTATTCATGTCCTTAAACATGTGGCTACTGAGATGATCCGGCATGGGATTATACCACGTGAGAGCCCTTCCAACTCCAGCCAGTAGGTCTGCCACAGTATTTCCTTCTATATAAATATGCGAAACCCAAAAGGAAATTTGAAGAATAATTTCCTTTGCCTTTCTCCACCTTGAAATCATCCTCCATGGTGTAATAAGTGATGGATGTGTGAATGAGTGAATTGATGGTGATCGGATCTTATGGTCCATATAATTCGTTCGGGTTCTATGTAATTCTAATGCAGTGGAAAAGAATAGAATAAATTACCTTTCACCATGGATTACGTACATCGAGATCGAACATCAGCAGTAAATAACCTTCTGAGCTTTTGCTGTATTCCTATGCCTAGTCTTGACGTTGTGTGGGCAACAATCTTCAAGACAATCTCAATCTGCAATCTCACTCTCTTTCTCACGGTTTTAGGCAAGTAATTATGAGTGATTGGACTACTGAGATGACTTATATAGGTTACAACAGGGACCAGGAGTAGAAATTAGGATTGGGTCTCCCATTGGGCTTAAGTAACCAAGTTTAGCCTAAAACTTATACTTGAGCCCAATAATAATTAATTTAGTCCACTAAAGAATTATTATTGCACTGCCACCCTAATCCCAAATTACGTTATGAGCTCCTTCTTATTATGAGTCCGTTAGTCTCCCCGTATTTAAGATATACAATGCCATTAATTAATTATGTTACTGACAACTCAATTAATTAATCTCTTATCCAAGAGTAGTACCACTCAACCTCATTATCATGCCAGAATAAATCCACATGCAGGGTTTACATAATAATCCTTATGAGCACCTCAAGGGGACATCATCAGCCTAATTATTAGGACACGGATTCCTTCTACAATCAACATCACACCATAGAGACAACACTATCTCCCATCTCACCGAGTATATTGATTTAATGAAAAAATCTCACCCTTTGATGAATCAAAAAACAAATACTGACTTATGTGTCGAGGTTATTGTATAGGGATTAAAAGCATGAACATCTATAATAACTAAGGTCTAGTTCTCTTATATAGTGAGTATAAATCGAATGACCTCACACGATCCTGCTCAATACACATAAAGTGCACTAATGTGATTTTGTAGTCTAGACAAACTAATACTAAGTCACACTACAACCATTCAGATAGATTGTCCCCATCTATCTCGGTTGTGAACATCTGTTTATACTTTATAAGGAGTCGATAATATGATCTTTCGTACGACGCCGCACACCATACTATCCACAGTATAAAGTAAATGGACTTTTGCAATAATATATAAATAAATTATAACATGCAAAACATTTGGTCATATGATTCTCATTTCAAATTAATTGTTAAAACATTGTTCATACAAAAAACTAGACTTTTAGTATACAATCCAACATGAATAACGTACATAGAATCTGAGTCCAACCAAACATGTTTCCACACTCTCTCATTAGAAAACTCAATAGCAAGCCATGCTGTTTCCAGCTATGCCTCTATCGAAAAGCCCACTACAAATCAACAAGTAAAACATCCCATAGGAAATTGTCTACTGTTACGAAAATGCCACCACCTGATATATATTCCTTAGTGAGCCTGAAGCATATCCGTCGGTGTTAACCTTCATCCAACCTGGAGCCAGCGGCCTTCAGCAAACTGGAATAACCTTTGGAGCTTTTCTAGGTTTTCCAGCAATACCAAAAAATTTTAAAGTGAAAAGGTCGGCAACTATAATACTCATAGCACCCATCTCAAAATTGTTCCCCTCCCTAATTAAGCAAATAATGTGCGGTTATGCCCAAGCATCTAAATGCCTTGTCCTTAATTTCTCCATCACGTTGCTCATAGACATTGTGCATCGCATTGTTCCTCTCTTGCCAAATGAGCCATATGTAAGTAATCACAGCAAGTCTCCACAAAGAGTTAACTTGCTTACTCTCTGATATTTCCATCACCTGAATCAAGAATCCCACAAAGGGTTGTTCCAGATCAATCCTATGTCCGAAATGAAAACTAGACAGCAACTTCTACAACACATCCAAAGACATAGGACAGTAAAGAAAAATATGATCAAGAGACTCCTCCTCCCTTTTACATAGATAACAACGAGATGGCCCTTTAAAATCTCTATCCCTTATCACATTCCATGTAGTTAGAACACCTTTTATCACTTTCCACATTGTTAATGATCGTGTAGGTGGGATAAAGAAAGCCCAAATCCAAGAGCCCTATACTGGCTCAATATATGTTTTCTTCACATGCATGTATGCGACCTTGGAGGTAATTTTTCCCTGAACTGACTTGCTCCAAAATCTGCAATCTTCCACATTAGGAGACATACGAGTAGCCAAAATGGCATCCACAATATGGGGGAAAGTGCTCGTGAAACTCTCCGTGAAATGCCAAAACCCATCATAAAGATAATCACCAATAACCTGATCAAAATGATGTTGATACTCCAATGGTATGTCAACCATGTCTGCAATGGGAGTACTCAACCAATTATCCTACAAAAATCAGACTTTAGAATCAAATCTAATCGCCTATATTTCATTCTCCATAATTCTCCGAATATGCCATACACAAGCCGCAAGAATAGAGAAAGGTATATATCTACCCTTTGGAACTGCCCCATCAAACCATCTACCTTTAATACACGAAAGATCCCCTTTTCCTTCTAGGATGTCCCATGAGAGGTTCATCAAGTAAGCTTCATTAACTTCTTGTATACTTCTGATGCCCAAACCCCCCCTCTTCCGTCGGGCATCAAAACTTTTTCCACCCCACTGTAAAGTGGTGTTGTTTAAAAAAATCACCTGTCCAAATAAAGTTTCTGCAAGCAGTGTCTACTTTTTCATGAGATCCCACGGCCATTTATACACCATCATAACATACACGGTTGATGTAATGATAATTGAATTTACCAAGCAAATACGGCCAGCCAAGGATAACATGTTGTCCTTCCATTTCCGAAACTTATTCATAACTTTGTCAGTGGCATGCTTGAAATACTCACTTTTTGGAGCCCCTATGAATATGGGGGCCCCAATGTATGTGAATATAAATTTCCCTTGATGGATGCCAAGGCTGGAGAGAATATGCCGTTTAATCACAGCTTTAACATGCATACCTGATGAGAGTGAAAATAAGCGTGTTTAATGTCCAATTTAATACCTTTTTAATGGGAATTACTGTTATATATTAGCACAAGTATCTTATATTCAATATATGTGACGAAAATGTGCATTTGAGGTTTTTATTATGTTTTAGATGGAAAAAGGACTAAAAGTACAAAGTTGGAAAAAATGTGCAACTTGTGCAAGAATGATGAAAAATGCACGTCCAATTTATTTAACTTTTTTGTGTTCTTGTGGAACTCAAAAATTGAAGTTTCATACATGGATGGAAAGCAATAGAAGAGTGGGTTGTTTTGACATAAAGAACACCTCAATCAGAATCCAAACGAGAAAGTTATGATGAAAATAGTGACATCGCGCGAGCTATGCCAAACAAAATGGATGTGCCACATTTCATGGCTTGTTACATCTTCAAATCTTGAACTTTTTGTGAGTTCTTTATATATATAGAAATCCAAGGAAGGGAGGATCACGTGAGCATAAGAATAACTCAAATCGGAGTTTGGATGTGGAAGTTATACGCAAAACGGTGAGACTGCGCAAGCTGGTTCGACCTTACTGATCTGGTTCGACCACTGGTTCGGGTCGAACCAGCAATTGAAAATCATCACAGTGTGGTTCGACCATGTTGATATGGTTCGACCATCCTTGAAAGTCGAACCATGTTCAAACCAAATGCCTAAAATTGCGTTAAATCGTCGATATTGATTCGACCATGGTTCGACCAAGTCCATACATCAAAACCACCATGCGGAACAGCTTTAGATCCATATTTTTACACCCCTAGTGCATGTATTTTTATGTTTTCCAAGAAAAACCCCATCCAAGGTCCATAAGGAGAGCTTACAAATATAAAAGGGGATGTAGATCACACCAAGGGGAGGAGAGCACAACACAATCATCATATACCCCATAAGGCGGGATCCCCAACCATCATCCACATCCTTTCCTCCATCCATCCATCACTTTGAAGATTTATCTATGGAATCAAGAGGAGAACCAAGAGGAGGATTCAAGATGGAGAAAGACACGACGACACCTACCTCTAGGGTTTTTATCATTTCCTAATTTATCTTATATTTTTCAGACATATGGGTAAGATCTATTCAACTCCTATGATTGTTCTTCGTAACATCATGGGCTAGAACCATTTTGGTAGTCTAGGGTATTGAAGGTTTTATGAAGTAATTGAACTTTCGTGTGTATACTCCGTACAACACTACTTGTGGTTTATTTTATATAAGACTATGCTTTCTTAATCCATATTCTGAGTTGTTTTGTGCATCATTAACTGTTATGTAGAGTCTGAATACATATCTTTTTTATTTTTTGAGTGCGTTCACTGCTGAATAGGATTCCATGTTATGATTCTAAGTGAGGGGACTCCGAAACTTCATTAGAACTATCTTATATGAATACTTATTAATTGAATTGGATTCGGATTGATAAGTAGGATAAAGAGAGTAATTTATTAGTACCTATAAAGGGAGATCCTATCGGGTTAGAGTACCAATTGGCCAGGGAAATAATTGATACTGATAATACCTAGAAAAGAAGGGGGTGAAGTTATATCTTTTGCTCTAAGGTTATTCACATGTGTTATACACATGTTTGCTTGTGTTTATAGAGTAAATATGCATGGCTTAGTGATGAGTCCATATTCCACAAGGTAGAGTCAGACATTGATACACGAAAGGGAGATTAATGAGTGAAACAGGATTATGCTAGAGCTACCTATTCTCCTACTTGATCCACTTTCGTATTCTTCCAGTGATATTTTATTTTATTTGTTATTTAATAATTCTGCTTATTAGTTAATAATTAAATCCCAACTTTATTGCCACAATTCGTCTTAATTAATTAGTAAATAATTAAATGAAATATGCCGTCCTTTGGGTTCAATATTTCACTTAGTCGCTTGCTTAAGCTGTAATTGATATCCTTAATACTTGGGGATTAATTTTGCATGCAAAGAAAATGTGCATCAATATGGAAGAATACCTTAGATTTCAAAGGGATGAATTTCTGACCAGAGACTCTCGCATAATTCTCTAATACCTTGTGAAGACTGTCCACAGACTTCTCATCTCCTTTGCAAAATAGTACAATGTCATCAGCATAGAATAAATAGATGGTAGAGAAGTTGACATGTTTGCATATGCCAGTGAGATATGTCCATTTGAAAATTTTTATTCAATCCATCTCGCCAAAACTTTCTCCGCCACACAAAAGAGTAATGGCAACTGCGGATCACCTTGTCGAACACCTTGACCACATCCAAAAAATCCCTCAGGAGCACCATTTACCAAAACCGATACCTTGGCTAATTCGAAAATAGCAATAATCCATTGAATGAATATCTGATGAAAACCCATCTTCTGAAGCAGATGTATCACAAAGTCCCATCTCAAAGTGCCGAAGGCCTTTTTGATATCAATCTTAAAGCCGATGCTACCCAATCTAGAGTTATTCAAGCTGTTAAAGCTCTCTAACACCACAGCAATGCAGTGATGTATGATTAGCCATTTTGTAGTAGGGAAGACCAATTAAAACAATTTATCGAACTACAGGGAGGTGATGCTAGAGCTTAAGCGATATCACGTTTATTGTAATTTTATAGAGACGAATAATTGAGGATTGGTTGATTAAATAAGTAATTAAATGATAATCAATGCAAGCAAACAAGCAATGATTAGCAAACAAAATAGATGGATGAAATGAGTGGTTTTCCAAGTTGAGTAAAAGTGAGATTAACAACAATTAAGAAGTGGAAATCCTATGATAAATGCATCAAATTCATATGATCATGGGTTCAGACTAAGGGCCAACACTAAATTCACCTAAACTCCTTCTCAAGATGACTAGGATCTTAATCTCAATAAGCACAAATGATTGGTTCTCATTCAAACAATTCTAACTAGGTACTAAGCTTGAATTAAGAGTCCCTTCACATGATTAATCAATTTCTCAATCAAACCAACCATATGTCCTATCAAAGGGTTCTAAACTCTAAAGGATTTTTCAATCTCTTTATAATTTATAATGCACATGAAGTGTTTGATGAAAAGATTCACTTAATTATCCTAAGCATATAATTGATTTCTCAATCTAATTACATATCTAGAATAACTAAACGCACAAATCAAAAAACAAATCAAGCAATTAATAATCAATAATAGAAAATCAATTAACCCAATCAACATATGAATATAAATACACAAATCCCAAAATTATCCAACAACTTTCATGTTGCTAATCTCACAAGGGAGATTAGCCTACCATATTCATAAAGAAATTAACATAGACAATTAAATCCTTACAAATCATGATAAACTATGAGGTTTAATACAAATATTGAATGGAAACTCCCTTTATCTATCTTCAATGGTGATCTCCTTCCCTTCTTTGCACTTTCCTCTCTTCCTTGATCCTTTTCCTTCACTTGGATGTAGAAATTGATGGTGGAATGATGGTAGATCCAAAGGATGAAGAATGGATGAAGATGATGGTGTAAAATGAGAGAAATAGTGTGTGAGGTGTGTGTGCAGGGCCAAATAACCGAATCTCTCTTCAAATGTTGAATAAATAGGTATTTATACCCCTTGGGAAGTTTCTAGAAGTTTCTGGAAATTTTCTGATCCCAACACCTACATGGCTTTTGTGCAGCACATGGCCACAGGGGTGGCCGTGTTGTGTCTTCTGATGCTCGCACACGGCTTCCGCTTACAGGGCCGTGTTTGGTACACGGCCCGTGTTCCTTCACACGACCCCCAAACTTAAAGTGTTGTGTGTCCCCGAACAATGAAAATGATAAACCAATGGGTGAGATTTTCACCTAGGAAAAGACTAAACGAACATAAGTAATAACACATTGATAGCAATAAGAATTACAATTTATGCTAAGTCATCCTATAACATTAAACTCATGACATGGGAAATTAACAAGTTCAATCAAAAGAGAATAAAGAGTAATATAGTCCCTTTTAGGTCCAAGCCTCACATCGGATATCAATTTCTCTCAACACTCTATAAAGTAGGATAAATCAACACTCATCAATCGATTGGCTCGATTCGCTATAAGCTTGCACGTGGACTATATTCACAAATCACCAAAGTTTCCATTAGTGATAAAAAAAGGTCTTTAATTAAGGATGTAATGATAGGCTCTTTGGTATAGTAGGGAGAATTTAGGTAAGAGTGACTAATCATGTGTAAGTAATCGAAGAGTTAGTTACTTTCTTCCATTCCTTAACTATCTCTTTCTTCCTTTTTTTTCTTAATTGATCACAAGCACTATCCATCAACTTTCCTTGAATTGATCTTCTTTCAATGCATGCTTCCTTCTTTGAATTTTTATTTTCTTGAGCATCTTGTTGTTTCTTTGCTCATTTTCTTGTTATGCGGTTGCATGTTCACTCTTGTTTGTGCTCTTTCATCCTTTTTCTTACTTGTTACCATTTCCTTTCTTCTTTTTCTTTCTTATCAAACCTTTCTAGACCACATCTCCTCAATCACTCACACAAAATGGTAAATATATGAGGCTCACATGGGTAATTAAGGCTTGTAATGTGCTTATATCACAATAAATAGGCTTTAAAGCTCAAAGTAGTTGACTAGGGATGATGTTCATGACAGAAAAATATATGGCAAAGACTATAATAACAAGAATGGCCTTAGATAATTTCATTAATCTCCACTAATCGGGCTCGTTCCTATAGTCCTTGAGCAAGTTCTAGCTTATCAAACTCAATCGATCAACTCATGAAGGAAAAACCATGTATGCACGGTTGAGACTCAAATGCTCACAAGCTTACGCATTGGACCTTAAGGAACTTATTACACCACATTCATCTCAAAATTGAATAAGTTAAATAGAACATGTCACAATTCGAAAGCATAGAGATTCTTAATCACAACTTGTCATCACTTATCACCACAAACATATCATCACTCACATTCAAAAATGACTCACGATATCCTAAAAACAAACCACCAAACAACCCTAGACAATAATAAGAAAACACACAAAATATAATATAAAGACACAACAAATGAGAAACAAGACAAAAACACATAACATGCAAGAATAAAAATCACCATCATTAACAATAAAGCACACATTCTATATCATCCATGATCAAGTAAGCTCAAAAGCATCCCCATCTTTGAATGAAAATTAAACTTCCAAAAAACATAACACATAAAGTAGCATGCTAATCCATTCAATCCAAATCAAAATCAATTAGAAGTTATAAGGTGTAGAGTACTCCCTCAATAAGCATTTGGTAAGGAAAGCATTCGCTCCAAGTCCATTCGTGCTTCCAATACCCTTCATTCATACTCAAAAACTCATACAATACTATTAGCTCAACAATTTCATTAAACATATGGATTCACATGCACTTCAACACAACCAATCATACCAAAATCCAACCAAACTCATGAGAAAAATTTTAAAATTGACCAATTTTATAAGAAGACCTATCATTATCATATCAAGCACACTCAAATGGTGAGTCACACCATGCACTCTCCCCCCAAACTTAAATTAAAACAAGTTGAGACTTAAGTTTGCAAAAAGAGGTGGGACTTACCCTTGTAGTTTCCATTGATGATCTTTTTATGGAGAAGTAAACGCATCCATACGATTCAAGTTATGTTCATCATGCACTAGCCCCCCAAACTTAACTCGAGATAAGAGTCGAGAATTAAGTTTGCAACAAGTGGTGACATATCTACTCAAATCCATGAAGCACTTCTCCTTCCTTCAACATGCATTTTTCTCACGAGCACAATCCACCTACAAGACCAAAATAAACAACAAAATAATCAAAACATACAAAGAATGGGTTGCCTCCCATTTAGCGCTAAGTTTAACGTCTTCAAACCGGATGGAATTTTCATGCTCATTGGACCAAATGTTGGTCTACCACACTTTCTCCTCGCATTCTTACTTTGAACATTTGCTTTGCCTTCTTCTTTTCAACAAGCTCCACATCACCATTCTTGCTCACGAGCATCAAGTCATCTTCAAGGAGCGATTCTAGAAGACTTCCTCTTTCTCCTTTGTCAAGCTTCCAATCAAGGTCCGGAGCTTTCTTCCTATCAACATCACAAGAAGACATGTTAGAATTTGACAATTTCATATAATCATGAAGAAATGAGTTTAAGTTGTTAAAGAGAAGGGAGTCATGATCCATTAGATCATCCAGAGGCTTTAAATGAGACTTGGTTCCTTTTTCTTTGTTACATAAGAATGTGACACTTCTTCCATTTGAGCTCAAGGATAACTCTACTCTACCAACATCAATTTTAGCTCTTCCCGTCGCTAGAAATGGCCTTCCCAAAATGAGTGGAACTCGAGGGTCCACCTTCACTTCTAACACCATGAAGTCGACCGGAAAAGCTAACCCCTTCACTTTCACTTCCACATCTTCAACACTTCCTAAAGGCGTAACAACCTCACCATTGACAACTTCAAGACGGATAGTTGTAGGCTTAAGCTTTCCAAGATCAAGATGCTTGAAAGTGGCATGAGACATCACATTGATGCTAGCCCCCAAACCACACAATGCATCGAGAGTTCCTTTCCCTTCAAAATCACAAGGAATGATGAACTTCCCCGGATCACCAACTTTTGTAACCCTCTCCTTATGCATCGATTCACTATCTTCGTGTAGCTCTTCTTTCTTTTTATCCTCATACTTCTTCTTGAGACATTTGACATGCTCTTCAAACTCCTTTTTCTTCTCCTTTTTAACAAACATTTATGGATAGGGAATAGGGAATTGAGTGATCGGAATACCCCAATAGTCACGTTTGTACTCCTCTTCTTTGGCATTCTCCTCCACTTTCTTTTCCTCTTGCACCCTTTTCCACTTAGGTATCCATTTAGGCCCCTTCTCTTCTTTCTTACTTACTTCTTCCATTTCTCCAACAACCTTGCTTTCCACCAACCCTTCTTCAATCTTTCGTTCCTCTTCCATTTCAACAAATAAACATTGAGCTTTAGGATTAACTTCGGGTGTGGCCGGAAACTTTCTTTTTTGTTGAGTGCTCAAAGCACTTGCAATTTGTCCAACATTGTACTACAAAGCTTTAAGCCTCTTTTCATTTACTTCTTCGGCCTTTTTCAATGCTTCATCTCGAGCTTGGTCCGATGCTTCTCGAGCTTTGTTTGATGCCAACAATTATTCAAGTAGCTCATCAATCGATGCTCTTCCCTTGTTGTTCGGTGCCTTTGCCCCCGGTTGATATCCCGCAAGATATGCAACCGTATTACTCGGATTAGAGTAGGAGAAGTTCTCTTGCCTTTGTTGTTGTGGATATGAGCTTCCACTACCTTGACTATTAAAGCCTCCTTGCCTTGGTGGATAGTTCCCTTGACTTTGGTTGAAATTACCTTGGTAATTATTTTGATAATTCCCTTGGTAATTTCTTCCTTGCACGTATGACACATCCTCCACACGTGACATAGAGTTGGCCCATTGTTCTCCACTCACAATATTCAGAGGTAGCACACCTTGATCGACTTGTAGCCCCTCAACCATATTAACTCCTTGGCTCACACTTTGATTTAAACTCATTTGCTTTAACATTTCCGCCGCTATCACCTCAACACTTGGCGTTTGTGGCTCAACATTCACACTTTTGACATAAAACTGTTGCCCATGATCAAAATTCTCAAAACCATAGCATCCACTTACTCGCTCCGATGGCCATTGGTACACATTTGTAGCAATCTTATCAAATATACTTATGGCCCTCTCTGGAGTTTCTCTAAGTACAGATCCACCCGCCGAAGCATCAACATGCACTCTTTGCCCATTTATCAAACCTTGGTAGAAAAACCCCACTTGTTGATTTTCTGGAAAGCCATATTGTGGACACTTGCGTAGCATATCTTTAAACCGTTCCCACGCTTCATAAAAACTTTCTTGAGGCATTTGCTTGAATTTAGTGATCAAGCTCTTCATTTGAAGCGTCTTGGAGGGCGAAAAATACTTGTTCAAGAACATTTGGGCAAGTTCATCCCATGTGTTGCACGTATCCAGTGTAATAGTGGAGAGCCATGTTCGAGCACGATCCCTCAATGAAAATAGAAACAACCTCATCTTGATACAAACCTCACTCACCCCATTCATCTTCACGGTGTTGGCAATCTTCACAAATTGAGCTAGATGAGCATTAGGATCTTCATTCGGGGTTCCACTAAATTGTTGCTCTCTCACCATAGAAATCAAGCCCGCTTTAATTTCAAAGTGTTGGCGTTGATGGGTGGAGCCATCATGTGTGGCACGACCCTCGGCATAAAGAAATCTCGAATCACCCTTTGATCATTTTGCATTCCATGTTGCATCGGAGGTGGTGGTGGTGGTACATAAGCTTGTTTTGGAGGAGCATAAGCTTGTTGAAAGCCTTGTTGCCTTAGAACTTGTTGCACCACTTGTTGAAGCAAAGCTTGATTGTTTCTAGCTCTATGATTTTGATAGGCTTGTTGAGGAGGATTTGCATTGAATTGAAGTGCGTTGTCTTACACATTTTTTCCGCCTTCCCCATCATGCTCTATATCCACACGATTATCTCCTTGAAAATTCTCCATTTGAACACTCTTCTTGTTCTCTCTTCTTCTTCTTCAAAAAGTTTGTTCTATTTCAATGTCAATGGGCTCCGATTGTGTAGAACAAGATTTCATGAACCAAATAATAAAAAGCAAAATTTTTAAAAAAATGTCTCTATTAAGATCACTCGAAACGATCCTTCTTCAAGCTACTAGCAACCGTTGCCTCCCCGGCAACAGTGCCATTTGATTAACCATTTTGTAGTAGGGATGACCAATTAAAATAATTTATCGAACCACAGGGAGGTCGATGCTAGAGCTTAAGTGATATCACATTTATTGTAATTTTATAGAGACGAATCATTGAGGATTGGTTGATTAAACAAATAATAAAATGATAATCAATGCAAGCAAACAAGCAATGATTAGCAAACAAAATAGATGGATGAAATGAGTGGTTTTTCAAGTTGAGTAAAAGTGAGATTAACAATAATTAAGAAGTAGAAATCCTAGGATAAATGTATCAAATTCATATGATCATGGGTTTAGACTAAGGGCCAATACTAAATTCACCTAAACTCCTTCTCAAGATTACTAGGATCTTAATCTCAATACGCACAAATGATTAGTTCTCATTTAAACAGTTCCAACTAGGTACTAAGCTTGAATTAAGAGTCCCTTCACATGATTAATCAATTTCTCAATCAAACCAACCATGTCCTATCTAAGGGTTCTAAACTCTAAAGGATTTCTCAATCTCTTTACAATTTATAATGCACATGAAGTGTTTGATGAAATGATTCACTTAATTATCCTAAGCATATAATTGATTTCTCAATCTAATTACATATCTAGAATAACTAAACGCACAAATCAAAAAACAAATCAAGCAATTAATAATCAATGATAGAAAATCAATTAACCCAATCAACATATGAATATAAATACACAAATCCCAAAATTATCCAACAACTCTGATGTTGCTAATCTTACAAGGGAGATTAGCCTACCATATTCATAAAGAAATTAACATAGACAATTAAATCCTTACAAATCATGATAAACTATGAGGTTTAATACAAATATTGAATGGAAACTCCCTTGATCTATCTTCAATGGTGATCTCCTTCCCTTCTTTGCAATTTCCTCTCTTTCTTGATCCTTTTCTTTCACTTGGATGTAGAAATTGATGGTGGAATGATGGTAGATCCAAAGGATGAAGAATGGATGAAGATGATGGTGTAAAATGAGAGAAATGGTGTGTGAGGTGTGTGTGCAGGGCCAAGGAACCGAATCTCTCTTCAAATGTTGAATAAATAGGTATTTATACCCCTTGGGAAGCTTGTAGAAGTTTCTGGAAATTTTCTGATCCCAACACCTACATGGCTTTTGTGCAGCACATGGCCACAGGGGTGGCCATGTTGTGTCTTCTGATGCTCGCACACGGCTTCTGCTTACAGGACCATGTTTGGTACACGGCCCGTGTTCCTTCACACAACCCGTGTTCTGTACACGGCCACGGGAGTGGCCGTGTATGGTCTTCTAGTGACGGAGCATGACTAATCCTTATAGGGCCATGTTCCGTATATGACCCGTGTACTTGCTGCCCTATTTCCTTCACTGTTTTAGCTCATTCTCCCTCGTTTCAACTCTGAATTGAGATCTGTGTTAAGCTCATTCACGCACATTTCTAAAAAACACAAAACACAACCAAATAGAATACAAATACAGATAAAATACTATGAAAATGGACATAAAAAGACACTAAAATATAGGTGAAAATATCACTCATCAATGTATACTCCTTCCTGGAATAAACCCAAACTGGTTGCTACTAAGTTTATCATTCAACAATGGGCCCAACCTAGTTGCTAAAATTTTCGTAATAATTTTGAAGAAGTTGCAAAGATTTATAGGATGATACTCCTCCACTCTGATCGCCCCCTCCACTTTGGGTATAAGAGTAATAAAGTTGCAGTTGATGCCCTCCGGCATCACCCCTGTACCAAAAAAATATTGAACTGCCTTGCAAAGATCATCGCCTATAATGTACCAACATTTGTGATAGAAGGAACCACCAAAACCATCAGGACCTGGCGTACTATCTGTAGATAGACCCATAGCTGCCTCTTTAATCTTATTAGTTGTAAGCATCACAGCTAGCTTATTATTGTCATCCTCCCCAACATAATGTGGGATGAAGCTCAATTGATCAAAATCCCCATCTTCCAATGGTTTCTGAAATCATCGGTTATAATATTAAACCACATGTTGTGAGATCAGTTTACTGTCCTCAGTTACTTTACCATCAACTTCCATAGCAGCAATTGTAGTTCTGACCCTTTTAATTCGATAGAATCTATGAAAAAGTCCCGTATTTCTTTCTCCTTCCTTTAGCCAAGATAATCTATTCTTTTGTGTAAAGAATTGATATTTCTCCTCTAACTTTTTATTAAGAGTAATATAAGCATCAACTTCCTCAAAAAAAAGTTCCTCACTATCTCCTTCTTCACCAATTCTGATTTAAATTTTTTGTAGAGAATCCACGACATTATCTACTGAGTCAAGGATGTTCCCAAACTTAACCTTATTCCGGTGCTTGATATCCCTCTTAAGCCTTATCAGTTTGGCAGGAAAGGCGGAAATAGGGTTTGGACATGATGAAGGGTTTTTCCAAGAAGTTTCTACAATAATATAAACCCTGAATCTTGTAACCACATGCTCTGGAAGCATATCGATTTTGGGTTGGACTATATTTTTAGTTTCTTATGTTGTTCACTTGTTTAGCAAGCTGTAATGTAAAGTTGGTATATTTGAGTCTGAGGATTCTGTTGTATGTGTTTTCCTTCATTTTAGGAGAAGACAAAGGCTTAGAAAGAGTATAAGCAGAATAGAATGGAATTTAAGCAATTATTGGAATATTGTGGATTAATCAAGGCTCAAATTTTTCCTTTCTTCTCCTAATCCTGCTTTTTTTTTCTATTCTAAGGGTCTGGACATTATATATCTATTTTATATGACGTTTAGGTAGATAGCTAGTGGCGTAAGCTGAATTTTGACTTGCCAAGTTTTTCCTGGATTCTGGGACCTATAAATGTATTTCAGCCATTGCTTGTTCTTACAGACACCTCGAAGAAATTTATGGGTTTGCTGATTACTTCTTGTTATTTTACCTATGTTCCATTGATGTTTATAGTATTGTTTAACTTATTCTATATGTAAAAAATTGAATCCACTTTTGACTGATATGTTTTTTTGTCTTTAGAGATGTAGTTGGATATCATTAGTTGAGAATTTGAGTTTTATGCTTCCAAGTAACATGCTTGCTCTTAATACTTTGATGCTCTTAAGTTGAAGAGTATGATTTCTTTCATTTCTCACCTAATTAAAGATCTTTATGATGTTGGGCATGACTAGTGTGTATTATACATTTCTTTAATCAATTATTCATTTTTCTATGATTTAAGAAATTTGTAGAAAATTTTTATGGAATATAGACAAGCTTTTGCTCTCACATATTTGAAATTATGTATAGTTTTTTTAATTTAAATTTTATATTTAATGAATATATTATATTGTGTGGTTTTTTTAAGATTAATTAAATTGGAAAATTTGATATTTTTATTAATTTTTTATTTTTCCTTCTGTATTTTACCTACGAAAAAATCCGCTGGTAAGCCATTTTTTTATTTTGTATTTTGAAGTTACTGACTAATTATTTTCGTTGGTAATTTACCGTTGAATATTTTTGATGGTAAAAACGTCATTATATATCACTTCTGATGAATTGACATTGAATGGTTACTGATGAGGGTGAGAATTCACATATTTTGAGCTCTAATTTACTCTATTTGTCCACACTAAGGGTTGTTTTTTCTTTTTGGTACGTGGATTAAGGAGTATTATTATTTAATTTGTAATGGGTAGTTGTATTAGTGGGAGTGTGGATCCCATATTTTAATTGTATTAGTGGGTGTGTGTGGGTCCATGTGTGTAAAAAAAATGAACTCTTTGGATAGGACGACCAAAATAGAAAAAATAGACTCTTTGGGTGGGACGGAGGGAGTGTGAGGAAATTGAGTATAATTTGGTCTATAATCGAGGCAAATCGGGATGTTTATGGAAGAATCATGAATCAGATGCTACTGAGGCTATTTGAGCATATTTATATAGGAAAATAGGTCAATAGTGCTCAGAATTGGAAAACATGGTTTCCGAGGTGCTGCTCGACCACGGGAGGAGCCGCTCGACCAAGCCATTTTGGTCGAGCAGCATCAGAAATGGTTGAGCGAGATACTGTACAGACTTCCAGCTTACAGAGAGGCCGTTTGACCACCGCTTGACCAAGATCGATCCTGCTCGACCAAGGTCGATCCTACTCGACCAAGATTATTCTGGTCGAGCGGGGACACAGAATTCTATTTTTGGTAATTTCGTACCTCCAGTGCGTGTATTTGCATATTTTCCAAGAAAAAGCATAATAAAGTTTGTAAGGAGAGTTTACAAGTATAAAAAGGGATGCAAATCACATTAAGAAGAGATTAGATTCCACAACTATCCTACATCACATCCAAACCCCAACTCCATCCAACGGAGCTGTAGAGAGATTTATGGAACGAATCAAGTGAGAACCAAGTGAAGATTCAAGATGGAGCAAGAAGCGACGGCACCCACATCTAGGGTTTATTTTGCAACTTAATCTCTCTTGAAATTTTCAAGACTATGGGTAAGACCTATACAATCACCATGAACATTCTTCGAAGCGTCATGGGCTAAAATCTCTTTGGTGGTTCTAGGGTTTATTAAAGTTTTACTAGTTAATTGAACTTTCTATGTATACTCCGTATAACACTACTTGTGGTTTATTTTATATAAGGCTATGTATTTTTAATCCATATTTAGAGTTGTTTTGTGCATCTTTAACTATTGAATAGAGTTTGAATATTCATCTTAGTAATATGATTGAGTGCATTCACTGTTGAACATGATTTCATGTTATGATTCTAAGTGAGGGGACTCCGAAGTTTCATTAGAACTATCTTATATAAATACTTATTGATTGAATTGAATTCGGGTTAGTAAGTAGGATTAAAAGGGTTATTTCATAGAACCTAAAAAGGGAGATCATATCGGGTTAGAGTAATTAGAGCATGGGAAATAATTGATACTGATAGTACCTAGAAAAGTGGTGAAATTATGTTCTTGCTTCGAGGTAATTCACACGTGTTACATGCTTGTCCACTTGTATCTATAGAGTATATTTTCATGGCTCAGTGATGCGTCCATATTCTACAAGACAGACTCGAACGTTGGCATACGGAATGGATTTTATTTAGTGAAACCAGATGGCCCGAAGAGCTACCTATCTTCTCTCTTGTTCAACTCTCGTCTATTCTCTACTATTTTCTATTTTATTTGTTATTTAATTATTCTAATTAGTAGCTTAATAATTGTCCCTCAATTAAATTTCCAAACTACAGTTTTAGTTAATTTAGATAATAATAAATTATTTACCATCCGTCCTTTGGATTCGAGAATTATAACTTAGTCGCTTGCCTAAGCTACAGTTACATCCTTCATACTTGGGGATTAATTGTGTGTTGAGAAAACGCCCATCACTAGGAATGATGCAAGGGTGAATCATTTGGAAGCAAAGATAGATTCGAATCATGATGAGTTATCCAAGCAGATGAAAGACCTTACTTTGTTGACGGGAGAGACGGCGGGGAATGTTAAAAAACTGACAGAAACAATTGAGAAGGGAAAGTTTCCATCTCAAAGCATAACAAACTCGAAATCTTGTAATGCCATCACTTTGAGGCCATGAATGCAGTATGAAGGTCCAATGCTACCAGTTGGCAGAAACAGAGATAGAGTGTCCCCGCTCAATCAAATCCCTTAGTCGAGCAATGGTCGAGCAACACTCTGACGAGCTAAAAAGTCACGTTCAGTTTATAGGGACCTCATTCGACCAAAATGAAGTCTCTCGACTAGACCATTCTGGTTGAGCTGAGGTTGAGCGGCGACCTGTAGAGCTGAATAGTCATATTCTGATTACAGGGACCTTCTTGACCAATTTCACCTTACTGGATGATGAGTGTGTAAATTCACAAGTTTGGCGCTATGTTTTGTGCTAGTTTTGGAGAGTTTTGATGTGGAAATAGGTGGAAAACCTATATATATTGTGAATTAGCATGAATCAGGTATTAGTGGAGCTATTTGAGTGTTTTCTTAGCAAAAACGAAGTGAAAGAGCCAAGAATCGAAGAGACGGAATCGAAGCCACGCGAACCGCCCAAGAATTAGGTGGGTTCGACCTGGTTGGAGGAGGGTTCGACCTCTCCAGCAGGTCGAACCAACATTGCTGAACTTGCAGAGATGGATTCAACCACGACTCAGTTGGTTCGACCTGGCCATCAGGTCGAACCATGGTCGAACCAGTTTGCAAGAAAGAGGATTCGACCACGACGTTTGAGTTCGACTTGCCAGTTGGTCGAATCGGGAGCGGAAGTTGTCCAGTGCCGCGGTTCGACCTGGGGTTCGACTAAGGCCTAAGTGGTTCGACCTGTCCAGAAGGTCGAACCTGTGTAGAATTCTTCCAGTAGCGGGGTTCGACCTGGGGTTCGACCTGTGGCCTGGGGTTCGACCTGTTTGACGTGGTCGAACCTATGCACGAGAACTTACCTTATCCGGATTTTCGAGGCCGAAACACGTGAGATCACTTAGAAAGCCCATTCCAAGCCCTAGAAACGTGATTACAAGTATAAAAAGAGGCTCATACAGAGAATGAAGAGAGCTTTTGATCGTCAATCATAAGAGAGACAAGAATAGAGGTGGTGATCCATCCGGAGGGCCGTGACAGAGGTTCGCTGAAGGTTCAAGTAAGAATGATCAATCTAACCATGATTGTTCCTAGATCAATCATGGGCTAGAACCACCTTGGTAGTTCTAGGGTTATGAAAGTTTCATGATGTAATTCGTATTTCGTGTGTAAAACTCCGTACAACACTACCTGTGGTTTGTTTTATATAAGATTGCATATTTAATCCATACTCATAGTTGTTTTGTGCATCAATGATCGTTGTGTAGAGTCTGAATACATAACATGGTTATTGATTGAGTGCGTTCACTACTGAGCAGGGTTTATTGTTATAATTCTAAGTGAAGGGATTCCGAAGTATTATTAGAACTGTCTTATATGAATATTCATGAATTGAATTAAATTCGAGTTGATGAATAGGATGAAGAGTATAACTTTATAGTACCTAAAAAGGGAGATCAAATCGGGTTAGATTCTAGACGTAGAAGATAATTGATTATGATAATACCTAGAAAGGGGGGTGAAGCATATCTCTTGCTCCGATGTTATTCACACGTGTCAAGCGCATATTTACTTGTGTCTATAGAGTAAACTTGCATGGTCTAGTGATGCGTCCACAAACCACAGGGCAGAGTCGGACACCATCACATGAAATTACGAATTGCTAGTGAAACTGGATGACCCGACGAACTACCTATTATTCTTATTGATCACAACTCACTTTTCTCTACTCTTGCTATTTCTTTTTGCTATTCCGATTAGAAGTTATTATCCATTAAACCTTTACAATTACCAAACATAGTCTGAAATATACTAGAAGATAACGAAATTGATATTTAACCATCCCTTGGGTTCGATATTGTAACTTGGTCATCTTCGCGACTACAATTGATATCCTTATACTTGAGGATTAATTTGTGTGTTGAGAAAACCCCTATCAAGTTCTTGGCGCCGTTGCCGGGGGACGGCGTAAAATATTTTTTTTTTATTATTTCTAGTTTATTAGGACTATTTACCTTGTTTTGTTGTTTTCTTTCTTATTCGTTTTAGGTGTATGCTCACAAGATCAAAGAAAGGTAATCTTGAACCGTATAATCCTGAGATTGGAGCATCATCGAGAAAGAAGAAGAAGAAAAAGAGCAAGGCAAAGACAATAGACCCAACTGAAGCTCTGAATTTTGGAGTCGAGGTTGACGAGCAGATTTCGCAAGCGATTGAGGCTACAACTGAAGTTAATTTAGAAGTAGAAACCGTCAACATGGCAGTGAATCCGGATAATCTAGCCATCCGAGAGGTTTTTAGAAATAATGGGGCTAGAAATTATGAGCTTTTAGGAGCAAGGGGAACTAACACAGCGTTCGATCTTCATCCCGCTCTTATTAGCATGATAGAAAGAACTCCTTTTCAGGAGGGTCTTTCGAGGATCCGCAGCAGCATCTGAACAAGTTCTTGGGCTATGCAAGTACTCAAAAAGACGTAGGAGAACATGAAGATGCTAGGAAGATCCTTTTGTTCAAATTCTCGCTTACAGAAAAGGCGAGGGATTGGTACGATACTATTAACGCAGCTGAGTGCACCACGTGGGAGCAATTGAAGTTAAGGTTCTTGGAGAGGTATATGCCACCTTCGAAGGTGTTTAAGATGAAGCAAGATATTAACCAATTTGCTATCAGTGGAGGTGAGAAATTTCATAAAGCGTGGGATAGATTCAAGGACATGCTCAGGAAGTGTCCTCAACATGGGTTATCTAAAGCCCAATATATCAGTATATTCTATAATGGATTGGACTGTGAATCAAGAGTGCTACTTGATGCTTCTTCTAATGGAGCATTGCTTACAAAGTCATCCGTTGAGGCCGAGAGATTGTTTGAAGACATATCGATGAATTCGAGGGATTGGCCTACTGATAGAGTTAGAGGTACGTATGTTCTTGGAAAGGTAGCTCAGGTTGAACAAGCAATGGTGAAAACTAAGAGAGAGGATGAGATCGTTTCGAGCTTGTCCAATATCAACAAGCTACTTGAGTCTCAACAGAAGCAGATCAGCGAGATATCTCAACGAGTGCCAATCATGCAGCAAGAGATGATGAATAATGGAACCATCCAAGAAGAATTGGAGGAAGCAAATTATGCCATGGGTCAAAGTATTCAAGGAACGAGGTACCCAAATCAAGGAAACTGGAATTACCAAGGGAATTATCGAGGGAACTTTAATAATCGTGGTCCCTCTGGTAGTTATCAACAGCAACCAAGGAGGCCTGAATTTTCATGGAGCAATACGAATAATGCAGTGCAACTTCCGATGGGTGTTGATCCGGGAGAAAAGGTGGAAGAAGGGAAGCCTGGTTTTGAGGATACTGTGAACCGGTACATGGTAAAGAATGATGAAAGAGTGAACCACCTTGAGGCAAAACTTGAGAAAAAGATTGATGATCACCACAGAGATTTGTCCACTCAAGTGAAAGATCTCACGTTGTTGATGGGTACAATTACAGAGAATGTGAACACATTGACTTAAACTGTAGGAAAAGGGAAGTTTCCGCCTCAGAGTATAGAGAATCCGAAGTCGTGTAATGCCATCACACTGTGGTCGGGAACGCAGTACGAGGGACCAATGAGGTCGGAATCAAAGTTGGAATTTTCTAAGCCTCGGTTCGACCAAAATTCAGAAGGTTCGACCTGGCATACAGGTCAAACCATGGTCGAACCTCATCAACAAAAGCACTCTGTTTTGACACAGGAACGGTTCGACCAACACGCAGAGGGTTCGACCAACCCTACAGGTCGAACCATGGTCGAACCTCATCGGCCAGAGCACTCTGTTTTGATGCAGGAACGGTTTGACCACGATCGAAATGGTTCGACCAATTCTTCAGGTCGAACCCAGGTCGAACCGGAGGATAGAGATTATACAGTGAAGCGGTTCGACTTCAGAGGCAATGGTTCGACCTCCAATGCTGGTCGAACCCAAGTCGAACCTCCGGAGCAGAATGAGATCAGTCTTCCAGGAGAGAGGTTCGACCAATATACTCCTAGTTCGACCTATCAAACTGGTCGAACCCTAGTCGAACCTCGCCGAGATGTTTTGATTGATGCACCTGATGTACCTTTTGATGTTGATGCAACTCCAGTGGTACGGAATGAGCAAAGTACAGACATAATAGCTGAGAAAAAATGGGAAAGAGCTAAGCAATTAAGAGCTAAAAAGGAGAAAGCAGAGAAGGTTGATCGTGATGAATGGGGGATTCCCAAAACAAAGATACCTCCACCGTTTCTCTACAAGCTAGTAAAGAAGGGGTTGGAAGAGAAGTTCAAGAAGTTTTCAGAGATAATGAACAAGATAAGCTTGAACATCCCTTTTTCAGAGGCAATCATGGAGATGCCATATTATTCTCGATTCCTTAAAGACATATTGATGAAGAAGCGAAGCTTAACTGGAGTTGAAACGGTAAACTTATCTGAGAATTGTAGCTCAATTATTCAAAAGAAGTTGCCACCAAAGATGAAAGATCCGGGGAGCTTTACTATTCTATATGAGATCGGGAAGGGGCCAGCACGGCGAGCTTTGTGCGATCTAGGGGCAAGCATCAATTTGATACCGTTGTCCATCTTTCAGAAGCTTGGTTTGGGGGAGCTGACTCCGACAACTGTTGCTCTCCAATTGGCAGATAGATCAATGACGTTTCCAAAAGGTATAGTTGAAGATGTTCTAGTAAAGGTGGAGAAGCTAGTCTTTCCTGTGGATTTCCTTGTATTAGAAATGGATTATGACAAGGATAATGTTCCTTTAATCTTGGGGAGGCCATTCCTTGCTACGGCTGGAGCTATGATAGATGTTTGGAAGGGAGAACTGAAGTTGAGAATGGACAAAGAAGAAGTACTTTTCAACTTGGACAAAGCAATGAAGATGCCAATGGAGTCCCAGTGTTATAGTATTGACGTGGTGGAGGAGATTGTGAAGGAGGATATGTCTCTGATCTTGTCAAAGGATCCTCTTGAGATATGTTTGATGGAGTCTATTACTTATCCCACTACGGAGCTTGACGGACTTTCTAACGAGGTATGTATTGAATTTCTTGAAAACTTACTTGCTTTGGGTGATGACAGGTTTGCATTGGAAAGAAATAAGGTGGAAGAAGTCAAATGGACCAGGAAGTACTTGCCTTTGGATAACGAAAACACTCCAGTGGAAGAAAGAAAAGAGGAGTTGAAACCATTGCCGGAACACTTGAAGTATGCTTTTCTTGGTGATAATGCACAATATCCGGCGGTAATTGTATCTTCTTCCCTTAATGATGATCAACTTGAGGAGTTATTAGATGTCTTAAGGAAGTACAAGTCTGCAATAGGGTGGTCACTTGATGATTTGAAAGGTATTAGTCCTTCGTATTGTATGCATCGGATTAGGTTGTTGGATGAAGCCAAGGCTAGTGTTCAGAATCAGCGTAGGGTGAATCCCACAATTCAAGAGGTGATAAGGAAGCAAATCCTTACGTGGTTGGATGCTGGAATTATATATCCTATTAGTGATAGTCCCCATGTGAGTCCATTGCATGTAGTTGCTAAAAAGGGGGACATGACTGTAGTGAAAGCTGAGGATGGTGAAGCTATAGCCACGAGGATTCCTACGGGATGGCGTACTTTTGTGGATTACTGGAAGTTAAATGAGAACACGTGTAAGGACAATTTCCCTCTTCCGTTTATGGATCAAATATTGGATCGTCTTGCCGGGTAGGAGTTTTATTGTTTCTTGGATGGATACTCAGGGTATAATCAAATCATGATTGTTCCCGAGGATAAAGAAAAACCACTTTTACTTGTCCCTACGGGACCTTTGCTTTTAGGAAGATGCCGTTTGGATTGTGTAATGCGCCTGCTACTTTTCAGAGATGCATGATGGCGATTTTTGATGGTTTGATAGAGAAGATCATGGAAGTATTCATGGATGATTTTTCAGTCTTTGGTTCTTCTTTTGATATTTGTTTGTCTAACCTTGCTGTTGTTTTGAAGAGGTGTCAAGAAACTAATCTTGTCTTGAATTGGGAGAAGTGCCACTTCATGGTGAAGGATGGGATTGTTCTTGGGCATCATGTTTCCGCCAAGGGATTACATGTAGATCGTGCTAAAGTGGTGGCAATTGAGAAGCTTCCACCACCGACCAATGAAAGAGGAGTGCGGTCCTTCCTTGGACACGCCGGTTTTTACAGGAGATTCATAAAAGACTTCTCAAAATACTCTAAGCCCTTATCTCATTTACTTGAAAAGGATATTCATTTTGTGTTTAATGATGAGTGTCTAACAACTTTTCAAGTTTTGAAGGAGGCGCATATTACTGCCCCTATCTTGATCACACCGGACTGGACTCAACCGTTTGTACTTATGTGTGATGCAAGTGTTGTAGCATTGGGTGTGGTGCTTGGGCAGCTAAGGGAGAAGAAGTTATGCGCCATTTACTACACGAGTAAGACTTTCGATGCGACACAGAAGAATTACACGATAACTGAAAATGAGTTTTTGGTTGTAGTGTATGCATTCGATAAGTTTCGTCAGTATTTGGTTGGCATGAAGACGATTGTGTATACGGATCATTCAGTGATTCGGTATTTGATGGAGAAAAAGGAGACGAAGCCTAGGATTATAAGATGGATTCTACTACTGCAGGAGTTTGACTTGGAGATTCGGGATAAAAAGGGAACAGAAAATGTTTTAGCAGATCACTTGTCAAGGTTGGAGACTAGGGAGCATTGTGATAATTCTTTCGAGTATATTGAAGAGATGTTCCCTGATGAGAAGATCATGGATGTGGCTGTTGAAGGTACCGAGCGAGCATGTGTGGTCGCAGCGCAAGGTATGGATCCATGGTACGCGGATTATGTTAATTACATTGTCATTGGAGAAATTCCAAGGGATCTCAATCGATATCAACTTGCGAAATTTCGGAGGGAAGTTGAGACATTTATATGGTATGATCCGTTTGTTTACAAGATTTGTACAGATTCTATTGTCCGAAGATGTGTACCCGAGATGGAAATGGAAAGTGTGCTTGAGTTATGCCATGCACAACCGAATGGGGGGCATTTCGGGGCGCAAAAGACTGCAACTAAGGTACTTCAATCCGCTCTTTATTGGCCTACATTGTTTAGAGATAGTGAGAGCTATGTGGCGTCTTGCGATAGATGTCAGCGCATGGGAAATATAGGTAGGAGAGATGAGATGCCAATGCAGCCTAGCATAGTTGTGGAGATATTTGATGTTTGGGGGATCTATTTTATGGGGCCTTTTCCCCCGTCGAATGGGTTTTTCTACATTCTTCTTGCGGTGGATTATGTTTCGAAGTGGGTGGAAGCGATTCCTACTCGTGTTAATGACTCGAAAGTTGTTTTATCTTTCCTAAAGAAATATATTTTTACCCGTTATGGAGTTCCTAGAGCACTAGTTAGTGATGGAGGTTCCCACTTCGTCAATAAATTTCTGGAGAAGGTACTTAAGGATTATGGTGTTAAGCATAGGGTTACCACACCCTATCATCCGCAAGCGAATGGGCAAGCAGAGGTCTCCAACCGTCAAGTAAAGTAGATTCTGGAGAAAGTGGTAGGAACTAATAGAAAGGATTGGGCTATGAAGCTTGATGATGTATTATGGGGGTTCCGGACCATTTACAAGACGGTGTTAGATATGTCACCGTATCAAATTGTCTATGGGAAGCCGTGCCACTTACCTGTAGAAATTCAACACAAAGCATTTTGGGCTTTGCGACGCTTGAACTTGACCCTTAAGGATATAAAGGAGTTGAGGATAACTCACATGAATCAATTGGATGAGTTTAGGAGTCGTGCTTACAAGAATTCAGATATTTATAAGGAAAGAATGAAGAGGTGGCATGATTCTAAGATCTCATACAAGGAGTTCAAGCAAGGAGATGAGGTACTACTTTTTAACTCTCGTTTGAAGCTTTTTGCAGGCAAGTTGAAGTCTAAGTGGACGGGACCATTCATGATTCATCGAGCCTTAGGAGGGGGAGTTTTGAGATTATTGACAAAGATGGAGACGTTATCACGGCGAATGGGCATCGGTTGAAGCATTATAGGTCGCCGGATGATGCGTGTGTCATTTTTGATGATACCTTGATCTGATTTGGTACCATCGTGACTCTACGACGTTAAACATGAGCGCTTGTTGAGAGCTTACTCTTCCATTTTATTGCTTTATTTCTTTTGTGTGAGTAAGAATTTTTATATTTAAGATGCTTACTAATCAGCAATTACATCTCTTTTCAAACTTAGTTTCGACTTACGTTTTTACTAAGTTTGGGGGGGTGTGATGTTATTACCTCATTGAAGCATTAAGAGTATAATCTTTTCTTTGTATTGTTTGTTAGGGGAGTTGGTTTTTGCGGCCATATTGAAATTTTAATCGATTTTGATGTGACAATTTTTTACAACTTGCCTAATGTTCAGTGGTTTTTGGTTGTGTTTTCTTTTACGGAGTTACTCATGAATGATATTTTGTGAACAATTTTTGAAGTTGTGCTCTAGATTGTACCTAATGAAGTAGTGTTGAAGCTTGAAGTGTGTAGTGAATGAAGAACACTCAGTTTTGGAAATCTGAAGGAAGGTTCGACCAACACTAGGAGTGGTTCGACCAGAGCCAGAGGTCGAACAAAAGTAGGGGAAGTCGAACCGGCGTCGAAAGTTGTCCAGAGAGGAGGTTCGACCTAAGCCATAGTTGTTCGACCTGATCAGAAGGTCGAACCTAAGGTCGAACCAGTCAGTTCAAAGTACTCTGTTTTCCAGAAGAGGGGTTCGACCAATTCAAGGATGGTTCGACCTGATCAGGAAGTCGAACCCCAGGTCGAACCGAACCAGGTACGCGATTTAAGTTCGATTTTTCAGAGGGGTTCGTTCATTTTTTCGAAACACCAAACCTCGAACCCTCTTCGAACCTCTACACCCTTGCACAAATTCTTCAATTATACTTGATTTTACACCGATTACACAACACTACACCTTGAATTTTCGATTCGGTCACGGATTTGGGCGGATTTCGTCGTGAGTTAGGGCTGAAATCGCGATTTTTGGTTGTTGTGTGTTCTCGATCGGTTGTTCACCATGGGCAAGTCAAAAGGTATGTTTTTTCAACTCAATTACTCTAAAATTGAAGGTTTAGGTAAGAAATTCGATGTGAATAAGAGGATTGATATTGAGTATGGTTGAATTTCATGGTGAATGTTGATATTATGATTTGTTTCATATGAATTCTTGTTTCTTGGTTTTTGGTTGTTTGATTATTGATAGAACTTGAATTTTATGTGGATTGATCAAGGATAGAACATATCATAGAATGAGCATGTTGATTTGGTTTGAAATTGATGAAATTGAAGTAGTTCATTGAGGGAAACATGTTGAATTTTTGATTGAATTGCTTGAATTGCTTAATGAATGCTTGTTGGTTATGTTTTGATGATTAAGGAAGGTGTGATTGAAGATGTTTTGAGAATGTTGAATAAGCAAGTGGTGTTGAGATGATAGTTTGTGTGAATATGCATTGATGCTTGAAGTCCTGAGTAGAGTATGTGATGTGCTAGTACAGTACTTGCTTTCTTGTCTTGTTGGTTGGATTGAAGTATTTGTTTTCAGGAAAGGGACAAGGATCAAGTAAAGGAAATGGAAAGGTAGAGGAGGAAAGATCGAAGAAGAGGCATGACAGGCCTTCAAATTTGGACAAAGTGACAAGAAAACTGAGGCTACAAGATCGTTTACCCGATAACTTCAAGATTCGGATGCAAGATTGGGATGAGATTAAAGAGAAGTAGGAAGAAGTTTCAGACAAGATAGCTCGCACTCGATACCAAGATGATGAAGCGATGAGGATAATGAGAATAGGGGATGATATATTTTGGATGTTTGATCAAGTAGGGATCCGAAGATTCATGGAGTTGAAGAGGCCGACGTACTTCCATGTTACAGCGGAAGTAGTTTGCTCATTTGAGATGGAGAAGGACCCGCTCGGATACCCATATCGGTGTACGTTTCAGCTTGGCGGAGTGAGTAGGAGATGGACGTCTGAGGATTTCAATGAGCTATTTGAGACGCCTTTAGAGATCCCTCGTTTAGAAAATGCTGCATTCAGTGTAAAGCGGTTTTGGAGGGAGATCACTGGGGAGATTCGTGATTATAAGACCAGACAGGCTCGTGCTTCCACAATAAAGAACCCAGTCTTGAGGTACATGGACCGCGTCCTGAGCAACACGTTATTCGCCCGCTCGGAGGGGAGTGTTGTGTCTAGAGGAGAGCTATATGCCCTGTGGTGTATGCTGAACGGGTGAAGTTCAATGTTGGAGCTTATTTTATTTCGCAGCTGAATTGATTCAAGACCATTGGTTTTCAAAAGGTGAATATTGGAGGGTTATTGACGATCGTGGCTGAACATTACAACTTGGATCTCACCGGCATTACACCAGTAGAAGGAGAACCCGATTTGATGATGAGCACGTGCGCGAAGGGAGGATTTGCCCATTTTAGAAATGGAGATTGGTTTTTCACGAGGGGTCTCAAGCCTTTCGAATTTATGTTCCCCTTCGACGTGAGCAACTTAACAACTATTCGGGAAGCAAGGAATAAGTTAATGAATTCTCTTGGACACACCGCTTTATCCGTGGCAGTGAAGTCGGGTGGTGATTGGAGAGCGGTAGCACAGATATGTGCTGAGGGGAGGATGGCTGAGTTACAGCAGATCGTTGATCAAGGAGAGTTCCGTCCACCTCAGCCACAGCAGCCTGAAGAGGAGGATCAGGTAGATGAGCAGCAGGAGATGGAGATTCCGGGAGAAGAGCAGCATGATGCGCCTCAGCATGCTCCGGTACCGCAGCAGCGGCGAGCAGTTCCAGGTACTCGGGAGTAGCTTCGCTTGATTCATGAGCAGCTGATCGCGGTGGTAGCTGCACAGCAGGAGACGAACAGGCAGCTCGCGCTCGCTAACGCCAACTACGCCACGCTGAATGAAAGGTACTCTGCCTTGGATGAGCATGTTGGTAGAGTGAGTAGTCGAGTGGATACGATGGATAAGCACATTACCAGTCTGTGCCGAGCTGTGGAGAATAGGATGGATGAGGATGACGATGATGATGAGGATGATGATGCTCCTAGGGATTAGTTTCAGGTTTTCTTTTGGCTTGTCCGATTCATTTTATCTCCCATTCTTCTTTTTATTTTTACAGATTGGGGTGTGATTCATGTGTGAGTGGTATGTACCTGATATAGTTGATCTTGTATCATTGTTTTGTATATGGGTTATTGATCCTGTGCATTCATGTGTTTACGTGTTTATTTTCATTTGAAAAGAGCATAAATAATTTGTTAAATATATGGAATTCATGAGGAATTGATTTTGATTATGTGCTATGAGGAGTATTAGGAATTGATTACCTATGTGAGGATTTGAGCCTTTATCATGATTAATCATGATAGTTTATTTTTGAGAGAATCATTCGTATGAACATATTCTAGAACTTGGCTTGGAGTTTTGTGTGAAACTTACAATTGATGAAATATTAGGATATGATCTTAGGCTATTTTTGATTAATTGAGTCACTTAGCCAAATTTTACTTTTCCTAATGATTTTATAAATCTTTGGTAGCCCTGTTTGAGCCTTTTAAAAGCTTTTTCTTTGGCAAGCCAAATATAAGAGCCTTAATTACCTTATTTGAGCTTTGAAAATACCCTATTCATTGGTAGAGAGAGTAAGGTGAATAAGTGTGGAAGAAGAAAATGAAGATGGAATGAGGTTTAGTAAGAAAAGTGCATGGTTAAATCTTGTTAGGGGTAGTGCTTAAAATTGGTACCCCGAATTGCTTATACATGGGGCTTGAAGTTTTTAAGAAGCAGTCGAACGATGTTCGAGAAGGGTAGTGCCTACAACTGGTACCCGAGCAATTAAAAGAAGAATGATGTTGATGCAAGGAAGAGAAGGAAAATTGAAAATTGCAAGCGCAAGAGAAGAATTGGAGGAGAATATGAAGCCGAATGAGAAATCAAGAACTTCCAAGGTAACTCTCTACTAGTGTATTAAGTCACTATGACCAAATTTTCCTACCCTTTCCAAAGAGCCAACATTACAACCTAGAAACAAGTCCTTTGTGATCCTAGTATTAATCTAATGTAAGTTGATTTTTGAGACCTTTGCCAAGCTTATGGTTACGCGTGAATATGAATTGATATGAGTGTTTATACTAGACTATAGTGCCTCACACACGAGCGAAAGAGAGTAAAGACTTATCTTGTCAGTGAGATTACTTAGTACTCCGAATGGTGTGTGATTGGATTGATTTTACATGAGTGAAATATATGATGCAAGTAATTTTTGTTTGATTCAATGAAGTGGCATGTGTAATATGTGTTGTACTAGATCTTGTTGAATTATACACGACTCCTGTGGTTTAAATTGGTTGCCTCGGGACGAGCAACATGTAAGTTTGGGGGTTTGATGAGTGTGTAAATTCACAAGTTTGGCGCTATGTTTTGTGCTAGTTTTGGAGAGTTTTGATGTGGAAATAGGTGGAAAACCTATATATATTGTGAATTAGCATGAACCAGGTGTTAGTGGAGGTATTTGAGTGTTTTCTTAGCAAAAACGAAGTGAAAGAGCCAAGAATCGAAGAGATGGAATCGAAGCCACGCGAACCGCCCAAGAATTAGGTGGGTTCGACCTGGTTGGAGGAGGGTTCGACCTCTCCAGCAGGTCGAACCAACATTGCTGAACTTGCAGAGATAGATTCGACCACGACTCAGTTGGTTCGACCTGGCCATCAGGTCGAACCATGGTCGAACCAGTTTGCAAGAAAGAGAATTCGACCACGACGTTTGAGTTCGACTTGCCAGTTGGTCGAATCGGAAGCGGGAGTTGTCCAGTGCTGCGGTTCGACCTGGGGTTCGACCAAGGCCTAAGTGGTTCGACCTGTCCAGAAGGTCGAACCTGTGTAGAATTCTTCCAGTAGCGGGGTTCGACCTGGGGTTTGACCTGTGGCCTGGGGTTCGACCTGTTTGACGTGGTCGAACCTATGCGCGAGAACTTACCTTATCTAAATTTTCGAGGCCGAAACGCATGAGATCACTTAGAAAGCCCATTCCAAGCCCTAGAGACATGATTACAAGTATAAAAAGAGGCTCATACAGAGAATGAAGAGAGCTTTTGATCGTCAATCATAAGAGAGACAAGAATAGAGGTGGTGATCCATCCAGAGGGCCGTGACAGAGGTTCGCTGAAGGTTCAAGTAAGAATGATCAATCTAACCATGATTGTTCCTAGATCAATCATGGGCTAGAACCACCTTGGTAGTTCTAGGGTTATGAAAGTTTCATGATGTAATTCGTATTTCGTGTGTAAAACTCTGTACAACACTACCTGTGGTTTGTTTTATATAAGATTGCATATTTAATCCATACTCATAGTTGTTTTGTGCATCAATGATCGTTGTGTAGAGTCTGAATACATAATATGGTTATTGATTGAGTACGTTCACTACTGAGCAGGGTTTATTGTTATAATTCTAAGTGAAGGGATTCCGAAGTATTATTAGAACTGTCTTATATGAATATTCATGAATTGAATTAAATTCGAGTTGATGAATAGGATGAAGAGTATAACTTTATAGTACCTAAAAAGGGAGATCAAATCGGGTTAGATTCTAGACGTAGAAGATAATTGATTATGATAGTACCTAGAAAGGGGGGTGAAGTATATCTCTTGCTCCGATGTTATTCACACGTGTCAAGCGCATATTTACTTGTGTCTATAGAGTAAACTTGCATGGTCTAGTGATGCGTCCACAAACCACAGGACAGAGTCGGACACCATCACATGAAATTACGAATTGCTAGTGAAACTGGATGACCCAACGAACTACCTATTATTCTTATTGATCATAACTCACTTTTCTCTACTCTTGCTATTTCTTTTTGCTATTCCGATTAGAAGTTATTATCCATTAAACCTTTACAATTACCAAACATAGTCTGAAATATACTAGAAGATAATGAAATTGATATTTAACCATCCCTTGGGTTCGATATTGTAACTTGGTCATCTTCGCGACTACAATTGATATCCTTATACTTGAGGATTAATTTGTGTGTTGAGAAAACCCCTATCACTCGACCAGATAATTCTAGTCGACCTGAGGTTGAGCAAGGCCATTCAACTTCAATTTCCATACAGGACGCTACACCTATTGTTCAGAACACTCTAGTACCATCACAAGAGCAAAATACTGAGCTAATAGTGGAGAAGAAGTGGGAAAGAGTAGAGAGATTGAGAGCTGAGAAAGAAAAAAACGAAGGAGGTTGAACGTGATGAATGGGGAATCCCAAAGATTAATATACCTCATTCTTTTCCTTTAAGGTTAGGTAAGAAGGGATTGGAAGAGAAGTTCAAGTGATTCCAAGATATCATAAAAGAGATAAGCTTGACATTCCTTTCTTCGAAGCAATCATGGAGATGCCTTACTATACCCGATTCTTAAAGGATATCATATTGAAGAAGAGGAGCTTGAACTGAGTTGAGACTGTTAATCTATTTGAGAACTGCAGCTTGATCATTTAGTGGAAGGTTCCAGCAAAGTTGAAGGATCTGGGAAGCTTCGCTATTCTATGTGAGATTGGAAAGGGGCCGGCACGAAAAGCTTTGTGTGATCTTGGTGCAAGCATCAATTTGATGCCCTTGTCTATATTCAAGAAATTAAGTTTGGGGGAGCTTGCTCCCATAACATTGGCTCTACAATTGGTGGATTGGTCCATGACTTTTCTGAAGGGTGTTATTGATGACGTGCTTGTGAAAGTAGAGAAGCTATTCTTTCTTGTGAATTTTCTTGTGCTAGAGATGGAAGATGATAAGGATAATGTCCCTCTTATCTTAGGAAGAACATTCCTTGCCACAGCTGGAGCTATGATCGATGTGCAAAAGGGGGAGCTTAGACTACAATTGGATAAAGAAGGGGTTCTGTTCAATCTCGACAAAGCAATGTGGATGCCTATGGAGACACAGTGCTACATCATTGATGTGGCGGAGGAGATCGTGAAGTAATTAATGCGTGTTTTCTTTGTACGTAAAATTAATCCCTAAGTATTAAGGATATCAATTGCAACTTAAGCAAGTGACCAAGTTAAATATCAAACCCAAAGGACGGTGCACTACCAATTTAATTATTTATGAAATTAATTAAGACGAGATGGCAATAAGATTTGAGGATTTAATTATTAATCTACTAAAAATTTATTAAATTAACAAATAAAATAAATTAAATACTAAAAAAATACGAAAGCGAATCAAGTGTGGAGAATAGATAGCCCTAGGATAATCAAGTTTTACTACTTAACTTCCCTCTCAAGTGCAGGCCGACTCTGCCTTGTGGACTACGAACGCATTACTAAACCATGCAAATATACTCTATAGACACAAGTAAATATGCGTGTAACACGTGTGAATAACCTTGGAGCAAGAGGCGTAATTTCATCCCCTTTATAGGTACTATCAGTATCAATTATTTCCTACATCTGGAATCTAACCCGATATGATCTCCCTTTATAGGTACTATAAAATTACCCTCCTTATCCTGCTTACTAACCCGAATTCAATTTAATTAATAAACATTCATATATGATAGTTCTAATGAAGCTTTGGAGTCCCCTCACTTAGAATCATAACATGAAATCCTGTTAAGCGGTGAACGCACTCAATCTACAACCAAAATATATATTTAGACTCTATATACCAATTGAAGATGCACAAAACGACCGTGAATATGGATAAAAAAAGTACAATCATATATAAAATCAATTCACAAGTAGTGTTGTACGGAGGACACACAAAAGAGTGTAATTAATTCATAAAATCTTCATAAAGCCTAGATCTACCAAAACAGTTCTAGCCAATGATGTTGCGAAGAACAATCATGAGGTTGGATAGATCTTACCTATATATCTGAAAAATACAAGATAAATTAGAAAACAAATAAAACCCTAGATGCGGGAGTCGTCGCGTCCTTCTCCATCTTGAATCCTCCTCTTAGTTCTCCTCTTAATTCTACAGACGAATCTTCAAAGTGATGGAAAGTGAAGGAAAGGATGTGGATGATGGTTGGGGGGTGATCCCCCCGTGTGGGGTGTAGTATTGTGTTGTGGTTCTCTCCAATGAATAATGATGTGATTTATATCCCCTTTATACTTGTAAGCTCTCCTTATAGATCTTGAATGGGCTTTTTCTTGAAAAAAATAAAATACACGCACAGGGGGTGTAAAATCCATCAAAATTAGAATTCTGCTGCCCCATTCGACCAAAGTGGTTCTGTTCGAACGGAAGGCCTTGGTCGAACTGGATGTCTGTAAGCTGAAATTTCCAGTTAGACTTGACTTTTTCCATTTGACTTGGCTTTAATTGGTTGAATGGGAGGTCAAGCTGCATGTAGTCACACCGTTTCACGCATAACTTCCACATCCGAGCTCCGATTTGAGTGATTCTTATGATCACGTGATCCTCTCTTCCTTGGATTTCAATCCATATAAAGAACATAAAGTAAATCCAAAATTTGAAGGTGTAATAAGCCATGGAAAGTGGCACATCCGTTCTGTTTGGGTCAGCTTGCGCAACTTTACCATTTTGATAATATCTTTCTCATTTGGGCTTCGATTGAAGTGTTCCTTATGCCAAAACGATCCTCTCTTCTGTGGCTTTCAACCATGGGTCACAATTTCAGTAGAGCTCCAAAAATGCACAGAAAAATTACACAAGTTGAACGTGTGTTTTTCAGAATTCTTACACAAGTTGCACCTTTTCTCCAACTTGTCTCTTTTGATCCTTTTTCCACCTAAAACACATTAAAACACCTCATGTGCACCTTTTTCTCAAATATAATGAGTGCAAGACACTTGTGCTAATATATGTCAACAATTCTCATCAAAAAGGTGTTAAATTGGATACTAAAATACGTTTATTTTCACTCTCATCATGAAGGAAGACATGTCTTTAATCCTTTCAAAGGATCCCTTGGAGACATGCCTGGCGGAATCTCTTACTTTTCCCACCATGGAGCTAGATGAGCTCTCTAATGAGGTATGTATTGAATTTTCATAAAACTTACTTGCTTTAGGAGAAGACAAGTATGAACCAAAGAGGACCAAGTTTGAAGAGGTCAAGTGGACTAGGCAGTACCTACCATTGGATAAAGAGAGAACACTAAAAGAAGAAAAGAAGGAGGAGTTGAAACTACTACCAGAGCATTTGAAGTATACCTATCTAGGTCATAATGAAATATATCCGGAAATAGTATCTTCTTCTCTTATTGATGATCAACTTGAAGAGTTTTTAGATGTGCTTAGGAAGTATAAGTCTGCTATTGGATGGTCTCTTGATTATTTGAAAGGTATTAATCCTTCATATTGTTGGCGTTCGGTCGTTTGATTAACATGTACCGTTAGGGTTCCATGCAATTCTATATCAGCAGAAGGAAGAATAATTTTGCATTACCTTTCACCAGGGTATGTTGAAGAAGAGATCGATCAGCAGCTACTAACGACCTTCTGGTCTTCCAAACTCTAATCTTGACGTCATGTGGGCGACGATCTTCAAGATCCTCTCAATCTGCTTCCTGCCTTACTTTTAACATGTTTTAGGCGCAGACTTAGAGTTTTCGGATAGCTGAGATGACTTATACATGGGATACAACAGGGACCATGAGGAGAAACTAGAGTCATGCCTCCATTGGGCTTAAACATCCAAGTTTAGCCCAAAACTTATACTTTAGTCCAATAATAATATATTCCACTAAAATATTATTACTGTACTGCCACTCTAATCCCAAATTACGTTATGTGCTCCTTCTTATTATGAGCACGACAGTCTCCCCGTGTTTAAGATATACAATACCCATTAATTAATTAAGTTACTGACAACTCCATTAATTAATATCTCATCCGAGAGTAGTACCACTCAACCTCATTATCATGCCGGAATAAATCCACTTGCAGGATTTACATGATAATCCTTATGAGCTCCTCAAGGGGACATCATCAACCTATTTAATAGGACACAGATTCCTTCTACAATCAACAACACACCATATAGATAGCACTATTTCCCAACTCACCGAGTTTGTTGATTAATTTATAACTCTCACCCATTGATGAATCAAAGAGATATATACTGGCTTATGTGTCGAGGTTATTGTATAGGGATTAAGAGCACTACAACCATCCCGATAAATTGTCCCTATCTATCTCGATTGTGAGCATCTATTTATCATTTATAAGGAAACCATAAATATGATCTTCCATGCGATGCCGCACACAATATTATCTACAGTATAAAGTGGACTTTCAAAATAACATATAAATAAATTATAATATGCCAAATGTTTGATCATATGATTCTCATTTCAAATAAATTGTTATAGCAATGTTCACACAAAAGCTAGACCTTTAGTATACAATCTACCAGGATATTAGTTACACTTGGTGTGGATTTGGATGGATTAAGTAGTGATGTTGACTACTTTACATGTGATGAGAATGATAATACACGTATTTTGAGCTCCGATTTGTGTGGAAATTGAGTATTATTTTGTCTATTATCAAGACGAATCATATTATTTAGGGAAAATGCACGAATTAGTTGCTACTAAGGGTATTTGGGCATATTTGTATAGGAAAGTAGGTTAAAAATACTTGTAATTGGAAACACATTTTTCGAGGAGCGGTTTGACCAAAAGGAAGGCCATTCGACCAGGCTCAGACTGGTCGAACTGAAGATCTAAGTCGAATAGAAATGATTTCAGTGTATAGACTAGTTGTTCGACCAAGACATCCCATTTGACCAAGTTTTATCAAGTCGAACTATAGAGGTTGAGTCAAACAGGAGGAGCTTCAGTGTACAGACAGCTCGTTCGACTAGGAGGTGCCTATACCCTGATCATGATTTTTTAGACCCTCTATATGCCGCTCGACCAAGTGTTTTGGTCGAGCAGTGGTTGAGCAGGCTTTCATTCTCCTCATTTTCTCCTGTTGGTTGCATTTGACCCTCGTACTGCGTACCTGACCTCAACGTGATGGCATGCACCGCTTTGAGTTTGCTATACTTTGAGATGGGAACTTACCCTTCTAAACAGTTTGCGTCAATTGATTAACACTCCCGGCCATCTGCCCCATCAACAATGTCAAGTCCTTCATCTGCTTAGATAAATCCTCATGGTTAGCATCAATCTTTACCTCTAACTTTACCTCTAGGTGGTCCACTCTTGCATCATTCCTTACCATGTACCTGTTCACTATATCCTCAAAACTAGGTTTTCCTTCTTCGACCTTAGTACCCGGATCAACTCCAGCAGGAGGTTGTATTATTGCATTAGGATCTCTCCATGAAAACTCCTGCCTCTTTGGCTGTTGATAATTATCAAGGGGATCACGATTATTGTAGTTCCCTTGATAATTCCAGTTTCCTTGATTTTGGAACCTCTTTCCTTGAATACTTTGACCTATGTCATAGTTCGCCTCTTCCATATTCTCTTGGTTTGTTCCCTCAATACAAGCATCCTACTGCATAATTGGTACTCGTTGTGCTATGTCAGTAATCTGCTTTTGCCGAGACTCAAGTAGCTTGTTAATATTAGACAAACTAGAGACAATTTCATCTTCTCTACTTGACTTCACCATCGTGTGCTCCACCTGCGCTACTTTTCCAAGAACATAATTGTCTCTCACTCTATCAATCGGCCAATCTCTTGAATTCATCTAAATATTCTCAAAAAGTTTTTCGGCCTCTACAGATGACTTAGTAAGCAGTGCTCCATTCGATGAAGCATCTAGTAAAACTCAAGAATCATAGTCCAATCTGTTGTAAAATATGCTGATATATTGAGCTTTTGATAGCCCATGCTGTGGACACCTTCAGAGAATGTTCTTGAATCTGTCCCAAGCCTCATGAAACTTCTCATTACCATTGATAGCAAATTGATTGATTTCTTATTTCATCTTAAACACCTTTGATGGTGGCATGTAACGCTCAAAGAATTTCAATTTCAATTGCTCCCATGTAGTGCATTCAGCAACATCTAGAGTATCGTACCAATCTCTCGCCCTTTCAGTAAGCGAGAACTTAAACAAAATAATCCTCCTCGCATCCTCACGAGTTCCTGGATCTTTTTGTGTACTTGTATAACCAAGGAACTTATTCAGATGTTGCTGAGGATCTTCAAAGGTTCCCCCGAGAAAGGAATCCTTTCAATCATGCTGATTAGAACAGGGTCAAGATCAAAATCAGCTCCGGCCCTTCTTGCTCCTAACAGCCCTGCATTGCCTCCTCCGTTGTTCTTGAAAACTTCACTGATGGCAAGATTTTCTGGATTCACTGCCATGTTGACTGCTTCTGCTTCCAAGTTAATGTTGGTTACAGCTTCAGTCACTTGCGAGTTCAGCTCGTCAACTTCAACTCCTAAATTAAGTGCCCTAGTTGGTTCTACGTTATTGTTGTTGTTATTGTTCTTCTTTTTTCTCTATGATGCACCGATCTTAGGATTAAAAGGTGCTAACTCTCTTGCCTTTGATCTAGTGTGCATACACCTAAGAAAAACAAGTGTTAGAAAACTAAGACAAGATTAAAGTAGTCTCAATTAAACTAGAAATAATAAACTAATAATTAATGCCATCCCTGACAACGGTGCCAAGAACTTGATAAGCGTTTTCTCAACATAAAATATTAATCTCCAAGTGTGAAGGATGCTATTGTAGTTTTGATAAGCGACCAAATATTTATCGAACCCACAGGACTGATTATTATTAATTCAATTATATTCTAACTTACACTAATATGGCAATAAAGTTGTGTAGATTAAGTAACTAATAACAACTAATTTAAAGAACAATTAAAGTAAATAACAGTGATTCTAGAGTCCTACCCAACGCATCATCGAGTGGAGTTTTACTTGCGAAGACATCCGTTGAGGTCGAGAAGCTTTTCGAGGATATTTCCATGAATTCAAGAGATTGGCCTACTGATAGATTGAGAGGAACCTATGTAGTAGGGAAGGTAGCTCAAGTCGAACATACTATGGTAAAGTCAAGTAAAGAGGATGAAATCATC
This sequence comes from Pogostemon cablin, assembly GCA_023678885.1. Lineage (NCBI taxonomy): Eukaryota > Viridiplantae > Streptophyta > Magnoliopsida > Lamiales > Lamiaceae > Pogostemon > Pogostemon cablin. The sequence continues at coordinate 19,969,161 of CM042967.1, forward strand.
TCTAGCCTGGCTAGTATCAACAAACTACTTGAATCTCAGCAGAAGCAGATCACTGATTTGTCACAAAAAGTACCAATGATGATGCAACAGGATGTTTAAGAAGAAAGAACGATCCAAGAGGAGCTTGAACAAGCAAACTATGCCATGGGTCAAAGTATTCAAGGAACGAGGTATCCAAATAATCAAGGAAATAGGAATTACCAAAGGAACTACAATAATCATGGTACCCCGGGTAACTATCAACAACCAAGGAGGCCGGAGTTTTCATGGAGTAATCCGAACGGAGCAATGCAACCTCCTACGGGTATTAATCTTGGTGCAAAGACGGAAGAAGGGAAACCGGGTTTAGAGGATACGGTGAACCAATATATGGCTAGGAATGATGCAAGGGTGGATCGTTTGGAAGGAAAAATTGATTTAAATCATGAGGAATTGTTAAAGCAGATTAAGGACCTAATGTTGTTTATGGACAATAGAGAAAGGAAAGCTTCCATCTCAAAGTATTACGAACTCAAAAGAGGCCATGCCATCACATTGAGGTCCAAAATGTAGTACGATGGTCTGATGAAGCCGATGAACGAAAACAAAGAAGACAAGGCTCCTGTTCGACCAAGCTTAGGTCGTTCGACCAAAACTAATGGTAGAACGGTAGTCGAACGAGTTTTGGAAAAATAGAGAAATGATGCTCTATTTTTTGATTCACCATTCGACCAAAGCAGCTCCGTTAGAGCAGACCTCTCTGATCGAACTATGGTCGAATGAGCACCTATTGAGCAGATAAGTCAAGTTCAGATTACAGACACCCAGTTTGACCATAGTTATCCCGTTCAACCAGACTCATTTGGTCGAAGTCTGATCGAATGAGAACTGGACAGAACTTGTTTCTAGACAGTCTGTTCGACTAGACACGGTCTGGTTGACCAGGCAATTTGGTCGAACTGCGGCAATCGATCCCTGTTTCCATACCAAATGCTACACCTGTTGCTCCGAACACTCTAGCACCATCACAAGAGCAGAATACTGAGCTTATAATAGAAAAAATGGAAAAGAGCCAAGAGATTGAGAGCCGAGAAGGATAAGGCCAAGGAGGTTGAACGTGATGAGTGGAGAATTCCCAAAACAAAGATACCTCCTCCATTTCCTTTTAGGTTAGTCAAGAAAGGATTGGAAGAGAAGTTCAAGAGGTTTTAGGATATCATGAACAAAATAAGCTTGAACATTCCTTTCTCAGAAGCAATCATGGAAATGCCGTATTTTGCCTGATTTTTAAAGGATATCATATTGAAGAAGAGAAGCTTGAACGGAGTGGAAACAATGAGTCTATCTGAGAACTGCAGCTTGATCATTCAGAGGAGGTTGCCATAGAAGTTGAAGGATCCAAGAAGCTTCACTATTCTATGTGAGATTGGAAAGGGTCCGGCACGTAAAGCTTTGCGTGATCTTGGTGCAAGCATCAACTTGATGCCCTTTTCGATATTTAAGAAGCTAAGTTTGGGGGAGCTTGCTCCCACAACCGTGGCTTTGCAGTTGGCGGATAGGTCCATGACCTTTCTAAAGGGTATTATTGAGGATGTACTTATAAAAGTGGACAATCTTATATTTCTTGTGGATTTTCTTGTACTAGAGATGGAAGATGACAAGGATAATACCCCTCTTATTCTAGGGAGGTCATTCCTTGCCACTACTAGAGCTATGATTGAAGTCCAAAAAGGGGATCTTAGATTGAGAATGGATAAAGAGGAGGTTCTTTTCAACCTAGATAAAGCAATGAAGATGCCGATAGAGATGCAGTGCTACAACATTGATGTGGTGGAGGAGATTGTGAAGAAAGATATGTCATTGATCTTGTCGAAGGATCCCTTGGAGACATGCTTGGTGGAGTCTCTTACTTTTCCCACCACGGAGTTAGATGAGCTCTTTAATGAGGTATGTATTATATTTCTTGAAAATTTGCTTGCTTTAGGTGATGACAAGTATGAACAGAAAAGAACCAAGCTTGAAGAAGTCAAGTGGACTAGGCAATACCTCCCATTGGATAAAGAAAGGACACCGAAGGAAGAAAAGAAGAAGGAGTTGAAATTGCTACCGGAACACTTGAAGTACGCCTATCTAGGCGATAATGAAACTTATCCGGCAATTGTATCTTCTTCTCTTACTGATGATCAACTCGAAGAGTTGTTAGATGTGCTTAGGAATTATAAATCTGTGATTGGTTGGTCTCTTGATGATTTGAAAGGAATTAGTCCATTGTTTTATATGCATAAGATATGGTTGCTAGATGAAGCTAAGAGTTATATTCAGAATTAGCGGAGGGTTAACCCCGCTATTCAAGAAGTGATTAAGAAGCAAATCCTAACGTGGTTAGATGCAGGAATTATTTATCCAATTAGTGATAGTTCCCATGTGAGTTTATTGCATGTTGTAGCTAAAAATGGGGGCATGACTAATGTGAAATCCGATGATGGCGAGACCTTAGCCACTAGGATTCTTACGAGATGGAGTGTGTGTACTGATTACAGGAAACTAAATAAAAATACATGCAAAGACCATTTTCCTCTTCCTTTCATGGATCAAATGCTTGACCGTCTAGCAGGGTATGAGTTTTATTATTTCTTGGATGGGTACTCAGGTTATAATCAAATCATGATTTCTCTTGAGGATCAAGAAAAGACTACTTTTACTTACCCTTATAGAACCTTTGCTTTTAGGAAAATGCCTTTTTGGTTATATAATGCACCTGCTACATTTCATCATTGCATGATGACCATATTTGATGGTTTGATAGAGAAGATTATGGAGGTGTTTATGGATGATTTTTCTATTTTTTGTTCTTCTTTTGATATTTGTTTGTCTAACTTATCTAATGTTTTGAAAAGATGTCGAGAAACTAATCTTTTCTTAAGTTGGGAGAAGTACCACTTCATGGTGCGAGATGGAATTGTTCTTGGGCATTATGTTTCAGTCAAGGGATTGCAGGTTGATAGAGCTAATGTGGTGGCGATTGAGAAGCTTTCACCACTGATCGTAGTCATTTTCACCTAGATTTTAGTGTCTTTATTTATGAATTTTCTGATGTTTTATCCGTATTTGTGTGACTTTTGGTGGAGTTTTATGTAATCATGAGAGATTTGGTATGGATTGATAAAAATGTGTAAACGAGCTTAAATATGTGCAAAACAGGTCAAAAATAGAGCAAAATAGAGTCGGGAGCTGAAATAAACTGAAACGGGCCGATAAACACCTAACTCGAGTTGCATGGTCTTACTCGACTTGCAACTCGAGTCGAGTTAAAGGTCGAGCAAAGGCAGAAAGTGTCCAGTTGCTCAACTTGAGTTGCAACGTCCAACTTGACTTGCAACTCGAGTCGAGTTAGATGCCGAGGAAAGTCAAGCTTCTGACACGAGTAGACAGGCGAGAGCTCGAGTTATCTTACTCGAGTCGAGCTGGGATCAGGGTAAGTCAAGTAGGAAGTCGAGCTGGGACAGAGCAGCATCCAATATCATCCAGTGGGCTAACTCGAGTTGCAAGATCCAACTCGACTTGTAACTCGAGTCGAGCTAGGGTCGAGAAACCATCCAGTTTACAGAGCCACGCAACTCGACTTGACAGGCAGTAGCTCGAGTTGGCTACTCAAGTCGAGTTGAGTCAAAACCAAAAAAAATTAGAAAATTTCTGGAAGCTTCTAGAAGGTCCCAAAGGGGTATAAATGCACAATTGGTGCGAAAATTACAGAGAGAGCCTCATTTTGACAGTTATATTAGAGATCAACACACATTTTCTCACCACCATTTCACACACTACATCCGATCCATCTCTTCCACCCTTCAATTCATCCATCCATTCAACTTGATCTTCATCAATCCATCACTCCATCCATCCATCCACTATTTGAGAAGAGGAAAGCTTAAAGGATGAATAAGTTGGTATATTGAAGAATAGGAAGGATTCTCCATGCAAGGGAAGCAATTCCATTTTTCAATTATTGATTTTCTTCTCAATTTGGCTCAAATGGAGCAAAGTATGTTTTGTATTGAATTAATCACCATGTTTAGTGGCTAGTCCTATAGTAGGGCTAATCATATGAATGGTTGAGGTGAAGAGTTAGATATGTAGAACTTGAGTAATGATTTGAATTGATTTATGGATTTCCTTTAATGATATATCAATCATGTTTCATTTCAATGTTTGTGTAATTAAATTCTCTATTCATAGTATTAGGATGGTCATTCCAATGTTGTGAGTGGATGTATAATTGAATCATATATTGAATTGTGCATGTATGTTAGTATAAGGGGAGGTAAGTCATACCCTCCTTAGGCTTGGAACATTCATAGAGGGACACTTAAGAGATTGAGTGAAAAGAACCAACTTATGATCATAGTACCTTAAGGAAATTGAGATTAAGACCAATCTTAGGAGACTTAGGCTTGTAAAAGTGTCGAGAACCTAGTTGCCTTGTCCATAGGGACTAGGGGTAAAATTATGATTGTTTTTAATCCACAAGTTAATGAAAATTACCTTCAAGGGTTTTGCATATCTAGCTCAAGTCTTTACCATGAGTATGATTAGCCTTGCTCTCTTCTCAAGTGAAATTTACATCCATTCCATTCATCATTTGTGTGTTTGAATCATTACTTTGTTAGTTCAAATTCGTAGTTAATTGATTAGAATAATTAGTAGCTTAAACAATTAAACCTTCAATCTATCATCCTTACAAAGCACAAATTAATGGAAAATTTTAATACAATCATGAGTTTACTTTCCCTTGGGACGACATACTTATAAATTTTGTTGCTTGGTCACACGTGTATAACAACGATAGAGTCTCTTACTCTAAAAACATTTTACTGGAAATGCAACTAAGAACATGGCGCCGCTTGCTGGGAAATGTTAAACATTTGTTTGTAACGAGTTTGAAGTTGATTAGTTTTGATAAGGATATTTCTTTTATTTTGTTACTTGTTTACTTGTCTTGATTGTTTGAGAGCTAATTTGAAAATTTTTGTAGGTACATGCAAACTCGTTCTAGGTCTCAATCTATTGAACCTTTGAACTTGGAATTAGAAGCTACTTTGAGAAGACAAAGAAGAGGAGTGTTAGAACCTACGGAAGAAAATATGGAAGAAGTATGGGATAATGCAAATATGGTTGATGAAGTAGGTAATTTGAGAAATTTTCAAGGTGGTGATATTGTTAGAGGAGGTTATGGTAATCAAGAATATGTGCCACAAGTTTATGCTCAACAAATGCACTTGCAAAATCAACAAATGCAAGCTATTATTCAAAACTTGTTAGCACAACATGAAGCAAGGAATAATCCTGCAGTGGTGTAAAATCAATCCCGTGGAAATGGAAACAATGGAGTGGGAATGAATATCCGTGATCATTTTCAACCGCAATATGGTAATTACGAAATGGGCCCGCTATTGAATGTGAATAATTTTGAGATCAAGACGGGGTTGATCAATATGGTGCAAGCGAATCAATTTGGTGATGGTACTATGGAGGACCCAAATGCTTACTTAGCCCAATTTACGGAGTTGGCAAACACGATAAAGATAAATGGGATAAGTGAGGATGTTGTTAAAATAAAGCATTTCTCGTTTTCATTATGAGATAGAGCTAAGGCTTGGTATCATACTCTACAACCGGGATCATATACCACATGGAGAGAGTTGACACAAAGATTTTTGAGCAAGTATTTTCCACCATCCAAGATGTAGCATCTTAAAGGACAAAATTTTCAATTCAAGCAATTGCCACTTGAAACATTTAGTGAGGCATGGGATTGATTCAAAGAGATGCTAAGGAAGTGTCCCCAACATGGATTCCCCGAAGAGCAACAAATAGGATTCTTCTATGCCGGTTTGCATGGAAGTGAGAGGATGCTCATTGATGCTTCGGCGGGAGGTTCGATTTTGGGGCAAACTCCAAAAAGAGCAATTGCTATATATGAAGAAGTAGCTTTGAATACGGGTCAATGGCCTATAGATCGTGCACCAGGGATGTATGAAAGGGAGAGAATTGCTCAGATGGAAGAAGTGTGCTTGCAACAAGTGAAAAAGTTAGAGATGCCTAAGGAAGATATGACCGACAAAGCAATCACGGAGATACTAAAGAAGATGAATGCTAATATACAAATATCTCCGAATTCTACATCGGGTGTGAATCAACAAGTGTTTGTTAGCCCTCAACATGGTATGTCATTGCCTTTGATGAATCAACAAGTGTATCCTAATCCTCAACAAGGCATGACTATGCCTAATTTGGGTCAATCTTCTCAAAGTTGTCAAATGCCTACCTCTATGCCTCAACAAGGTATGTCCTCCAATTTTGGAATTCAAGATGCATGGTGTCCACCGGAGATGACTCTTGAGGAAGTTGCCTTCATGCAAGGAAGGAACTTCCAAGGAATTTATGGTGGTAACTATAGGAATCATGGAGGAGGATATCCACAAAGACAAGGAGGATGGGAGCAAGGTAATTTTCAAGAAACTTTTTAACCAACCCCGTAGGTATGAAAATTTGTCTTATGAAAATCAAGGGAATACCCTCGCTCTTCCACCGGGCATTAATCCGGGGGAGAAAGCTTAAAATGGTGAAGGGAAGCCTACGGTGGAGGATCAAATGGAAAAATGTTTGAGCTCATGAAGCATGAAAGGGATGAGAGAAGGCAAAGAGATGAATTGAATGATAATCGATTCAAAGCTTTAGAGACACAAATGAGTCAAATGAGAAGTGAAAGGGGGATGTTCATCGGCAAGGAAAATTTTCATCTACAACCATTACTAATCCGAAGGAGCAATGCAAGGCTATTGAACTTCGTAGTGGAACAAGATACGAAGGGCCTTCTATGCCAACGGAAGTAGAGGGGGTAGAGTGTGAAGTTGAGCCTATGAAAAGTTTGGATGAAGAAGGGAAAGAGAAAGAAGTTGAAATTGTTGAAAAAGATGAAAGTACCTCTATACTTGAAGAAGAAAAAATGACATCTCCAAAGAAGTGGGAAAGATGTAGAGAAGCAAAACAAAAAGAGAGAGAGGAGAAGTTTGAAAGGGATGAATGGGGAATTCCAAAGTTGCCCGTTGCAATTCCATTTCCACAAAGGTGCTTGAAAAAGGATTAGAAGAGAAATTTGCTAAGTTTGTTGAAATGTTGAAGAAAATACATGTGAATATTCTTTTTGCGGAGGCTTTATTACAAATGCCCAACTACTCAAAGTTCTTGAAGGATATATTGTCAATGAAAAGAATCTTGGGAGAATTTGAAATGGTGAACCTTACGGAGGAATGTAGTACAATATTGCAAAAGAAACTTCCCCCTAAATTGAAAGATCCGAGGAGTTTCACTATTCCATGTGAGATGGGAGAGCATGAGAACTACAAAGCCTTATGTGATTTGGGAGCTCGCATTAACTTAATGCCGTTGTCAATCTTCAAGAAGTTGGGTATTGGTGAGTCAAGCCGACGTCGATTACGCTTCGATTAGCCGATCGATAATTGACATATCCGAAGGGAATTGTGGAAGATGTGTTGATCAAAGTTGACAAGATTGTATTTCCCGTTAATTTTATGGTATTAGATATGGATGAAGATTCAAATGTTCCATTAACACTTGTCCGTCCATTCCTTGCCACGGGGAAAACATTGATTGATGTGGAAAAGGGAGAGTTTACTTTGAGGGTAAATGAAGAAGAGGTGATATTTTCATTGAGAGAGGCTATGAGGTATCCCAAGAACAAGGAGGAATATAGAAGATTGGAGGTTGTGGATAACATTATTGAAGAGCATATGTACCATCTTCACTCCAAGGATCCGTTGAAAATTATCATAAGCCATTCTTACTAAATTGAATCTTTAAAATCTAAATCCTCTTTTTGTTTGGAAAATGATGAAATGATTGATGATTTACATGGTTTAAATGCTTGTGGGGCACTCACGAATGAGGAAGCAAAGGAAGCAAAGGTTGAAAAACTTGATGAAGGACCAAAGGAGGAAGTACAAGAGAAGAAAAAGGTAGAATTAAAACCATTGCCGGAGCATTTAAAGTATGCTTACTTAGAAAAAGATAAAACATATCCGATAATCGTATCCTCTTCCCTTAATGATCTAGAATTAGAAAAATTGCTAAGAGTCTTAAGAGGGCATAAATCCTCTATTGGTTGGAACATTAAAGATTTGAAAGGTATTAGTCCATCTATATGCATGCATAAGATTCATTTGATTGATGATAATAAGTCTTGTGTTCAAAACCAACGAAGATTGAATCCTATAATGCAAGAAGTGGTAAGAAAAGAGGTATTAAAATGGCTTGATGCGGGAATAATCTTTCCAATAAGTGATAGTCAATATGTAAGTCCTTTACATGTAGTGGCAAAAAAGGGTGGTATGACAATTGTGAGATCCAATACAAATGAGACCATTGCCACTAGAACTATTACGGGTTGGAGAGTGTGTGTTGATTATTGTAAATTGAATGAGAACACTCGTAAATATCATTTCCCATTGCCATTCATAGACCAAATGTTGGATCTTCTTGTGGGGCGTGAGTACTATTATTTTCTTGATGGTTACTCCGGGTACAATCAAATATTGATTGCACCGGAAGACCAAGAGAAGACTACTTTCACATGTCCCTATGGTACATTTACATTTAGAATGATGCTGTTTGGTCTATGTAATGCCCCCGCCACTTTTCAGCATCGTATGATGGCTATCTTTGATGGTTTGATTGAAAATATTATGGAGGTATTCATGGATGACTTTTCTGTGTATGGTGCTTCTTATGATATATGCTTGACTAATCTCACTGTGGTGTTGCAGAGGTGTGAAGAATCGAATCTAGTGCTAAATTGAGAAAAGTGCCATTTTATGGTGACAGATGGAATGTCTTAGGGCATCATATCTCAAAGCATGGTGTAAAAGTTGATAGAGCTAAAGTGATAGCCATAGAACGTCTTCCCCCTCCTACTAGTGAGAAGGGGGTGAGATCGTTTCTAGGTCACGCGGGCTTCTATAGACGCTTCATTAAGGATTTCTCAAAAATTTCTAAACCTCTTTGTAAATTACTTGAAAAAGATTGTCCATTTCATTTCAATGATGAATGTTGTGTTATCATTTTAGGTGCTAAAAGATGCTCTCACTTCATCGCCAATACTCGTCACCCCGGATTGGAGCTTGCAATTTGAATTGCATTGTGATGCTAGTGATCAATCCATCAGAGTGGTGTTGGGCCAAACAAGGGAGAAGAAGTTTAGAGCAATCTATTATGCCTCAAAGACCTTGAATGCATGCCAAGTTAATTATACCACCACGGAGAAGGAATTTTTAGCCGTAGTATATGCTTTTGAGAAGTTTCGACCATACTTGGTTGGAACACAAATGATTATTTACACGGATCACGTGGCTATAAAATACCTTATGAAAAAGAAAGATGCTAAACCTCGTTTAATCCGTTGGGTGTTGCTTTTGCAGAAATTTGATGTGGTGATCAAGGATAAGAAAGGCGTGGAGAATGTGATCGCGGACCATTTGTCTAGATTGGAAAATGGAGGTGAGAATGAGGATGTAAAGCCAATTGGGGATGAGTTCCCAAATAAAGAAATTTTGCTATTGGAGGTTGAGCAAGTATGTTCTATCATTATGAATGTGCCGCCTTGGTATGCCGACTATGTTAACTTCATTGTTTATGAAATCGAGCCCACATTGCTTAATGAGTGCAAGGAGAAGAAGTTTCATGTTGAAGTAAAGAAGTATTTGTGGGATGAGCCATATTTGTTTAAAATTTGTAACGATGGAGTGATAAGAAGATGTGTGGCCGAAGAAGAAGTAAGGGGAATTCTTAAGCTTTGTCATTCGTCTTTGTGTGGAGATCACTTCGCTCATCAAAAAATAGGGGATAAAGTTTTACAATCGGGGTTCTATTGGCCAACATTGTTTAAAGATGCAAAGAAGTTTGTGGCTAAGTGTGATAGATACCAAAGAATAGGGGGAATAGGTAAGAAAGATGAAATACCCATGACCTTGAGAATTGATGTGGAACTATTTGATGTATGGGGCATCGACTTTATGGGACAATTCCCCTCATCAAAAGGATATTTATACATCTTGCTAGGCGTAGATTATGTGTCAAAGTGGGTGGAGGCAATCCCCACTAAGATAAATGATGCTTTGATTGTGCAAAGGTTCTTGAAAAAGAACATTTTTGCGAGGTTTGGAGTTCCAAGGGCTTTAGTGAGTGATGGAGGGTCACACTTTGTAAACAAGTTGATGGAGAGTTAGTTGAAGAGATATGGAGTGAAGCATCGAGTGGCTATGTCTTACCACTCTCAAGAAAATGGTTTGGCGGAGGTCTCAAACCGCCAAATCAAGTTAGTTTTGGAAAAGACCATCAATGGAGGGATGAAGGATTGGTCAGACAAGCTTGATGATGCCTTATGGGCCTATCAGACGGCTTTTAAGACCATTCTTGGTGTGTCACCGTATCAATTGGTCTATGGTAAAGCTTGTCATCTTCCCGTGGAGTTGGAACACCATGCATTGTGGGCTATCAAATGTCTCAACATGGATGAAAGGGAGAGTGGTCAAGCAAGGTTATTGAAGCTAGTAGAGTTGGAGGAGTTTAGAGGAAAAGCATTTGATAACTCAATCATTTACAAGGAGAATATGAAGAGATGGCATGATGCTAAGGTCAAGGAAAAGATGTTTACTCCCGGGGACAAAGTTCTTGTATTCAATTCGAGGCTCAAGTTGTTTTTCGGAAAGCTTAAGTCTAAATGGATGGGGCCATATGAAGTGATTGAGGTGTTAAGTGGACATACATTGAAGCTAAAGGGTCCCAACAATGAGTTTATAGTGAATGGTCATAGGGTGAAACATTACCTATCTCCTTCTCAAAAGGGGACAGTGTATGTGGATACTCTTTCCTCTTGAAACTCTTTGAATACTTAGTAGAGTAGGTTTTATTTTATGTTTGTTTTTCATTATTTTTTCTTGAATCTTTGGTATGTAGGTGGATTGTACTCATGGAGGAAAATACATATAGAGAAGACGAAGTGTGCTTGATAAAGAATGATATATGTCACGCCACTTTGTTAAAACTTAAATTTAACACTAGTGTTAATTTAAGTTTGGGGGGAGTGTGTGGTGGCCATACTTGAAATTTGGAGGTGCACACACGTCGTCACAAGGTAACTTCATGAAGATCATTGGAACCTACAAGGGTAAGTCCCACCACTTTTTGCAAACTTAATTCTCAACTCTTGTTTCGATTTAAGTTTGGGGGAGAGCGCGTGGTGTGACTCACCACTTGAGTGTGTTATAGATCATGATTAATGATTGATTGAGGGATTATCTTGTGTAAAATTGGTCAATTTTAAAATTTTCTCATGAGTTTGGTTATAATTTTAGTTCGTTTGGTTGTGTTGAAGTGCATGATAGTCCTTATTTTTATTGCAATTGTTGAGCTAATGGTTTTTGATAAGTTATTGAGCATAAATGGAGTATAGTGGAAGCATGAATTGAGCCCGAAGATCAAATCGAGAAAACATTGTGGATGCAAGGCGGAAGCTCATGCCAACCATTTCTATTCTCAAATGTTTAAGGGAGTTTACTCTACATCTTATCACTTCTAATTGCTTGACGTGAATTGATATTGATTAGGATTGTATTGGATTAGCATGCTACTTCATGTGTTATGTTTGTGGGAGGTTTACTTTTGTAATCTAGGTTTTCATTTTCAATTAAGGATGAGATGTTTGTTGAGCTTATTTGTTATGGATGATGAGGTGATATGCTTTGATACTTTTTGATGGATGATTTAGTTTATACATGTTATATGTTTTTGTATTGTTTGGTGATGTTTCTTTGATCATTGTGGTGTTTGTTGTTATTTTTATTCTTGTAGGGATGGTTTGGTGGTATTGTTTTGGGAAGGTGTTGAGTGTTTTTGAATGTGAGCTATGATGCATTGTTTGTGATGAGTGATGACAAGTATATTAATGGTTTCTACTTGTTGAAATTGTGACATGAATTACATAATTTGTTCAATTTTGAGAAGTATGAAGAGTAATTTGGTTTCTTTTGGTCCAAGCAAAAGCTTGTGAGACTTGAGCCTTAACCGTGCCTCCATGGTTAATTCTTGATTAGAGGACCGGTTGAACTTAGACAAACTAGAACCTACTCATGGACTATAGGAACGAAGCCCGAATGGTTGAAATTTGTGAAATGATCTTAGGCCATCCTTGATGAAAGAAGTCATAGCCATAAAAATTTCCTTACCAAAAACATTATCCCTAGTAAACCACTTTGAGCCTATAAACCTTTTCTTTGTGATTCAAGCACAATACAAGTCTTTGAAACCTACTTGAGCCTTATATATATAACCTAAGTGTGGGTGATGTGAGAATTGTACTACAAGAAGATAAAGGAAATGGTGAATCGAGAAAAGGATGAAAGAGTTAGAGCTAAAAGCATATGCAACTTTAACAAAAAGAAAAAAGGAGCAAAATCATAAAACATGCTCAAGAAAATTCAAAAGACAAAGAAAGAAAGTATGCAAGTTAAAGAAGCTCAATGAATCCATGATATGTTGATGTTTAGTATTCATGAATATTTGAAAAAGGAAGGAAGTGAGAAAGTGAAGATGATGGAGAGAAGAATCATCTCTTTGATTATCTACACTTGAATAGTCACTATTATCCAAAGTTTCCTAACCTACCAAAGAGCCTAAACATTACATCCTAAGATAAAGACCTTTTTGATCACTTATTGAAACTAGTGTGGCTTGTGAACATAGTCCATGAGCAAGCCTATGGTGAGTCGGTTCTAACCGGTTGATGAGTGATGTTAAAACCTACTCTATAGAGTGTTGAGTGAATTTTATATCCTATGAGTGGCTTGGATTGAAAGGGATTTGATTACTCTTTTGTCATTCTTAAGATTGAACTTGTTAATTTTTCATGTTATAAGTTTGATGAGATAGGAATACTTAATGTGAATTTTGTAATCCTTATTACTCGTGATGTGTTATGGTTTATGTTTGTTAGGTTTTTCCTAGGTGAAAATTACTCCTCTTGTTTATCATTTTTCATTGTTTGAGGACGAACAATACTTTAAGTTTGGGGGTTGATCGTAGTCATTTTCACCTAGATTTTAGTGTCTTTATTTGTGAATTTTTGGATGTTTTATCCGTATTTGTGTGACTTTTCGTGGAGTTTTATGTAATCATGAGAGATTTGGTATGGATGGATAAAAATGTGTAAACGAGCTTAAATATGTGCATAACATGTCAAAAATAGTGTAAAACGGAGTCGGGAGCTGAAACGAGCTGAAACGGGCCGAAATACACCTAACTCGAGTTGCATGGTCTTGCTCGACTTGCAACTCGACTCGAGTTGAAGGTCGAGCAAAGGCAGAAAATGTTCAGTAGCTCAACTCGAGTTATAATGTCCAACTCAACTTGCAACTCAAGTCGAGTTAGATACCGAGGAAAGTCAAGCTTTTAACACGAGTAGACAGGCGAGAGCTCGAGTTATCTTACTCGAGTCGAGCTGGGATCAGGGTAAGTCAAGTAGGAAGTCGAGCTGGGGCAGAGCAGCATCCAAAATCATCCAGTTAGCTAACTCGAGTTGCAAGGTCCAACTCGACTTGCAACTCGAGTCGAGCTAGGGTCGAGAAACTGCCCAGTTTACAGAGCCATGCAACTCGACTTGACAGGCAGTAGCACGAGTTGGCTACTCAAGTCGAGTTGGGTCAAAAGCAGAAAAATTTAGAAAAATTCTGGAAGCTTCTAGAAGGTCCCCAAGGGGTATAAATGCACAATTGGTGCGAAAATTACAGAGAGAGCCTCATTTTGACAATTATTTTAGAGATCAACACACACATTTTCTCACCACCATTTCACACACTACATCCGATCCATCTCCTCCACCCTTCAATTCATCCATCCATTCAGCTTGATCTTCATCAATCCATCACTCCATCCATCCATCCACCATTTGAGAAGAGGAAAGCTTAAAGGAGTGAAGAATTTGATATATTGAAGAAGAGGAAGGATTCTCCATGCAAGGGAAGCAATTCCATTTTTCAATTGTTGATTTTCTTCTCAATTTGGCTCAAATGGAGCAAAGTATGTTTTGTATTGAATTAATCACCATGTTTAGTTGCTAGTCCTATAGTAGGGCTAATCATATGAATGGTTGAGGTGAAGAGTTAGATATGTAGAACTTGAGTAATGATTTGAATTGATTTGTGGATTTCCTTTTATGATATATCAATCATATTTCATTTCAATGTTTGTGTGATTAAATTCTATATTCATAGTATTAGGATGGCCATTCCAATGTTATGAGTGGATGTTTAATTGAATCACATATTGAATTGTGCATGTATGTTAGTATAAGGGGAGGTAAGCCATACCCTCCTTAGGCTTGGAACATTCATAGAGGGACACTTAAGAGATTGAGTGAAAAGAACCAACTTATGATCATAGTACCTTAAGGGAATTGAGATTAAGACCAATCTTAGGAGACTTAGGCTTGTAAAAGGATCGAGAACCTAGTTGCTTTGGCTATAGGGACTAGGGGTAAAATTGTGATTGCTTTTAATCCACAAGTTAATGAAAATTACCATCAAGGGTTTTGCATATCCAGCTCAAGTCTTAACCATGAGTATGATTAGCCTTGCTCTCTTCTCAAGTGAAATCTAAATCCATTCCATTCATCATTTGTGTATTTGAATCATTACTTTGTTAGTTCAAATTCGTAGTTAATTGATTAGAATAATTAGTAGCTTAAACAACCAAACCTTCAATCTATCATCCTTACAAAGCACAAATTAATGAAAAATTCGGATACAATCATGAGTTTACTTTCCCTTGGGATGACATACTTATAAATTTTGTTACTTGGTCACACGTGTACAACAACGATAGAGTCTCTTACTCTAAAAATATTTTACTAGAAATACGACTAAGAACAATCACCTACAAATGAGAAGGAAGTAAGGTCCATCCTTGGACACGCCAGATTCTATAGATGATTTATAAAAGACTTCTCAAAATACTTCAAACCCTTATCTCACTTACTTGAAAAGGATGTTCTTTTCGTTTTTTATGATGAATGCTTAACAACTTTTCTGGTTTTGAAGGAGGCGCTTATTACTGCACCTATCTTGATCACACCGGATTGGACTCAGCCATTTGTACTTATGTGTGATGCAAGTGATTTCGCACTTGGAGTAGTGCTCGGGCAGTTGAGGGAAAAGAAGTTCTGCGTCATTAACTATGAGAGTAAGACTTTTGATGCTGCACAAAAGAACTACATTGTTACTGAAAAGGAGTTTTAGCTGTGGTGTATGCATTCAACAAGTTTTGACAGTATTTGGTAGGCATGAAGACTATTGTGTACACGGATCATTCTGTGATCTGGTACTTGATGGAGAAGAAGAAAGTGAAGCCCAGGATTATTCGATAGATCCTTCTTCGACAAGAGTTTGATATGGAGATCCAAGACAATAAAGGAACATAGAATGTTTTGGTAGATCACCTATCAAGGTTAGAGACGAGGGAGCATTGTGATAATTCTTTTGATTACATTGAAGAGATGTTCCCTGATGAGAAGTGTAACAACAAATTTTGTATATATAATAAAATAAATACAAATTGAATTACAATGATAATCCAGACGGATTGAACTTGATAATTTAGGAAACAATTTCTATCTTTCCTCTAATTCTTCTCTCGAATCAATTTGAACTTTGACTTTGACTTTGACTTGAGTGTGTATTGACCGTGCTGAATGTGTTGACTGCGCTGACTTTGTGTGTTGAGTCAGATCTTTTGTTGAAGCTTGTCCGAGCTCGAGTTTGGGACTTTATAACGTTTATCCAGAGGCGTCGAGCCTTTATTTGGATTAAACATGTCTGCTGTGAGAAACACTCGATCTGGGGGGCTTAGCACCTTAATCCCGGGTCGTATGTCATTCTTGCCTTGAAGAACACTTGAAGAACTTAGTGTACGAAGAACACTCGATCTGGGGAGCTTAGCACCTTAATCCCGGGTCGTATGTCATTCTTGCCTTGAAGATCTTGAGGAGCGTTGCTCGTGTTTCAATCTCTTCAGAGCGTTGTTGTCTTTGGATGCTTCAGTGTGTGTCAAATGAAGGGAGGAGACCCCTTTATATAGGTGAAAGGTGAAGACTCCCTCATTAATGCCTTGCATTCTGATTGGTCCACTCTATTTGGGCCATATCCTGCTGGCTTGGGCCTCCACTTGTTTGGGCTGTAATCAGACCTATTTTACTTTGGCCTGATTTAATTTGTATAGGCTTGTTTGACTTAAGTCAGGCCTCATTTGACTTGGGCTTGCTTGACTTGGGTCAGACCTTATTTAATTTAAGCCCAATTTAATTTGTTGGGCTTAAATTAATTATCAATTATTTATTAATCTATTTTTTTAGGAATTAGTTTATTTAAATTCCAAAATAAATTAATAATTGATATTTAATCCAAAAATATCCACGTGTCACCATTTGATTGGACCGTAAATTTTAACTGCTTACAAATGCCCCCTTACGATTTATTCACGGACGTCATGTCTTGTTGTGAATGAATCGTAAAAGTCCCTTTTATTTTCAGCATTTGAAATTTGGGCTTTTACAATTGAGAAATTACTTTATCTAAGTAATAATTTTCTTTTTTGGCCCAACTTTCTTTGTTTCTTAAGTGGCTCAAATTATTTTCTTAGGCCCGAATCAACTCCCTTCCCTGCTTAATTTCAAGATTGCGGGAGACAGGAAATAGGGACAGATTTGATTGCTCATCCAGATGATTTGCAAATCTTTGCTTAAAAATTAAAAGAAATCTCTTGAAATCTTGAGAGATTTCAATCATACAAATTATTTCCATAATTTGCTGCAGCCTCTTCACTATATAAGAAAGACCCGGTGCGTTTGATTTCTTCACCAACGACTGCAAGTCATTTACAGTTTTGATTTCTTTTCTTCAATTTTTTTTCAAAGTGTAGCATAATTTTTTTTTTCCTCTTGCAGATTTCTTTCGAGATAATCTTGTCAAGACTCGAGTGGAATTCATACCTTGCATCCAAGACACCAGAATCTACGTTACATCAAGAGTAATCCCATTTTTCCTTGCTTCTTTATTTTATTGTATGAGCCATTTAATAAGGACAGCAACGTTTTATATAAATAACCCCTATATTGTACCTTCCAACCCTTATTCTGTAATGCTCGCTTTATTTGCTTAGCCCCTTTTTTTTACTGCATGATTGCTATTTATTTGTGATCCTTCCTGTCAACCTCGTCATTCTTCCTTTCCAAAGGAGTGTCCAACGAGCCTCATCCCGTAACAGTCATCCCTTTAACAATTATCCCTCGGGTTGTCCTCGGATCAGGGACGGATCCATGAAGGGGCAGCCCCGGGCTCAAGCCCAGGCTGCACACCAAAAGCCTATTATATTATATGCAAATAATCTGTATTTTTAAGTTTAGCCCAGTCCCAAAAAATTTTAAGCCCACCCAAATGAATATAAAAAATAGATATATCTTCTCAAATTATATATATTCTAAGAGCCCGTTACTATAAATATTAAAATTTAGCCCATTCACTGTCCACTTTTAAGAAGGTGATTCGCATGTGTATGTGTGTGTGTGTATATATATATATATATATATAAATTATTATTATTATTTTTTATTTTATTTAATAAACTTAGCCCACCCCAATACGATTTTCTGGATCTGCCACTGCCTCGGATTGTCCCTCGGTTGTCATCCCTTTAACAATTATCCCTCGGATTATCCCTCAGTTTGTCCCTCGGTAACTGCTGAAGAACGTGATCAATAGTAATCTGATAATGAAACTGAGGCTGAGCATCAACGCAATCAATAATGTAATCTGACGATGAAATTGAGGTTGAGCATCAGCGCAGTGTAATCTGAAGATGAATTTGAGGCCGAGCCCTATCTGTGTGTGATACCAAAAATAGTGGTGGTGGTGACTGCGTTTCAATGGCTTGCTAGTGGTCGATGGTGCCTCACAACAACAAGCGATGAGAGGCAGCAACTGATGGTGGATATCAGGCGAGAGATGGTATGCTATCCCGTGGATATGCTTAGCGATCGACGATAAGTAGTTCCGTGAAGGTGGAGATGGGTAGCGGCTGTTGCCTCATTCCTTAACGGTTGTCCCTTTAATATTATCCCTCGATCGTCCCTCGATGGAATGAACCACAGTCACTCGGTTGCCCCTTGGTAACAATTGTGTGTGGTGTTTGAAATGGTGGTTGCTGGTAGCAGTGTACCGTGGTGTTTTGGTTGACGGTTGATTGCTATATGCAACAGCAACAGTGGCTAATGATTTGCAGCGGTGGCGGTCCGATCTCCTCGCTTCTGGCGGCGAGTCATGGCGAGTGAAGAGGGCTTCAGCGGGCAGCAGCTGGCGATTGAGAGAAGAGTCGACGGGGAGCTTGAAGCCAAGGGATAGAAGCTGACAACCGAAATGCATCGGGGCCTGTGATTCCATCGGTGTTAGTGGTGTAGTGAGTCGGTAAAGACAACGAACTCTGGCTGCTAACGTGGTTTTGACAGATCCGGCGCAATTTTTAGACTGCTCGGCAACAGATCCGATGGGGCAATTTGCAGCAGGCCATAAAATTTCCGCTGTTGGGGTCGTGCTTCTGGGGTGATTTTTGACTGTGCGTGTGGCTGCGCATAGTGGTGTTTGAGTGTTATCCGGTGATGACACAGGCGAGCTTAAGGCAGAAAGCCAATGCTTCACACTAACCCAATCGAAAGCTGGCGGACGGTGGTACTACGTGGTATCGCAATTTTCAACAAAACCCAACTTAGAGAGGCATTTAAAATTCAAACTCTCTAATTTTAGAGAAGATTTTCTGCTCTTGAAGGAAAGATAAATCCACGTTTCTCACTCCAGTGAGGAGTCAAATTTTTGCCTGGGAAAATTTTAACTCCCAGCTTTCCCTCACGTGATTTGGTTTGGACCTGGAGAGAGAGAATGTGTCCTTCCTTGTAATAATGTTGATGTGTTCCAAGGCAGAGAAAATTCTTCACATTTTTTTTCGCCGATATCACACGTTTGAGGAGAGAGAAAAGCCTGATTTGATTGGAATGGGTATTGCCTTCATGTGATTCTGTCTTGGAGAGATGATTTAATTAACAGTAACTTTGACTTTCCATTTGCATTATCTTCAAACCTCCACTTTTTGCAACTTAGATGATATTTGCTTGTAAAAAGGAATCCCTTCCTTTTTTTTTACTTTCTATTATGACCCTTTGATTGGCTCAATTTTTTTTTTACTCCCACTTAGCCTGATGGATTTAATCCAATTTGGGCCTATTGTTCGACTCACTAATCAATTTGGGCTTGAGACCCACCATTGTAATTTGGGCCCTTTTATCTATATTGGATTAATTGTTTAGCAAATAAGTCACGTGGGCTTATGTTCATGACAATTTTGATCGAATTATTTAGCAAATAAGCCGTGTGGGCTTATATTTAGAAAATATATGCCAATTTGGTCATTAAATTACTTTGAGCTCCATGCATTCAAGCTTGTACCAATAATTCAGGCCTCAACTCTTAAATTTAATTCATGTAACTTGGGCTTAGTTTATCAAGCTCAAATATGAATTAATTAAGTAGCTCCTTTCATTATTTAGGCCCCTTCCATCATATGTTTAATTTATAATTTCGAATTTAACAATTAACTAACTCATGAATTTATTTTGGGCCTTTTAATTAATTAAATCCAAAAAATATAAATTAATTTGAACCCCTTTTGCTGATATATTCTCCCATATATTTTCTTACAGTTAATTCAACTTCAAGATGGTTTACTTCGATAGTATGGTCATAGACTCCAATAAGCGCCAATTGCTGATTCTTGACAGTAAAAACTCACCATCAAACGGAGCAACTCATCTTCCAATTGAGAGACCTCTGATGGGTGTACCTATAGACAAAATTCCTCGCGAGAATAGCGAACCTGATCTAAAGACTTGGACTAAAGACCTGGACTTGGGTGAAACCAAAGTTGCCATTTTGAGGGCGATTAATCATACCGAAGAAGAAAACCTTGGCACTTTGCCCACATTAGGGCGCCAAATAATCAACAATAATGCAGCGTGGGGCAATTCAGTGAATTTTCTCAGAGAATTCTATTATACTCCTGGCTATTGGGAATGGACTGAAGTTGTCCTAAGCAGATATCGCTCTGGTCTTGAAAAAATAAAGATTTATGACCCCATCTTCGCATCTTTATTCATGTATGACTGCAACCGAGAGATCATCAAAGCTTTTTGTGAGGCGAGATACCCTGTTACCAACACCCTACTCACTTCCTTTAGAGAAATGTCAATTTCTCTATGGGATTTGTACAACTGGACGGGATTGCCACTTGCTGGTCACTTATATAAAGAAGTTCTACTAGACAAGCCCGAACTCTTCAATGAACGTGATGCCATTGGCTTGCGCATTCTATCTAGTTGCCGACATTTGCTGCATGCTTATCATAAACTTCGCAGTCTTGACGGTACTGATTCTGTTTCACTTACTCGATGGATATACTTTTGGTTTTGTCGGCCCATAACATACAAGAAACCCCCTGCACGTGTAGAGAAGAGACATAAAGACCGCCGCAAGAGGACACACAATCCTAAGGGGACCATTGGCGATCACACGAAATAGACCTCTGCAGAGATAGAACCATTTAAAGTGCTTGGTATTGATGCTACGCAACAAGACGAGACGTGTCTGGCTGCTCATTTGGCCTGCTGGCTCTGCTCTTTCGTACTCCCTACCAATGAAGTGGATTTGGTACGTCTATGTACCTTTAAGATGGCGAGTTTGATGGCCGTAGGAAAATCAGTTGGACTTGTCGTTCCAGTTTTGACAAGCATCTATAGCGGTTTGAATAAGATTTCAAACGAGCTTAGACCCTCTGAAGTGAAGCCAACATTTCCTGTGCATTTTGTTTATACATGGTTGGCTCACTATTTCAATACTCATCATCCGAACCCTCATGAATTGAAAGTTCCTTTAATGGTGATGTATTCGAGCGAGAATGGAGCCACGTATTTTACTCCAGCTAATGCTCGCAAGAAGCTTCAAAATGGAAATGATGCTTCCTTGTTATGTAACGTTCACCGAAGAAAAGACCCAGTGAAGTATGTTGACACTGACCAAGCACTTTGACACATTATCTCACCCTGCGGCAGAATGGGGGATTTATCATTGAACCTTCAGTCCACATCGATTTAGCCGCTAGTTTGGCTTTTATCAAGCAGATACTCCAGGGAGACTGAAAACGAACCTTCGAGAAACTACTTTAGAGCAAGGGTTCCGATATTGGAAACAATGTATCTTATGTAATTCTTGTTCTACAGTGACTTTTCCATGTGCCCCTTCAGAGTTCAAAGACTTCTGCTCACCAGAATACAATCAATGGTTCTCTCAGATTCATGGCACCTATTTTATAGACCATGTGGCAGACCTAATCAAAATTGTTCCAAGCCATGTCTTAGAAGAAGAAGTTGACATTATTGGCACTTCTAATAATGTCGAAGATGATGAAGCAGTTTTATCGTTAGAGGCTCCGCTTCCTCGAAAGGTGATTGTAGGGACTTCTGGTGGAGTAGAAAAGAGAAAGAGTGATCTCTCTCATTCAAATGACAACAACACAGACCAAAACTGGAAAAGGACTAAGAGAGCCAAATCTCCGGTGCCTCTCCTAACAACTCAAGCTAAGGTTTCAATCACCTTTTAATTATGAGTTACATACTTCCATGCCTGCAATTATTTTCTAACATCTTTTATTTTTGTAGCATCTGCATGCTGTATTGGGTTCTGATTATGATGAATTCGAGGAAGGATCAACTTCTGTTGCAGGCCCTGAAGACTTAGCTGATGATGGCTTCCTGGGTCATGCTTCTCCCATCGTACCTGAATCTCATCCTCTAGTTACTACGATTGAAGCTCCAGAAATTACAACATTTAACTTTGATGTCGAGATCATGGATGCTAGGAAACTAGTTAACATGGAAGTATGGAAACGCTTTCAAGATAAACTGAAGAGGACTCTTGTCAGCTCCTTATCTTCTATGAGAAATGAGGGACTTAAAATGGTGAATAACTTTAAGAGCGCTCCAGAGATTGACAGATCTGCTTTAGAAGCATCATTTAATTTCTTATTTTCTAAAGCTGATGCTTATGATGCCATGAAGATAAAACTTGCCGATGGGCTATCCAGGAGAGAAGTCAATAAGCGTCGACCGATGTAAGGAAGCATGCTCATGACCTCAAAGGCAAAGAATCTGCAGATATCAAGCAACTGCAAGAATCTGAAACTAGGTTAAAGCAGATTGCGGAAGAAATTTGACCCTGTTGAAAGAGAAGAAAATAGTATCTCAAACGGTTGAACGTCTTCGTGAGTCCATTCAAAGTACAAAGCTTGGAGCCCAAACTGCTGCCAGGGACATCGGTGTGATAAAAAAAACACCCATCCTAGAAGATTCCATTACTGATAAATTAAGGAGTGTTACGCAAGCTTTGGAAGACGCTCGAGAGGAGTTATCCATTATGAATATTTTTCAATAACTTGTATTGAAACCATTTCAATTTAATGTCTCTTTTTCCTCTGAACAGTAATGACATTATCAAAAAAGTTCATCTTCTTCCTTACTTCTTCATCGTTGCATTTGTAGTTTGCTTTACTGCATTTTGATTTTTACTTGCTGCCTTTATACCTTAATTTGCTTCTTGCTTCACAAACTTGATACGAACAAACAAAAACATGACTGAACTTAACAAATTATTAAGCTGCCTACGTATCTTTTTAAAGAGAATCAAGTCATAACGTAGTTCAAAGGAACATGGTTATGATTTGAGGGGGGGTGCCATGCACAGTTTATACTCATGCGGCCCAGGAGTGTGTCGTACATAGTTTATACTCGTGTGGACCAGGAGTTTATCATTCATAGTTTATACTCATGTGGACCAGAAGTGTGTCGTACACAGTTTATACTCGAGCAGACCAGGAGTAACATACAGTTTAGGCTCATGCGTCATGGAGCATGCATCTTTGTATTTGTTTACGCGTAGTAGCATTTCAAGAAATTTCCATTTATGGGGGCCAATGTTCACGCCATCTTCCGAGATCAGTTTGTAGACGCCATTTGTGTAGGCTTCTTTCACAACATGAGGGCCGTCCCATTTGGGTAGAAATTTATTTCCAACTCGATGTGTGACCACAATAGGCCTCCTCACGGCAAGTACTAAGTTGCCAACTTGAAAAGAACGTACTTTCACCCTTTTGTTGAACGTTCTGGATAAGCGAGATTGATAGCACTTGAGTCTTTGTTGTGCCTCTAGTCTCTTCTCATCTAATGCCTCTAACTCTTGAAGGCGCAACTTTGCATTTTCCTCTTCGGTTAAGCCTTCTTGTATGGCCATCCTCAAAGATGGGATTTGCTTTTCGAGAGGTACCACAGCTTCAACACCATAAACCAAAGAATACGGAGTAGCCTGAGTGGGCGTTCTATAGGTGGTGCGGTACGCCCATAAAGCTTCGTTTATTCTTTTGTGCCATTCCTGTTTCGACTTGGAGATAACTTTCTTTAACAAACTGCATAAGGTTTTGTGAATGCTTCGGCCAGATCATTGGCAGTTGCGTTATACATTGATGACTTCCTTTGTTTGAAGTCGAACTTCTCGCACAACTTATCGATCCAATTGTTGCTGAATGGCTTCTCATTATCTGTGATGATGTAGCAAGGAACACCATATCTGTAAATGATGTTGATTTGAATGAAATCAACAACATTTTCTTTTTTCACTTCCCTTAGAGGCACAGCTTCAGTCCATTTGGAAAAATAATCGGTGGTAGCAAGGATGTAGAGATGACCACCAGAAGATTTTGTGAGAGGCCCCACCACATCTAATCCCCATGCATCAAAAGGCCATAAATCGACCATTGGATGCAGAGGCTCCGGAGGTTGATGGATCAAATTCCCATGGAACTGGCAGGCTTGACATTTTTGTTCATACTCCATGCAATCTTTCACCATTGTGGTCCAATAGTAACCCATTCTCTTGATTCTGAAATGCAACTTCGGCCCAGACTGATAGGCCCGCAAATTTCGAAATGAGCATCTTCTATTGCTTGAGTAGCTTCTTTTTTACTCAGACATCTCAAGAAAACTCCATCAAAAGATCTTCTATAAAGTGTCCCTTTGAAATAGATGAAATGAGGAGCACGACGCCAAATATCAACCCTTTGGCGTGGATCACTGGGCAACTTGTCGTACTTCAAATAATCCACTAGTGGTGGGCGCTAATCCTCTTCTTCAATTTCGAAGACTTTCACCACATGATTTTCAACTTCTTCATAATCATCATCTTTGAAGATTAGTGGTACAACCCAACTTTTATACATCGATTTGAATTTACGCCTCTATCATAGCTATAGTTGATGTTAGCTTAGCAAGGGCGTCAACTTGCTTACTCTCTCTTCTAGACAGATGTTCGATGTCAACATCACCGAGCCAACCCATTAGCTTTTGAGCATACTTGTGGTATGGGAGTAACTCAGGCTTTCTTACTTCATACACTCCAAGTAGTTAGTTTATCACAAGCAGCGAATCACCATACACCCTAAGGTGTAATTACTTTATATTGACGGCCATCTCTAAACCAAGTATGAGTGCTTGATACTCGGCCACATTGTTAGAGTAATTTTTGTTAAGGAAAATGAATATGAACTTCACCACTGGATGTTACAAACATGACTCCAGCTCCGGCTCCTTCTCTATGAGATGCTCCGTCAAAGTACATTTTCCAAGGAGAAGCTACCTCCACAGCGAAAGCATCTTCATTAGGGATTTCATCAGAAAATTCCCATTTAGCAGGCATTGGATGATCAGCTAGAAAATTTGCCAACACTTGTCCTTTTACGCCCTTCTGAGGGACGTATACAATCTCAAACTGTTGGAGTTGGAGATACCACCTTGCAAGCTGATCAGAGAGTACTGGCTTTGACATGAAAAACTTTAGTGGGTTAGCTTTCGAGACTAGCCGAACTGTATGAGCTTGGAAGTAATGTTTCAACTTCTGAATCACGAAGATAAGGGCTAAGCAGATCTCCTCAATTGGTGAATATTTCAACTCATTTGGAGTCATGGTTCTACTTAGATAGTAAAGGGTAGTTTCTTTGCCATCATCATTCTCTTTTGCAAGTAAAGCTCCGACAGAAAGTTCTTGAGTAGCTAGGTAGAGAATTAATGGACATCCGAGTATTGGTGCACACAACACTGGTCCCTTCATCAAGTATTCCTTAATGCTATTGAAAGAATTATTGCAAGCTTCATCCCATTCGAATACGCTACCTTTCTTTATGAGGTGACTAAATGGTTGGCATCGACCAGCCAAGTTTGATATCAATCTACTCAAGTATGCCAACTTTCCTTGCAAACTCTTGAGCTCATGTATATTTCGAGGCATATGCATCTTCATGATTGCTTCAATCTTTGCTTTCTCAATCTCGATACCTTGACGACGAACAATAAATCTAAGGAATTTTCTGGATGTAACTCCAAATGCACACTTGAGCGGATTCATCTTCAACTGATGTTCTATTAACCACTTAAACACCCATTTTAGATCATGGAGATGTTCTTTCTTTTCCTTTGATTTCACCACAATATCATCGACATAACATTCGACAATTTTGTAGAGCATATCATCAAATATCTTTTGCATGGCTTGTTGATAAGTGGCACCAGCATTCTTCAAGCCAAATGGCATGACATCGTAGCAATATATTCCTTTCGGAGTACGAAAGGCTGTCTTCTTTCGATCCTCAGGAGCCAGACTAATTTGATTGTAGCCAGATGACCCATCCATAAATGAAAGGATCTCATGCCTCGTTGTTGCATCAATCATGAGTTCAGCAATTGGCAATGGAAAGTCATCCTTCGGACATGCCATGTTAAAATCTCGAAAATCAACACATACTCTGAGTTGTCCATTATTCTTTCTTACCGGCACAATGTTAGAAATCTATGTAGGATACTTGAATTCTCTGATCTTGTCTGCTTCAAGAAGCTTATTAACTTCATCCTCAATCAACGGAATCAACTCCGGTCAAAATTGCCATTGCATTTGTTTAATTAGTCGAGTTCCCTTCTTGATTGACAGGTGATGCACTGCGATCTTCGGATCCAGACCTGGCATTTCTTTATGTGACCATGTGAAGACATCTCTGAATTTCTGCAAAAGGCTGATATATTGTTCTTCTTCCTCAACACTTAGCAGGGCACTTATGTAGGTAGGACGTGGGTCACTTTCGTCACCTAAGTTGATTTCTTTCAACTTATCAACAGTGGCTTTCACACCCTCCTCAAATTGTGGAGGGCATCCTCGGCATCCACTTCCTCCACTTGAGAATCCTCAAGAGTAGTGATATGGTTGGTGGAAGCTACACTTTCTTTATCATCCTCATTGTCTTCTTTAATAAAGACAATTGTCTGCATCTTGGCCTTCAACACTCTTCCACATGAGACTGTCAAGATATTTCTCCTCTTCATACGAGAAGGGATTCGACTTTGGAGTTTTGGAAAGCTAGGAGACTTGAAATTACTTTTCTTCCCACACTTGTTCTTTTCACACGGTCTGAGCCTTTCGGAAACACTTCTAAGCCTTTCGAAGACAAAGCTTTTCTTGATTTTCCTTCCTCCTTCATCAAACATGTCTTCTGTGGACGAAGCTTCTCCCTCTGTGATATAATTTGCATTTGCTCTTCTAATTGCTATGCGGACTGGCTTTTGAGGGACATATTCCAAACCTGGCTTAGCATTCTTGACAGTGTGGCCACTATTTTTCAACATTTTCTGAGTAGCATTGAGCCCATGTTCAGATGGGTTGATAGTCTCTTGAGGCAACTTGCTTGTCATCGGTTTCTTCTTCGATTCATAACCAGCCTTTTTGAGGAGTTGAAAGCTTGTGGGCCATATAACTTGGCTATTTCTATTTCAAATACTTCACCATGTTTGGTCTTTGCTCCTTCAACAGGACGTATGAATCCTTTGAGTGGAGGAGAAGAAGTCTTACATTCATCAATTTTTATTAAAGGCAACGTCAACTCTTCCAAGGCCTCAAACTTCTCCTTGTTCTTCTTGAGAGCGGTGGATCATGTGCTGCCTTCATCCTTTACTTGTTTACTGCCCCCATCATCTTGTGATGGGCTTCTTCGCGCTTCACTTCTTTTGTATTCTAGACGAAATACTTCGCATCTGTAAAGTAAGCTTCAGCTTCAGCAAATGGCTTATCATCACCGAACATTTCACGTTGTTGCCTTCACTATATTTGAAGCACTGGTGTAATGTAGAAGGGATCACGCCATTCTCATGTAGCCATGGCCGCCCCAAGAGCATGTTGTATGAAGTTTTTGCATCGATAACATGGAATAACACTATTGATTTCATCTCCTCGATCATCAAATCAAGAACAATCATGCCGAGAGTTCTTTGCCCTTCATGGTTAAACCTTTGGATCATCAACCGGCTATGGTTGAGTTCATCCGTTGGTATTTCTAACTTCTTCCACATCCTTAAAGATAGGATGTTCATTGCTGAGCCTCCATCAACAATATATGCTTTACTTGCTGCCCTTGCGTATAACCGGTTACGAATAGAGGTCGGTTATGAGGCTGCGAACCCAACATGTCATCATCTGTGAAGGTCACCTTCATAGAGTAAACCTTTTTCTTATCCTCAACTCGTTCATCTTCACTGCCCTCCTCACTCACCACGTGACACGAGCTTTCATCATGAATTTCCTTTACGGAAGTGAAGTTTGCGGCTGCTTCATCCTCCAAAACAATTTTCCCCTCCTTGGCCAGCTGCATGATCTTTACCTTGAAGATGAAGCAATCATGAATGGGATGGCCCACCAATCTATGGTACTTGCAATATTTTGTGTCATTGGTTCAATTGGCTTCCTCTGGGTGCTTCATTTCAGGGAGTTTGATGAGTTTGTCTTTCATCAGATCATCGAATATGCCAGAAACATCAGAGTTCAGGAATGGATACTCTTTTTCTTGCATCTCCTTCAGGGTTAACCTCTTTTGCCCCCACTCTTGAGCAACTTGTTTTCCTTTGTCTTTCTTGTCATCCCCATTCTTTCGAACTTTGACAGTAGTGGCATTTGTGGCCATTGATTCTTTGTTGGAGTTTCTGGCATAAGGCTTGCCCCCTTTCTTGGCTTCTTGTCTATCTTTGGTCTTGTAAGAATCCGACATTGGCGAGTGCTTGATTCCACTGGCAGCCATGCTCAATTCCATATCATGAGCACTCGTAGCCAACTCCTCAAAAGTCTTTGGCTGAATCCCTTTGAGTGTGTAGAGTAAATTCCACTCCATCCCTTGGATGCATATTTTGATAGCACTCTCCGAATAATCGGTCCTTGCAGTTTAAACTCAAATTTCTCCATCTATTGATATAGTCAATCACGGGCACTTCTTTCAATTGGCGAGTATTAGTTAGCTCAGTCTTGCTAACAGTTCTCCTCGTGCTGTAGAAACGATTGAGAAATTCATGCTCCATTTGTGCCCAACTGTCAATAGATTCAGGCTGCAAGTCGATATACCAGTCAAAGACATTTCCTTTGAGAGAGCAAATGAATTGCCTCACCATATGGTCTTCATAAGTACCAGCATCATTGCACGTCCCAATGAAGTGTGCTACGTGCTGTCTTGGGTTTCCCTTGCCATCAAATTGTTGGAACTTGGGAGGCTGGTAGCCAGCTGACATCTTTAAGTTATTCACTCTTTTTGTGTATGGCTTGACATAAGTGATGGTAGGCTTGGAAGTCTCCTCAAACATCTCATTTATCGTTCCAAGTATAATGTCCTTCAGTTGATCTACTTGGAGCATTCCATCAGCTGAAAGTTGCACTCCCCTTTCAGTTTGCTCTTTTTCAGTAGTTTGGTGTTTTGTGAACTCTTCTACCTTACTCTCGTCCACAACTCCTTTTCCGTTTGCAGGGCTAGTCTCCGCGATGTCTCTTTTTTCCATCAGTTGGGAAATCTTTGTGTCTTGGGCCTCTATGTGTTTTGTGAGCCCTTCCATAGCTTTCATCATGTTTGCTAGTTGCTCCTCAATAATTGTAGTGCCTGCCATCATTACTGGAGTTGCACTTGAATCAGACGAAGAGCTTGAAGATGAATGAGGGTGTGAGCATGCAGAGTCCTCATCACTATCCTCCTTCACGGGTGGCTATCTTTTCGAAGCCACATCGACCGAAGAGTTGGATCCAGAGGAGGCCTCCGACTGAGCTTTCTTTGACATACTCAATGTGACAACAACAACATATTCATTCAATGAATTGGAGAGCTTGGAAGCAGTAGTCCTTCCCACTGTGATCTTGACAGGAGTCATTTTGTGTTCTCAAAGTTGTAGAGAGAAGAGATGAGAGGTAGAGATTGTCCCACTGGGCGTGCCAAAATTTGTAACAACAAATTTTGTATTTATAATAAAATAAATACAAATTGAATTACAATGATAATCCAGAAGGATTGAACTTGATAATTTAGGAAACAATCTCTATCTATCCTCTGATTCTTCTCTCGAACCAATTTGGACTTTGACTTTGACTTGAGTGTGTGTTGACTACGCTGACTGTGTTGACTGCGCTGACTTTGTGTGTTGAGTCGGATCTTCAGTTGAAGCTTGTTCGAGATCGAGTTTAGGACTTTGTAATGTTTATCCAGAGGCGTCGAGCCTTTGTTTGGATTAAATGTGTCTGTTGTGAGAAACACTCAATTTGAGGGCTTAGCACCTTAATCCTGGGTCGTATGCCGTTCTTACCTTGAAGAACACTTGAAGAACTTAGTGTATGAAGAACACTCGATCTGGGGGGCTTAGCACCTTAATCCCGGGTCGTATGTCATTCTTGCCTTGAAGATCTTGAGGAGCGTTGCTCGTGTTTCAATCTCTTCAAAGCATTGTCGTCTTCGGATGCTTCAGTGTGTGTCAAATGAAGGGAGTAGACCCCTTTATATAGGTGAAAGGTGAAGACTCCCTCATTAATGTCTTGCATTCTATTTGGTCCACTCTATTTGGGCCATATCCTGTGGGCTTGGGCCTCCACTTGTTTGTGCTGTAATCAGGCTTATTTTACTTAGGCCTGATTTAATTTGTATAGGCTTGTTTGACTTAAGTCAGGCCTCATTTGACTTGTGCTTGCTTGACTTGGGTCAGGCCTTATTTAATTTAAGCCCCATTTAATTTGTTGGGCTTAAATCAATTATCAATTATTTATTAATCTATTTTTTAGGAATTAATTTATTTAAAATCCAAAATAAATTAATAATTGATATTTAATCCAGAAAAATCCACATGTCGCCATTTGATTGGACCTTAAATTTTAACTGATTACAAGAAGATCATGGCTGTGTTTGCTGAAGAAATAGAAAAGCTTGTGTTGTTGCTGCTCAAAGATTAGATCCATGGTATGCTGATTATGCCAATTATATTGCCGTAGGTGAAATCCCTAAAGGTCATAATAGGTATCAACTTGCCAAATTCAAAAGAGATGTTGAGACTTTCATATGGTATGATCCATTTGTCTACAAGATTTGTACGGATTCTATCATCCGTAGATGTATGCCCGAGATGAAGATGGAGAGTGTTCCTGATTTTTGCCATGCACAACCTAACGAGTGGCACTTCGAAGCTCAAAAGACTGTAGCGAAGGTACTACAATCCATTTTATATTGGCTTACCTTGTTTAAAGATTGTGAATTCTATGTAGCGACATGCGATAGATGTCAACGGATGGGAAACATAAACAAGAGGGATGAGATGTCACTTTAGCCAAACATAGTAGTGGAAATTTTTGATGTATGGGGAATTGATTTTATGGGGCCCTTTCCCCTATCATTGGATTCTTATACATATTGCTTGCAGTTGAGTATGTTTCTAATTGGGTGGAAGCAATTCAAACTTGCATGAATGATGTAAAGATGGTGTTGTCATTCTTGAAGAAGCATATTTTTGCCCGCTATGGAGTTCCTAGAGCACTTGTGAGTGATGGAGGTGCGCACTTCGTCAACAAGCTCATTGAGAGAGTTCTCAAGGATTATGGTGTTAAGCATATGGTTACTACACTCTATCATCCTCAAGCGAATGGGCAAGCCGAAGTCTCTAATCAGCAAGTGAAGTAAATCCTGGAGAAGGTGGTTTGGAACCAATAGGAAGGATTGGGTTATGAAGCTTGACGATGTTTTATGGGAGTTTCGAACCGCATACAAGACTTTTCTTGACATATCACCTTATCAAATCGTCTATGGGAAGCTATGCCATCTACCCGTAGAGATTCAGGATAAGTCTTTTTGGGCATTGAGAAGTTTGAACTTGTGTCTTAAGGAGGTCAAGGACTTAAGGTTGACTCATATTAATCAATTGGATAAGTTCAGAAATCAACCCTACAAGAACTCGGTGTTCTACCAAGAGAGAATGAATAAGTGGCATGACTCAAAGATCACTTACAAAGAGTTCAAGCAAGGAGATGAGGTATTACTCTTTAACTCTCGTTTAAAGCTTTTTGCAGGAAAGTTAAAGTCAAAGTGGACGGGACCGTTCATGATCCATAGAGCCTGCGGAGGGAGGAGTTTTGAGTTGATAGATAAAGACAGAGACATCATAGCGGTGAATGAGCATCGATTGAAGCACTATAAATTATCGGATGATGCTTGCGTCGTCTTTGAGGATACCTTGCTTTGATTTGGTACTGTCGTGACTCTCCGACGTTAGATAAGAGCGCTTGTTGGGAATTACATCTCTTTGCAAACTTATTTTCAAATATAGTTTTTGCTAAGTTTGGGGGGTGAGATGCACTTACTAAGAGTATAATCTTTTCTTCGTAATGTTTACTAGAGGAGTTGATTTTTTTGGTATATTAAAACTTTAATCGGTTTTGATGTGTTCAATGGTGTTTATTTATTTTATTAGTATGAGCGGAGTAGTATACATAATTTTTATAGTCTAAGAGTGGTTCTCTAGCTATTGTTTTGGATTAATATAATGCTTGATGTTGTTTTAGAGTTTGAGTTTTGCAGGGGACGATGAGAAGCATGAAAAAAATTCTGGAATTCCATTCGACCAGACTTTTGTCGCTCAACCAAGATGCTATGGTCGAACAACAGTTGATGAGAGTGAAAATAAGTGTGTTTTAGTGTCCAATTTAACACCTTTTTGATGGGAATTGTTGTTATATATTAGCACAAGTATTTTGTATTTGATATATGTGAGAAAAAGGCATGTTTGAGGTGTTTTATTGTGTTTTAGGTGGAAAAGGGATCAAAAGTGCATAATTGGAGAAAAGGTGCAACTTGTGCAAGAATGCTGAAAAAACGTACGTCCAACTTGTGTAATTTTTCTGTGTTTGTGTAGAGATCAAAATTAGAAGTGTGGTACATAGTTGGAAAGCTACAGAGAGATGGTCGTTTTGGCTTAAAGAACACACCAATCGGAATTCAAATGAGAAAGTTATGATCAAAATGGTGATGTCGAGCTAGCTGTTCCTATTCAGCACGACTGTTCCACTTTGCATGGCTTGTTACACCTTCAAATGATGGTGATTTTTTTGAGTTACTTATATGGATAGAAAGACAAGGAATTGAGGATCGTGTGAGTACAAGAATCACTCAAATCGGAGCTCAGATGTAGAATTTATGTGCGAAACGGTCAGACTGCGCACTGCCGCTGGACCTGCCGCTTGACCAAAACCATCTGGTCGAGCGGGGACATGCAAATCAGGTTTTATCGGATTTTAAACCTCCTGTGCGTGTATTTTCATATTTTCCAAGAAAAGGTCTATCCAAGGTCCATAAGGAGAGCTTACAAGTATAAAAAGGGATGCAGATCACATCATTATTAATTAGGGAGAGGCCACAACAATACTACACCCCATAAGAGGAGATCACCCCCCAACTATCATCTACATCCTTTTCTCCATCCATCCATCACTGTGAAGATTCGTCTGTGTATCCGAGAAGGAGAATCAAGATGATTTGAGGAGACGGAAGTGAGTAGAAAGGAGAATTCTACACTAAGGGTTTTCCTAATTCTTTTCTTCTATTTTCTAATTTTCCGGACATATGGGTAAGATCTATCCAACACCCATGATTGTTCTTCGTAACATCATGAGTTAGAACTATTTTGGTAGATCTAGGGTTTTAAAGTATTTTAGGAATTAATTGAACTTCGTGTGTATACTCCGTACAACACTATTTGTGGAGTGATTTTATATATGATTGTGCTTTCTTAATCCATATTCAGGGTCGTTTCGTGCATCTTCAATTAGTATATAGTGTCTGAATATATATCTTGGTTGTAGATTGTGTGTTCACCGCTGAACAGGATTCCATGTTATGATTCTAAGTGAGAGGACTCCGAAACTTCATTAGAACTGTCATATATGAATACTTATTAATTGAATTAAATTCATGTTATTAAGTAGGATATAGAGGATAATTTTATAGTACATATGAAGGGAGATCATATCGGGTTACAATACCAATCTTAGGGGAAAATAATTGATACTGATAGTACCTAGAAAGGGGGATGAAATTATATCTTTTGCTCCAAGGTTATTCATACGTGTTACACACATATTTACTTGTGTCTATAAAGTAGATTTGCATGGTTAGTGATGCATTAATATTCCACAAGGCAGAGTTGGATATTGATACACGAAAGGGAAATTAAGGAGTGAAACTGGATTACCCTAGAGCTAGCTATTCTCCTTTTTGAGACACTTTCGTATTCTTCTAGTGTTTAATTTATTTTATTTATTATTTAATTTTCAGCATATTAGTTATTAGATAATCAATCTCAAAATCTTATTTTCTTTCGTCTTAATTAATTTAGTTAATAATTAAATTGATAATACTCCGTCCTTTGGGTTCGATATTTCACTTGGTCGCTTGCTTAAGCTGCAACTGATATCTTAAATACTTGGGGATTAATTTTGCGTACAAAGAAAACACGCATCAAGTTCTTGGTGCTATTGCTGAGGACGACTGTTATTATTAGTTTATTATTTCTAGTTTGATTAAGACCTTTATTTGTGATTATTTAATTCTATGTGACCTTAAATTTTTTTGAGGTACTTGTACACTAGGAAAAGAAGAGGAAGGAAAGGAATGAATAACTCATAGTGCTAAATATGGCCGAAGCAAGGCAGAATCCAGATAATGTTGCCATACATGAAATTTTTACGAACTATGGGATTGGAAACATGGGTTTGATAGGAGCAAGGGGGGAAGATGAGGATTTTGAGATGCATCCCGCTCTTATTAACATTGTGGAAAAGAATCCCTTTTCTGGAGGTCGCATTGAAGATCCATATCAACATCTCCGAAGATTTCTTGGTTATGCAAACACCTAGAAAGGTGATGGAGCTAATGATAATGCTAGGTGGATTGCCCTATTCAAGTTCTCTTTGATTGATAGGGCAGAAGATTTGATAGAGGTAATGATAATGCTAGGTGGATTGCCCTATTCAAGTTCTCTTTGATTGATAGGGCAGAAGCTTGGTATGAGACTCTTGATACCACAGACCGCACTACATGGGACCAACTGTAGCAGAAGTTCTTGGAGAGATACATGTCACCCTCAAGGATCTTAAGAATGAGGCAGGAGATCACCAAATTTGTTATGAATCACGGTGAGAAATTTCATGAGGAGTGGGATATTTTAAAGACATGGTCAGGAGGTGCCCACAGCATGGGATGTCTAAGGTTGAGTACATAAGTATCTTCTACTATGGATTGGATTGTGAGTCGCGTATTCTTATTGATGCATCATCAGGAGGAGCATTGTTATCTAAGACAGCACTTGAAGCAAAAAGTTGTTTGAAGACATCTTTATGAATTCATGTGGCTGGCCTACGGAAAGAGAAAGAGGATCATATGTACTTGGCAAGGTGGCGCAGGTTGAACATCAAATGTTGAAGACGAATAGGGACGATGATATCGTCTCTAGTTTAGCTAACATCAACAAGCTACTAAAGTCCTTACAGAAGCAGATTACAGAGTTGACGCAAAGGGGCCATAGTATATAGCAACAAGAAGTGAAGAGTGTTGAATATACCTTCAATCAATACATGGCTAGGAATGATGCAAAGGTTGACCACATTAAGCGAGTATGAATGCTAATCATGCAGATTTATCTAAGCAGTTGAAGGACCTTACTTTATAATGGGCATATGGCCGGGAACGTGAATTAATTGACATAAATATTGGAGAAAAGAATGTTCCCGTCTCAAGGCATAATGAACCGAAAGAGTGCAAAACCATCACATTAAGGTCAGGAACGCAGTATGAAGGTCCAATTATGCTAGTGGGAGAAAATGGAGATAGAGTGTCCCTACTCAACCACCGCTCGACCAAACCCTTAGGTCGAGCAACGGTCGAGCGGCCACCTATGGAGCAGAACAATCAATATCAAATTACAGGGTCTCTGCTCGACCAAGAAGGCCCCGCTCGACCAGACCACTCAGGTCAAGCGGAGGTTGAACGGACGTCTGCAGATCTGAACATCCAGAATCAGATTAAAAGTACCCCGCTCGACCATTTTTATCCCACTCCACCAGACCAAAGAGGTCGAGTGGAGGTCGAGCAGCGTAATTCGGATCTGGTTTTTGTACAGAATGCTACACCTGTTGTTCAAAACACTCTAGTACCTTCACAGGAGCAGAATACAAAGCTTAGATTGCAGATGGATAATCAAGCCGTGGTTTTCTCTCTTGATAAAGCAGTGAAGATGCCCATGGAGACTCAATCATGCAAGAGCATAGATGTGGTTTCTAACTAGTTTAATCTTGATTTTTCTAAGACAGATGATTCTGAATTTGTGTGGAAGATTGACAAGGAGGATTCTAGATGGCCATGGGAGAAAGGAAATTCTAAGGATCATATTTTTGTAATCAAGAAAGGTGAGGTATTGAGTGTTGACAAGAAGAGGGAAAGAAAGTACTTGAAGGTGAGGATCCGAGAAGACCACCCTCTGATCAAGTAGTCTACAAAGCGTTATTCCGTTGTGACTCTCCGACGTTAAACATGAGCGCCTGTTGGGGGTTTGTCCCTTCCATTTTATTGTTTTATTATTTCTTTCGTGTGAGTGAGGAGTTATTATATTTGAGGTGGTTACGCTTCAGCAATTACATCTCTTTTCAAACTTTGTTTTAACTTATATTTTTACTAAGTTTGGGGGGTGTGATGTACTTACCTTGTCTTATGAGCACTAAGGGTATAATTTTTCCTTTCGATTGTTTGTTGGTTTGTTAGGAGGTTGATTTTTTGCGGCGTATTAATACTTTAATCGGTTTTGGTATGTCAATTTTTTTGCAACTTGCCTAATGTTTAGTGTGTTGTTTTTGTGTGTTTTCTAGTGTGTGGAGTCGATTAGATAGTCAATTGAGTCTTTCTTATAGTTCTCCTATATTATTTTTATGAATACTGTGATGATAAGGTGTGCTTGAGCTTTGATGATAGAAAAAGGATACAAAAGGGGGAAAGACGAGTTCTACACTGAGGCTTATCCTGACCGAGTCGAACAACTCGAGGAGCTTGTGCATGCGTCGAAGAAAAATCTGGTGCCCTCATTTCCTTATTCTAATTTTTATGTGTGCTTTTAATTAGTAGGAGTTGAAGGATTGAAATCTTGGTTTTGTGATCCATATGAGCTTATATTTTTAAATTGTGCATGAAATTCATATGCTTTTGAAATTGATGAAGGAAGTGTACTTGAGTTATATTGTGGTATGAAGTTTTATGTGTACTTGTTGGATTTTACTTACCATGAAAAGTGCTCTGTTACTTGTTAAATACCCATGTGAGATTTTGAGCCTTGTTGATCATGTTACATAATCACATGATATTTCTTTTCTGGTGAGTATCGTTCTTGTGCGTGTATTCTAGAACTTTCCTTGAGTCTCCTTGAATATTCAAGATTAGTCTAGCGGATTATGGAAATGATATTAGGCCATCTTTAATATTTAGCCCATCTTTTCCCATATACTCTACCTGATTTCATTAAATCCCTTGTCAGCCCATTTGAGCCTTTTTAAATCCATTCTTTTGATAGCTAATAAAGCTCAATTGAAGAGAGTGGTGATTTGAGGGATGTAAGGATGATGAAGGAAGAGTCTTAAGGATGAAAAGGAAAATTCTTTGAGTAGTGCTTAAATCTAGTACTCCATAGAAACAAACACTCTAGGGTAGTGCTTAAATCTAGTACCCTATGGAAGAAGTGAGAGGTAGTGGCCGAAACTGGTACCTCAAAAGAAAAAAAAATAAAATAAAAAAAGGTGAAGAAAAGGAGAATGACAGAGTTGAAGAACTAGAAAAGGTTGGAAAATATATGTTGTACATGAAGGAGAAAAATGGGAGAGTTCGAAGAAAATGTTGTGCTTAAATAGAAAGTGATGAGAAAAAGAATAAAGATTGAGAGAGACGGCCGCTTGATCGATCCAAATTTTGAGTCACTTATCCATATGTTTCCCACCTTTTCCAAAGAGCCAATATTGCAACCAAATAAAAAGACCTTTTTGATTCATGATTTGCCAGCTACAAGTAAAAGGAGAGTTGAGACAATGGGCAAGCTTATGGTTATGCATGCACTTGAATTGAATCTGAGCGTAAACACCTTAACCCATAAGTGTACATCTTTTACACTTGAGTGCGAGTGATATATACTTCCAGTGAGAACATGTGAATGGAGCATTTGAATTGGTGGTGATTTCCTTAACTTGCATGCTATGAATTGATTATTACTTATAATAAGAGTTGCATGACCTAAGTTGAGGATAATTGTATTTTAAATGGGGTATTTGTCATAGTCCCTATTTTCCCGCTCTTTCTCTTTATTTTTATTTTTTTACCTCGGGACGAGCAACGGGTAAGTTTGGGGATTGACGAGAGTGAAAATAAGCATGTTTTAATGTCCAATTTAACACATTTTTGATAGGAATTGTTGTTATATTTTAGCACAAGTGTCTTATATTTGATATCTGTGAAAAAAGGTGCGTTTAAGGTGTTTTATTATATTTTAGGTTGAAAAAGGATCAAAAGTGAATAGTTGGAGAAAAGGTGCAACTTGTGCAAGAATGCTAAAAAACAAACGTCCAACTTGTGTAATTTTTCTGTGTTTGTGTGGAGCTCAAAAATAGTAGTGTTTTACATGGTTGGGAGGTACAGAAGAGAGGGTCGTTTTGACTTAAAGAACAGCCCAATCGGAATTCAAATAAGAAAGTTATGATCAAAATGGTGACGCCGCGCGAGATGTTTCTGTTTAGCACGACTGTTCCACTTTGTATGGCTTGTTACACCTTCAAATGATGGTTTTTTATGAGTTACTTATATGGATAGAAAGCCAAGGAAGTCAGGATTCCGTAAGCGCAAGAATCACTCAAATCGGAGCTCGAATGTGGAAGTTATGCGTAAAATGGTCAGACTGTGCACTGTCGTTCTACCAAGGTCGACTCCGCTTGACCAATACCATCTGGTCGAGCGGGGACACTTGAATCAGGTTTTATCGAATTTTAAAACTCCTGTGCGTGTATTTTCATGTTTTCCAAGAAAAGGCCCATCCAAGATCCATAAGGAGATCTTACAAGTATAAAAAGGGATGCAGATCACATCATTATTCATTAAGGAGAGGCCACAAGAATACTACACCCCACAAGAGGGGATCACCCCCCAACCATCATCCACATCCTTTCCTCCATCCATCCATCACTGTGAAGATTCGTCTGTGGATCCAAGAAGGAGAATCAAGATGATTTGAAGAGACGGAAGAGAGAAGAAATGAGAATTCTACACCAATGGTATTCCTAATTCTTTTCTTCTATTTTCTAATTTTTCGGACATATG
Organism: Pogostemon cablin; assembly: GCA_023678885.1. Lineage (NCBI taxonomy): Eukaryota > Viridiplantae > Streptophyta > Magnoliopsida > Lamiales > Lamiaceae > Pogostemon > Pogostemon cablin. The sequence goes on from CM042967.1 coordinate 20,008,125, forward strand.
GGTAAGATCTATCCAACACCCATGATTGTTCTTTGTAACATCATGAGCTAGAACTATTTTGGTAGATATAGGGTTTTAAAGGATTTTAGTAATTAATTGAACTTCGTGTGTATACTCGTGGATTGATTTTATATAAGATTGTGCTTTCTTAATCCATATTCAGGGTGGTTTCGTGCATCTTCAATTAGTATATAGAGTCTGAATATATATCTTGGTTGTAGATTGAGTGCGTTCACCGCTGAACATGATTTCATGTTATGATTCTAAGTAAGGGAACTCCGAAGCTTCATTAGAACTATCATATATGAATACTTATTAATTGAATTGAATTCGGGTTATTAAGTAGGATAAAGAGGATAATTTTATAGTACCTATAAAGGGAGATCATATCGGATTTAAGTACCAATCCTAGGGGGAAATAATTGATACTGATAATACCTAAAAAAAGAGGTGAAATTATATCTCTTGGTCCAAGGTTATTCACATATGTTACACACATATTTACTTGTGTTTATAGAGTAGATTTGTATGGTTAGAGATGCATCCATATTCCACAAGGTAGAGTCGGACATTGTACATAAAAGGGAAATTAAGGAGTGAAACTGGATTACCCTAGAGCTACCTATTCTCCATTTTGAGACACTTTCATATTCTTCTAGTGTTTAATTTATTTTATTTGTTATTTAATTTTTAGCGTATTAGTTATTAGATAATCAACCTCAAAATCTTATTGCCTTTCGTCTTAATTAATTTAGTTAATAATTAAATTGAAAATACGCCATCCTTTAGGTTCGATATTTCACTTGGTCGCTTGCTTATGCTGCAACTGATATCCTTAATACTTGGGGATTAATTTTGCATGCAAAGAAAACGCGCATCAATGTCGTACGGGATGCTGGACGTGTATTCAGCTTATAGGAGGTCAGTTCGACCAAGCCATTCTCGTTCGACCAACAAGCTTTAGTTGAATGGCAGTCGAACTGGAGAAGAGAGATGTTTCAAATTACAAGAAGTTGGTTTGAACAAGCCATTCAGTTCGACCACTACTTTTTGGTCGAACGGAGGTTGAACTGGACACATTTTCAGCAAACAAGTAGCCCATTTTTCTTGGAGGACTGCATTCCACTAGACCGTTCGACTCGAACTGGGTTTAGAGTCGCGATATAAGGCGGATTTCTGTGCATGTTTGACCACACTACTAGTCACCCTTTCTCGAACACTCGTTCCGATTAGTAAGAGATTCACTCTATACTCATTCCATACTTAATTCTTACTCTCCACACACTTCCACATTCAAGATTTGAAGAATTCAAGCCCAATTTTGGGATTATTCCATTCAACTTTTGGGGATTTTTGCTACACATCATACACACACCATGACTAGAGATAAAGGTATGTTTTCTTGACTCTTTACCCTTGAATTAAAGTGAATTGTTATTAGTGATGATTGGGTAAGTTGATTAAACATAGTTTTAGTTGGAATTAAAATTTGAATTCTTGGTGTTCTTGTTGAAATTTTACGTGAATTTGCATTGGTTCAATTTACATTGGATTGATGGAATTTTGTGAAATTGATGATGCTAATCTTACGGGCTTGAGCATAATTTTTTTATGTATGGGCTAGTTGATTTGAAAAGATGATGTTGTGCAATTGAAGAATGGAAGATGAGCATGCTTGAGTTATTATTTGATTCTTTTTGATGAATTTGGAGGCATGTTGAATTCATGAAGTATGTTGAATATTTGGAGTGAAGCTTAGGATTTTTTTAATTTTGATTTTCTTTTGATTGAAGGTGTTGAGTAAATATGTTTTTATGTTTTTGAAGTACACTTGAGATTTTGGGGAATTGATTTACGAAGTGATTTTGGCATTCAAATTTGAAGTCTTGAGTAGAATTCATGCTTTAATTAGTCCTAGGTTGGGTATACTTGTTTTATTTCCTCTATTGTGTATTGAAATATAATCTTTGTAAGTAAAGGAATTGCTACAACTTCTAAGAGGAAGGGGACTAATCCTCCTAAGAAGGGTGAAGTTGCAAAGAAGCTTAAGAAAGATAAAAGGAGGCCATCCGATTTTGGCATACAGATTGATAATTGGGAGTAAAATGAAGAGCTGTGGGGAGCAATATCGGACAAGATAACGAGGACACGTTATCAGGATGATCAAGCGATGGTGGAGATGAACATCATCAACGATATTCCTTAGATGTTCAATCGAGTATGGATCATTCAATTTATGGAGCTGAAGAGGGAGACTTATTTCCACATCACAACAGAAGTTTTATGCACAATGAGAGTTGATCATGGAGATCATTACCTTCCTTATGGCTTGTGGATGCAGATTGGTGGCCAGCTGGAGCTGATGTATATGAATGAGTTAATAAGATGGTTGGTTGCTCGGAGGTTTCTGAAGCGGAGAATGCAGATTTTAATGTTGATGAATTCTGGAGATCTATTTCGGGAAGGCAAGATGATTACAATACCAATACCGCTAAGGTTATTTTTATTCGCATACCCCGTGATAGCATATATGGACCGGATTCTGACCAAAACTCTGTTTGCTCGATCCGAGGGGAGTTGCATACCTAGAGCAGAGCTTTACGTGCTATGGTGCATGATAAATGAAGTTCGTTTAAATGTGGGGGCGTACTTTTTTCTAGCAGTTGTACAAGTTCTCTACTCACTCGTTCCAGAAGGTCAACATTGGTAGATTGATTACTCCAATAGCAGAGTATTATCGAGTTGATTTGACTAAGAATTGGCTGATACTAGGAGATCTTGATTTAATTTTGTTGACTTGTGTGTGGATTGGCTTGATTTAGAGGAGTGACGATATGCGGATGTCTATCTGTGGCAAGAATCCAATTTCTTTCAAGTTCTCATTGTCACTTGTTGATCTTATTACCATTTAGATCAACAACAATCTTTTGATGGACACTCCAGAGCACAAGGCAATCTCCGACACTTGTATTGGAGAAGGAAATTGGAGCCTTTTAGCTAAAATGCATATACAGGGTATTTACATTGATGCGGATATGATCTTGGTGGGAGATCCATCTGATTTTGTGGATGATCAGAGGTAGCAGCTAGCTCATGAGCAGCCAAAGATGGATTTTCCTCCGATGGAGCTACCACAGCAGTATAAGTACTATGAGCCACCACCACAGTAGTAGCAGGATTTCTGGCAGTCCAAGGATCACTTTTATATAGAGCAGCTCTGACTGATGAATGAGCATTTCGCCACTCTGAATGCGAACCAGTAGAAGACTAATCGGCAGCTGGCATTGGCGAACACGAATTACGCTGCGCTCAACCTCAGATATAATGCTATGGATAAAAGGTTGGGAGAGATGGAGGCTAACTATCGAGAGGTTGATAGGAAGCTTTGGGTTATTCAAAGGGATTTTGACTATTGGCGCATGGAGATTAGTAGTGATGATGCTCCCGAGGAGTAGAGTGTGCCAGGTTTTCTCTTTGTCTTTTTCTTCTCATCTCCCTTCTCTTTTTCACTTTACAGGTTGGGTTCTGAGTGAGTGATGATGGTGTTGATTGAGATTTATGCATGGGTGGTTTGTACTTGATATTGATTGATGATCATGGATACATTGGATATGTTTGATTTGAATGATTGATTGGATTGATTTGGATAGTATGATGATGCTTCTTGATTTCGCATGTGCACTTGTTTTTTATGCATGTTGATGTTATTGATAATAGACATGTATCAGTATTACTTGTAGTTTATGTGGAAATTTATGTTGATTACATGCTTTGAAGAGTGTTTAGGAAATCTATTACCCATGTGAGAATTTGAACCAATTAATTGTGCTACATTAAAGCATGATAGTTTATTCTTGTGAGTATCATTCATATGTTCGTATTCTAGAACTTGACTTGGAGTCTTGTTTGAAGTTTATGATTGATAGATACTAGGACATGATCTTAGGCCATGATTGTTTAAATTGAGCCACTTAGCCAAATTTTATCCTACCTTAGAGTTTATATCATTGGCAGCCCATTTGAGCCTTTTAAACTTTTTTTTTTGGCAAGCCTATGATAAAAAGCCTTTATTTACCTATACTTAAGCTTTGAAATACCCTATTTTACTAGTAGAGAGTTAAGGTGAATAAATTTCTAGCTCGTATGAAGAAGAAAAGGGAAGAAAAGTTTGTGTAGTGATGAAAATAAAAATGTGGTTAAATCTTGTAAAGGGGGTAGTGCCTGAAACCGATATCCCAATTGCTTAAAAGGGTAGTGCCCAGAATTGGTGCCCTTGTACTTTGAAGAAGAAGAAAGATGTCGATTCCAAGTGAAGTAGGAGAAGAAGTATTGAAAGGATCATGAGAATGATAAAGGAGAAGAAGTATTAATGCTGTTTGATGAAAAGCAATTCTCTAAGGTAATTGTATACTAGTGAATTTAGTCACTTTATCTATATTCTCCTACCTTTACCAAAGAGCCAACATTACAACCCAAAGAACAAGTCCTTTGTGATCCTAGTGTTGAAACAATTATGAATTGATTTTTGAGACCTTTGCCAAGCTTATGGTTACGCGAATATATGAGTTGATTTTGAGTGTATATACTAACCCTTGAAGCGTATATCTTTTACACTTAAGAGAGAGAGTAAACACTTACCTAGTGAATGACTTAGCACTCGTAGAAATATTGTGATTAATTGATATTTCAGCATGGATGAAAGGTATGATGAATACATGTTTTGAATTGATACAATTGCATGTGTTAGAATAAGTTGTGCATGTTATAAGGACCTTGTGATTACACTCTCTTGCATTTGTTTTAATTTTTGTTGCCTCGGGACGAGCAACATGTATGTTTGGGGGTTTGATGAGAGTGATAATTCACGTATTTTGAGCTCCGATTTATGTGGAAATTGATTATGATTTGGTCTATTATCAAGACGAATAGGGTTGTTTAGGGAAAACGCACGAATTAGTTGCTATAAAGGCTATTTGAACATATTTGTACAGAAAAGCAGGTTAAAAGTGCTTGAAATTGGAAAAAACATTTTTCGAGAAGCGGTTCGAGTTAGAAAGAAGGCCATTTGACCAGGCTCAGACTGGTCAAACTGAAGAGCCATGTTGAATGGGAATGATTTCAGCATATAGAGTGGTCGTTTGACAAAGACATCCAATTCGACCAAGTTTTATCAAGTCGAACTGCAGAGATTGAGTCGAACGAGAGGAGCTTCAACATACAGACAACTCATTCGACCAGGAAGTTCTATTTGACCATGCTTAGTCTGGTCAAACAGGGACACAGCAGTACCGAAATGTTGGTATTTTCACCTCCAGTGCATGCATGTGTGTGTTTTCTACGAAAAAGCCCAGTAAAGGTCCATGAGGAGAAGTTAAAAGTATAAAAAGGGGTGCCGATCACATCAAAAAGGGAGTTAGATTCCACATCCATCCGACACCACATCCAAACCCTAACTCCATTCATAGGACCTATAGAGAGAGATTCGTGCAGCGAATCAAGTGAAGATTCAAGACAGAGCGAGAAGCGACGACGCCCACATCTAGGGTTTACTTTACAACTTAATCTGTCTTGTACTTTTCAAGACTACGGGTAAGACTATGGGCTAGAACTATTGGCATTCGATCATTTGGTTAATGTGACCCGTTAGGATGCCATGCGTTTCTATCACAGCGGAAGCAATAAATCATAGAAACGATTACCGTTCACCAGGGTATGTTGATAAAGATTGATTCTCGCAGGCAGCCTGCGCAGTCCCACAAGATTAACCATAACTTTCTCGTTTGATGTCAGAATTGAATGATCTTTGTGCTTAGACGATCCTCTCTTCAACAGCTTTCCGTCAGTATATGGATCATCAAATTTTGAGCAATCTACAAATTTAAAAAAATTTCGCAAGGCGGCGGACAGCAGCAGCAAACTACCTTCTGATCTTCTGCCGTATGTCCCAAGTCCGATCTCGACGTCGTGTGGGCGACGATCTACGAGACCTCCTCAATCTGCTCTCAACTCTAATCACACGTGAATAATGAATTAGATTAGATTAGGATTCCAGATAAGCTGAGGTGACTTATATACATGGGCTACAGCAGGGACCAGGAGGAGAAATTGGGTTGGGCCTCCATTGGGCTTAAGTATCCAAGCTTAGCCCAAAGCTTATACTTAAGTCCAATAATAATAATATATTCCACTAAAATATTATTACTGCACAGCCTTTCCAATCCCAAAATTACGTTTTGGGCTCCTTCTTATTATGAGCCCGTTATTCTCCCCATGTTTAAGATATACAATGTCCATTAATTAATTTAAGTTACTGACAACTCAATTAATTAATATCTCATCCAAGAGTAGTACCACTCAACCTCATTATCATGTCGGAATAAATTCTACCTGCAGGGTTTACATGATAATCCTTATGAGCTCCTCAAGGGGACATCATCAACCTATGACGGACACGGATTCCTTCTACAATCAATAGCACACCATAGAGACAACACTACTTCCCAACTCATCGAGTTTGTTGATTTAATTACATGTAAATCTCACCCATTGATGAATCAAAGAAATACATACTGCCCTACATGTCGAGGTTATTGTATATGGAATAAGAGCACGAACTTCCATAATAACTGAGATCAAGTTCTCCTATAAGTCAGTATAAGTCAAACGATCTCAAGCGGTCCTACTCAATACACACAAGTGCACTAATGTGATTCTATAGCCAAGACAAGCTAATACCAAACCACACTACAACTATCCCGATAGAGAGTCCCCGTCTATCTCGGTTGTGAGCATCTGTTTATGCTTTATAAGAAAACTGATAATATGATCTTCTGCGTGTTGTCGTACAACATATTATCTACAGTATAAAGTAAGTGGACTATTGCATCGAACATATAAATAAATTATAAGATGCAATCATTTGATCATATGATTCTCATTTCAAATTAATTGTTATAACATTGTTCATACAAAAAGCTAGACTTTTAGTATACATTCCAACAATCTCCCACTTATACTAAAAGACTATGCTGTCATGTCTTTTGCCATACATCTGATTTCCACTACCACTACATGACCATCAAAAGCTATCGCCTTAAGGTCCTTGTAAATGAATTTACTAGGTTATCATCCGATGCAATCTAGGTGACAACAACCTTCCCCTCATCATACGATTTCTCGTAACAGGTGGTACTCACGCTCCATGTGTTTAATTTCCTTATGGACTTGTGATTCCTTCAAGTTTGCAACTGCACCAATATCATCAATATAAATTGTGATAACCTTGGGCTAACTTAGAATCACACCAAAGTCCATCATGAAGTTTCTAGAGTAATACAGATACTTTGGCTGCCTCATTGCTCCAATTTATCATCTTTCCATGATGGAATCCGGAGTCTGAAATATATTTCTATATAACACTCCTCCACATTATGACTCTACTTCCTAAAATTAAACGCATAACCTTTGAGTGGATTTACTGCCGTCCCTATCTGATTTGAAAAATCTGAATCTATGTAACCCATAAGAATCAGTGAATCTGTTCGGTAAGCCCACATATAGTTTCTAGTCCTTTTCAGGTACATAAGTATATGTCTTACCACAGTTCAATATTCTTATTTTGGGTTACCTTGATACCACTGTTCATGCCATCGGCAAAACAAATATCCAATCTCGTGTATAGCATTCCTTAGATTAAGCTTCCTCATTTGCCGAAGCATAAGGAACCGCTTTCATCTTCTTTATCTACTTTTGTGTCACAAGACACATTCACTTAGATAAATTCACATGCTAAACGAGTAAGGATCGTATCATTATATGAAACTTGAGATAAGCATAACATCTTTTTTTGTGATCCGTATTACCGTGATCAAAAGGATATTTTTGCTCTTCTTAAGTCCTTCATCTCATACCGCTTTATCAATCATACCCATACGCCAGACAATACTCTTTCATTGTCTCCAATGAGCAAGATACTATCTACATATAGTACAAAAAATACCACCACGTTTCAATCACTCTTTTCAATACACAAGACCCATCCGATCATTGATTAGATCCATGTCACTGGATTACCTCATCAAAACGGATGTTTCATAATCTTGAAGCTTGCTTTAGTCCATGAATGGACACTTTTAAGCTTACTATCACAATGCTCTTAGCTTTTTGCAATGAATCACTCTGGTTGCTTCACATAGATGTTTCCCTTAAGACTTCCAATCAGGAAAGCTGTCTCGACATCTATTTTCTATCCCTCATATTTCATATGAGTAGCAACAAATAAAAGAGTTCGGATCAACTTAGACATAGCTACCGGCGAACAGGTTTTCTCATAATCGAACCTTTTCTTTCTGAGTATACCTTTTCGCAACAAGCTTGCTTCCAAGGTTTTCACCTTATTCTATGATCCTCTTTTATTCTTGCATGCCCGCTTCCAATGGCTTTTACGCCATTTAGCGGTTCAACAAGCATCCAGACCTAATTTAAAATCCATCGATTCTATTTTAATATTCATTGCATTTACTAAGATTCTGCATTTTAATTTTGTAGTACAACGTCGTATCCCTGGGATAATACCATGTTTACTAGGGATCAAGTCTTACGACTTTCCCAAAATATGTATCTCACGGGTTGTCGAATAACCCTCCCACTGCGACAAGGCACTACATTAATTGTGTATCAGACGTGACATGCATTGCAGTTTACCTTGTGGTATATCCTCTTGCACAATTGGTACTAATACTTTGTGTTTTCTTATCACATCCTTTAAGACAACTTATAAATGGGTATGTGATTTATTACATAGTCCCTTTCCAAAAATCTAGTGTTTGTGTTAACAATCACCCTTCGATCTTTTAGACTAAATAATTCATCTTCATTTTTATAGCATATCCCACAAACAGACAAACATTCAAATGAATTACTGTTTCTAGGGCTTATCCATAAAATGAATTAAGTAATTCCAAATAATTCATCATCTATTTAATCATTACCATAAGAGTCTTATTCCTTCTATCCACCACACCATTCAGCTGGGACATGCTCGGTGTAGACCACTTGAGATTTAATCTCAACCTCTGATTAAAAGCTCCTAATTATCCTAAGAGGTACTCGTAATGACGATTAAATCGTCATTATTTGATATATTTTCCATGATGCTTTACTGTACCAACCTTGCAATTCTTGAATAAATCAAAGAACTTAGACATGCAGTGCATCAAATAAATATATCGGTATCTAGAATAATCTTCGATTATTCATAACCACCTCTCGCCTAGATAATATTAGGCCCGCTTGAATCAGAATGAACTAATTCCAACATATATATCTTTGGCTCTACACCCCTTTACCTTGAAAAGGTAATTAATCATTTTTACTTCCAAGTAAGACTCGCAAGTCCGATAGTTTCCACTTCAGATAAACCTTACGGTCCATCTGCTATCAACTTTTGAGTCCTACTCAAGTAAAATGATCTAGTCTTAGTCTCCAAATGCATGTTTAGTTCATCTCCGAAGGTTACTTTCTCTTACTAAGATCAAAAGATGCATTATTAATTAATATTTGTTGCATCTGTGGAATATACATGATTTAAGAGTATACAAATTGTCCTTCAACGTAGCAAAACAGATTACAACTCTATCCTTCATTATAATGACCATGTCATTTAAATGAAATGGAGTATCCATCTATTAATGCATAGAAACCGAAATCAAATTCTTTCTATGAAAATGTACGTAAAGACAATTTTACAAAATCAAACGTTTATTCATATCGTAAGATAAATAAACAACTCCCACTGCAATAGCCACTAGTCTTGTAGTTTTACCCATGTCATAACAATCTTATCCTCACTTAGTAATGAACATTCAGCGATTCCAGTATCTACACACTTCGTGTCAGTAGATGCCATCACTAATCATGTTTAAACAACTAGCAAGTAAGATTCTATCCTTGTTCACTCCTTTTATGAAATTGAATTTACTTTACCACACGTTTTGTCAGAAGTTTCCCACCATATACAACCTCTTGTAATTCATGAGAAACTTACTCAAAACATCTAGGCAATTATGAAGAATAAAATTGACTTAGGTTTCCCCTTCAACTTCTATTCCATGTATTTCCAATTCATTCATCAAATTCAATCATGACCTACCGCCTTTTAAATTACTCAAGTATCCGAAGAGTTATATGAGACCATCATATTTCTTTGAACCTCTCATCTCTTCACCAGAGACTTTAATAGGCATCATGAGACGTCCTTTGTGAGAACACACATGTATTTTCTTAAGCAGTAAAATTCAAAACCAAGATTCTTTTCTAATCATCTAATTTGGACAAGTAAATATAATTTCTTTTAGTTAATAATAAGTGAGATAAAACCATTTGAAAATCAGAGAATCACAAATAAATATACCGATCAAATCTTCGAATTTTATCCTTTTATATTGATTCCCTCAAAACAATATAAAAATAAAATTCACCGACATCTCAAGTACCGTGAGTCTGCAAGCCACGATAGTGTGGACGTTTACAAACCCGAACATTTACAAGAGAAGGTTTTACCCATTAATTTCATTTGTCAACCTAAATTTATGATAAAATAATTAATAGTCGGTTCCTCTTTAGCCATGCAAATAAAAGCAGTGACTCCGATGGGGAGGATACTTATTATTTACAACGGTTAGTTTCTGAGAAACGGCTCTATGCCCTCGACTGCGCAGAACAGGATCGCCCAAAAACTGCTTCTGTTTTCGACGTATTCCTGACAACACAAAGCTCCAAATACGATCTTCACCGTTCAGATAGTACATCCACAAAATCCGAACGTGCTGACAAAAAATCAGCCTGATCCGACGGTTGAAACTCCGGTTATTGCCTCTGCAATATCACTGCGCTGGATTTTCTCTCAATTTCTTCCTTCCATGTGAAATTGACGAATAGTTTTCGTCGAATCCTCTCACACACAACCATCAACGAATAGATATGATATAGGGTATATTTCACATAGGGATATTCATGGTTCGCGCAGTAAAACCAAAATCCTAAACATGCGATCCTAATTTCGAAAAATTAATCACATAAACCCTAGTCTAACGTGTCACGCTTCACCACGAAACCGAAGCTCTGATACCAATTGTTGGTATTCGATCATTTGGTTAACGTGACCCGTTAGGATGCCATGCATTTCTATCACAGTGGAAGCAATAAATCATAGAAACGATTACCGTTCACCAGGGTATGTTGATAAAGATTGATTCTCGCAGGCAGCCTGCGCAGTCCCACGAGATTAGCCATAACTTCCTCGTCTGATATCAGAATTGAATGATCATTATGCTCAGACAATCCTCTCTTCAACAGCTTTCCGTCAGTATATGGATCATCAAATTCTGAGTACTGTACGAATTTATACAAATTTCGCAAGGCGGCAGACAGCAGCAGCAAACTACCTTCTGATCTTCTGTCGTATGTCCCAAGTCCGATCTCGACGTCGTGTGGGCGACGATCTACGAGACCTCCTCAATCTGCTCTCAACCCTCATCACACGTGAATAATGAATTAGATTAGATTAGGGTTCCAGATAAGCTGAGGTGTCTTATATACATGGGCTACAGCAGGGACCAGGAGGAGAAATTGGGTTGGGCCTCCATTGGGCTTAAGTATCCAAGCTTAGCCCAAAGCTTATACTTAAGTCCAATAATAATAATATATTCCACTAAAATATTATTACTGCACTGCCTTTCCAATCCCAAAATTACGTTTTGGGCTCCTTATTATGAGTCCGTTATTCTCCCCATGTTTAAGATATACAATGTCCATTAATTAATTTAAGTTACTGACAACTCAATTAATTAATATCTCATCCAAGAGTAGTACCACTCAATCTCATTATCATGTCGGAATAAATTCCACCTGCAGGGTTTACATGATAATCCTTATGAGCTCCTCAAGGGGACATCATCAACCTATGACGGACACGGATTCCTTCTACAATCAACAGCACACCATAGAGACAACACTACTTCCCAACTCATCGAATTTGTTGATTTAATTACATGTAAATCTCACCCATTGATGAATCAAAGAAATACATACTGCCCTACATGTCGAGATTATTATATATGGATTAAGAGCACGAACTTCCATAATAACTGAGATCAAGTTCTCCTATAAGTCAGTATAAGTCAAACGATCTCAAGCGGTCCTACTCAATACACACAAGTGCACTAATGTGATTCTATAGCCAAGACAAGCTAATACCAAACCACACTACAACCATCCCGATAGAGAGCCCCCGTCTATCTCGATTGTGAGCATCTGTTTATGCTTTATAAGGAAACCGATAATATGATCTTCCGCGTGTTGTCGCACAACATATTATCTACAGTATAAAGTAAGTGGACTATTGCATCGAACATATAAATAAATTATAAGATGCAATCATTTGATCATATGATTCTCATTTCAAATTAATTGTTATAACATTGTTCATACAAAAAGCTAGACTTTTAGTATACATTCCAACAAGAACCTCTTTGGTAGTTCTAGGGTTATAAAGGTTTTGATCTAGTTAGTTGAACTTCCACGTGTATTCCGTACAACACTACATGTGGTTTATTTTGTATAAGACTATGCATTTTTAATTCATACTCAAAGTTGTTTTGTGCATCATTAACTATTGTGTAGAGTTTAATACATATCTTGGTTAATGTAATGACAAAATATTTTTAATAATAAATATATATGCTTTTTGTTTATAAATATTTACTAAAGCATGTTTTATAGTAATAACTTCATTACTAAGGTATATACTAAAATATTTGTTTAACTTTTTACAAAATGTATTTTAGTTCATCTATATTTTATTAAATATCGATATGATTAAAAGTATTTTCATATTAGGGACATGCTATGTTATAAAAATTTCTTCTTTTAATTAAATTATATAATATCAAGTTAGACATATTTCAAATATCGTTACATACAATATTATAAAGTTTCCCTTATCTATAAACATTTAGAATTTCATAATTTTTATATATATTGACATTATTATTTATAATTTGTTAAAAACTAAATTTGAGAAAAGAGATATATAATTTCCGAATATGTTATTTAAGAATGTTATATATTTACTCCTATTGTTTACATAAAAGTATTATTATTAATATTGTTACTATTTAATTTGAGATTTCAAAATATATTCTCAAGATTCAAGATTAGAATCGTTAGTATGATTACATATCTTATATGCATTTTTTTTATATAATTCATAAACTAATTATATTTATTATATATTTGTTTATTTAATGATTAGGATTTTGATATATCTTTCCCATTATTTCTCAAATGCATAGCCCTTTATCTCTTAAAAGTATGAATTAGTTTCCTACGTGCATGTTAAAACCTTTGATATGTCTCATCTATTTAATAAAACGAGTCTCTCCCTTTTCTTATCGTATACACTCATAAAATATCTACCTTACGTGAAATTCAACCTTCTTCCATTAGAGTTTAGTAGAGTAAACCAGGTCCAATTGTAAAACCATCAACTTGATGAGGAGGGAATGATTTAGAGGCTCAACTGCATCAATATTTTGGATCACGGTCTAAGTCAAACTTATTTTTGAGGTGGGAAAATTCTTACTTGACTTTATTAACTCTATTATGTGATATCTTTGGGTTTATGCATGTACATATAGGTCTCTTGACCTTTATAAACAAGACATTTACTACTTGAATAATTGAAAAATAACTTATCCAATACAGTTATATACTACTTGAATAATTGAGAAATCTTATTCAGTACATTTACATCTACTTGATTTATGTTACTTATTTGGTATTAACATGTGGTATTTAATTTTGGCAAGTAAGTTTTTCCACTGAGCTTGTGGTTTTTGCTCACCTCAATCATCTTATCATTTTTCAGAGTAACGCAGTTGGCGTGATGGGGCAGAATGATGCATAGCACATTTAATTTGAAACTTTAATATATTGTTTAAATTACAAAATATATGTACTAATTTTACGTATTTATTTCCGTAATGTTATTATCATTAATTTTTATCTTAATTATTTATTTACTTACAGCTTCTGTTCAAAATATTTTTATTAAAAAGAGTTTTAAAGAAGTAGAAATTTTAGGATGTGACAGTTATTGAATGAATGCGCTCACTGCTGAGCAGGATTCAATGTTATGATTCTAAGTGAGGGGACTCCGAAGCTTCATTAGAACTATCTTATATAAATACTTATTAATTGAATTGAATTCGGATTATTAAGTAGGATAAATATGATAATTTTATAGTACCTCTAAAGGGAGATCATATCGGGTTAGAGTACCAATCTTAGGGGAAATAATTTATACTGATAGTACCTAGAAAGGGGGGGTGAAATTCTATCTCTTGCTCCGAGGTTATTCACACATGTTACATACATATTTACTTGTGCCAATAGAGTAGATTTGCATGGCTTAGTGATACGTCCATATTCCACAAGGTAGAGTCGGACATTGATATACGGAAGGGAAATTAACTAGTAAAACTGGATGGCCCGAAGAGCTACCTATCTTCTCACTTGAGCAACTCTCGCTTACTCTCTACTGTCTTACTTTTACTTGTTATTTACTTATTCTGTCAATTAATTTAGTGACAATTCTATTTGATAGATTACGTAATATTAGTTTTCGTTAATCTAGTTAATAATAAATTGATAGCAATCATCCATTGGGTTCGATATTGATAACTTGGTCGCTTACTTAAGTTACAATAATATCCTTCATACTTGGGGATTAATTATGTGTTGAGAAAACACCCATCAACATGCTTGTGCACTTGTATTTGATATATGTTAGTCTTGTTGATGAAAGGCATGTACCGTTACTTGATTACTTGTAATTTATATAGAGATTGATGTTGATTTCATACTTTGAAGAGTGCTTAAGAAATCTATTAACCTTGTGAGAATTCGAGCTTATTAATCATGCTATATTAATGCATGATAGTTTATTCTTGAGAGTATCATTCATATGTTCGTATTCTAGAACTTGGTTTGGCGTCTTGTTTAAGATTTTTGATTGTTAGATACTATGACATGATCTTAGGCCGTTATTGTTTAGTTAAGCCACTTAGACAAATTTTACCTATTTTTATAACGTGTATATCATTGGAAGTCCCGTTAAGCCTTAAAGCTTTTTCTTTGTCAAGCCTTTGATAAAAAGCCCTTATTTACCTTTTACTTGAGCCTTAAATATCCTATTTACTAGTAAAGAATTGTGGTGAATAAGTTGCTAGTTACAAAGAAAGGGAAGATTGGTTATGGTATTGTAAGAAATACATGGTTAAATCTTGTTTGGGGGATAGTGCTTGAAATCGATAACTCGACTGCTTCGAAGGGTAGTGCCTGAAATTGGTATCCTTCCGCTTTAGAAATAAAAGATGTTGATTCCAAGTTGAGAAGGAGAAAAGAAGAATCGAAAAGATCATAAGAATTATGCTAGAGAAGAAGAATGAAGTTGTTTGATAAAAAGAAAAAATCCAAGGTAATTTTTTACTAGTAAATTAGTCACTTTATCTATATTCTCGTACCTTTGCAAAAGAGCCAACATTACAATCAAAGAACAAGTCCTTTGTGATCCTAGTGTTAAAACAATTACGAGTTGATTTTTGAGACCCTTGCCAAGTTATGGTTACGCGAGTGTATGAATTGATTTGGAGCGTATATACGAACTCTTTAATTGTACATCTTTTACACTTGATAGCGAGAGTAAACATTTACCTAGTGAGCTAGATGACTTAGCACTCGTAGAAGTATTGTGATTGACTGATATTTTTGCATGGATGAAGGGTATGATGGATGAATGCATGTTTTGATTTGATGGAATTTTGTGTGCTAATATAAGTTGTGCATGTTATGTGGATCTTGAGAAGTTCACACTCACTTACCTTTGTTTTGATTTTGTTATCTTAGTACGAGCATCATGTAGGTTTGAGTGTTTGATGAGAGTGAGAATTCAAGTATTTTGAGCTCTGATTTATGTGGAAATTGAATACGATTTGGTCTATAATCGAGGAAAATTAGGACGTTTATAGAAGAATCATGAATATGCTATTGAGGCTATTTGAGCATATTTATATAGGAAAATCGGTCAAAAGTTCTCAGAATTGGAAAATATGATTTTTGAGGTGCTGTATTAGAAATGGTCGAGCGAGATACTGTACAGATTTCCATCTTATAGAGAGGCCGCTCGACCACCGCTCGACCAAGGTTGATCCCACTTTACCAAGCCTATTTTTATCGAATAGGGACATGCAATTCTATTTTTGGTAATTTCGTACCTCCAGTGCGTGTATTTGCGTATTTTCAAAGAAAAAGCCTAGTAAAGGTCCGTAAGGATAGTTTACAAGTATAAAAAGGAATAAAGATCACATTAAGAAGAGAGTTAGATTCCACATCCATCATACACCATATCCAAACCCTAACTCCATCCAATGGAGCTGTAGATAGAGATTCAAGACGAAGCGAGAAGCGTCAGCGGCCATATCTAGGGTTTATTTTGCATCTTAATCTTTCTTGTAATTTTTTAGACTATGGATAAGATCTATCTAATCACCATGAATGTTCTTCGAAGCGTTATGGGCTAGAACCACTTTGGTAGTTCTAGGGTTTATGAAGGTTTTACTAGTTAATTGAACTTCCGTGTGTATACTCCGTACAACACTACTTGTGGGTTATTTTATATAAGACTATGCATTTTTAATCCATATTCAGAGTTGTTTTGTGTATTATTAACTGTTATATAGAGTCTGAAGATGTATCTTTGTTATTAATTGAGTGCGTTCACGGTTGAACATGATTCTATGTATGATTCTAAGTGAGGGGACTTCGAAGCTTCATTAGAACTATTTTATATAAATATTAATTGAATTGAATTTGGATTAGTATGTAGGATAAAGAGGATAATTTCACAGTACCTATAAAGGGAGATCATATCGGGTTAGAGTACTGAGTGCACGGGAAATAATTGATATTGATAGTACCTAGAAAGGGGGGTGAAGTTAGGTTCTTGCGCTGAGGTAATTCATACGTATTTAATGCTTATTTACTTCTGTCTATAGAGTACATTTGCAAGGCTTAGTGATGCGTCCATATTCCACAAGGCAGAGTCGGACATTGAAACATGAAAGGATAATTAATGAGTGAAACTGGATGGCCCGAAGAGCTACATATTTTCTCACTTGTTCAACTCTCGATTATTCTCTACTGCTTACTTATTTAATTTGTTATTTAATTATTTTTTAGTAGATTAATAATATTCTCTAAATGAATTGCCAAACATTAGTTTTGATTAATTTAGATAATAACAAATTGATAATCATTCGTCCTATGGGTCCGATAATTATAACTTGGTCTCTTATCTAAGCTACAGTTATATCCTTCATACTTGGAATTAATTGAGTGTTAAGAAAATGTCCATCAGTTACCGACAAAATAGTTTTTTTTCCCGACGACAAAATCCATTAGTAAAATTTGAAAAATCCATCGGTAAATTATTTACCGACGGATTACTGTCAGAAACGGATCTGTCACTACTTTATTGACTTTAATTCATAGCTAATTATTACATGATTGGGTTCCCTTTAATGTGCTACTTATTCTGTTGTCATGGTTAATGAGCTACAAGTGTTCGCATGATATTTTTACATGTATAGCTCTCCTAACCAATAGAAGATATAGCCTTAAATCTAAAGCATCGTATTGGCATCCATAAAATTCAGGATCAGTAAACCTTATGATCTCCAATAAATCTGATCAATGATAAGTAAACATGTAATCTTTAGTTCTCATTAAATACTTTATAAAGATCCCTATAGTAATTACTTAATTATTTGCTTAATATACCAACAACAAAAGACAAAATAGAGCACACGATTGAGAAATATTATGTATTCTTTAAAACTAAAGTTTCATTTTAGGGCACAGGATTGAGATTACATTTGTCTCTCTTAGTTTAATTTAAACCTTTTCCCACTGAATCACACCATCTACATTTGTCATAAAACCAAATGAGACACTTCATGGTGATACTTGTGATTCCTTTATAAAAAATTTGGTTGAATACATATATAGATTTCTTATAGCTCTTAATCTGTTTAATTCGTTTCATTAATGTTACATTAAAAAAAACACTATCTTTTCATCAATCTAATTTAATTCAAGAGTAAAATATGCTACTAATGCCACAAATGCTATCCTAAAAGTCTTTCTAGAAATTGGAGATGGAAACAAAGTCTTTCTATTGAATATAATCCTTTGTCAAGATGTAAACTTGATAATTTTGCATTTATTTAAACCCATAATTAATGTCATTAACACACTTTTGAGTATTTTGACCATGCATGGGTTGATGAAAATTTTCTACCATTAATTCGCGTCCTTATTATTAAGGAGAAAAACTACATAATCATTCAAATTATGTTTTCTCCAAACTCTCTAGTGGTTTCCTTAGTAACATTAATTCTTGAGGTTGTTGAATTTGTTAATCCTTAAATACTATTGATATTGTCCTATCAATATTGTGAATTTGCACATTCTTAAAATCATAAGTAGGGGTGGAATCAACTTCCCCTCAAAGATAATGTCTCTAATATTATTCTTCTCCCCAAATCAACATCCTCAAAAAACCATATTTATACCCGTATCAAATATGATCCAATTGATTGGATCATAATTTTTTTATTAATCTTTATTCATAATAAATAAAGTAGCTGATAGCTATTTGAGCTCAATTTTCTGTAGTAGACCCCAAAGATCTAGTCTTAATTGGACATAACCAAATGTGAACTATGTGAAACTCATAAAGAGTTCTTACAACTACTTTAGTTGGGACTTTAGTATTTCTCTCATTAATAACCATATCCTGCGAAATTCTGTCATGTCTTATAACTACACCATGCACACTTAGTAATCTTATTCACACTTGGTAATCTCAATTGGTGTATTATAAGATAATTCCACAAGCCTTTAGGAAAAAACAGAAAGTTGTGCTTTCGTTTAGTCTTTAGCAGCTTTCTTAATGAGTTTTCTTGTAATTGCTATTACACTTTATTGAGAATAAGCTTTTTAGAAACCTATTAGTCTCATTCTTATTGTTGAAATTCAATCATTAAGTATGAGTATGTTATTGGTATATGAAAAATATAATTAGCATATTTATTAATTGTACAGAGAATTAGATAAAAATAATTATCAGGCTCAAATTAAACTTTATAATCTTTCAAAATTTAAATAACTTAGAATCATCTCTAGGAAGAGAGCATAACATTAGTATCAAGTATTTGGACAACAATACTAATTTAAATGATACTCTGACGCAGTGGTCAAATACTGACAATAACAACTGTCAAGCAATAGCCTTCCTTTGTGCCGACTTATTACTCACATGTAAAACTAAATAATTATTACGTATACACCACCACATGTGCTTGTGTATTTTGGGACAAATATTAATCTACCTTTAGGCAGATCAATACCCGCATGAAGATACACTCGCAAAACATTATTAATTGGAGACCCATCACAAGACACCTTATGAAATATTAACCTCATCTAAGGACAAAATTAACCACATGGATAATCTTTGTGTAATAATCAAGTCCTGATAATAAGTTTTGGCAAACAAAAGTCTATTTATGGACCAACTGATGTTTACATGAACAATCCAAAATAATTATCACAAACTTATCATCATATGCCTATTGTTATTCTGCAAAACTGTGTTTAACTATGGGTCGAAATAATTCCACAATCATCTATGTAATTTCAATAAAGTTGTTCTCCACATACAGTGGTTGCTATGGAAACATGATGTTATGATTGACTAGACTAAAAATTACTATACTAATTAAATAAATATTTAAAAGAATTATGCTTAATTGAACGATATTAAAAAAATTCTCCCCAATATTTAATTTACTTAAGTTTCACAAACTGAATGGGAAAGCCAAAAACTAATGTACAATTGTTTTAGTGTCAAGTCAAAATTAACCCATGACCTGGATGCTTACTCAAATTAGTAAAATGGGTTATTCCAATTTCCATAATTTCACCCTTCTCTCTCCCAAATTCATTTTCTCTTTCTCTCTCTCCCAACCTCCGCCTTCAGATACCGCACTCCCTCCGCTTTTAGATATGGCACCGCCTGCCTTCTGATTTTTTTGATCTCCGCCGGCTTTTTGTTTCTTCTGCTACCTTTTGGTTTCTCCGATCTCTGCTGCCTTCTGGTTTCTTCCTGCCTTCTCATTTCTCTGATCTCGGCTGCCTTCTGGTTTCTTTCCGAGCTCAACAATCTAAAGTCACATCGCGAGGGCGAATGCTTCTTCTCTACATTGATCTTCATGAATTCAGTTACCCTTCTCTCGTTCTACTCACTTTCTTTGCCTCCCCGTTGCCTCCCCTCTTCGTGTCTCCTTTTCCACATATCTACAAGCACCACATTTAAGATATTTTAAAGAGTAGATGGCTATGGATTCGATTTTATAATCCACATATATTCAGAAAATTTTATATAGTTTATTTTTTATTTTCACAAAATTTTGTAATTTGTTGATTTTTTTAAATTCTTCGTTATGTGTAGATCTTCATGTCTGGTGAAAAATAAAATGGAAATCATGATGGTTGTTAACGATTTTGCATTTAATTAATTTTGATAATTTGGTGGGAGGAGATTGTATAGGAAGTTTCTGTTTTAATTCAGTAGTGTATACATTTTATCATATAAATGTATTACATTTTACTCTTAAATTTATTAATAAAATTATATAAAAAAGGTTGTTTTAATTTAGTAGTGTATACATTTTATCATATAAATGTATTACATTTTACTCTTAGATGTATTATTAAATTTAAATAAAAAAAGGTTATTTTAATTCGTTAGTTTATATATTTTATCATATATTTTTTTAATGTAATATGTGATATTTTATTAAAAGATAAACAAAAATAAGGAGGAGAAGCAAAAGTTTAAAATAATAAAATGACAAAGTTAATAAAATAAGCTAAACAAACGGCTTTAAAAAGAGGCCAAACAATCAGCCTTAAAGATAGTAAACAACCTAAACGCATCTAAATCTAACTCAATGTAAAACCCTAGCGAAAACTAGGAGATGAATTAGGCTGGACCAATAAGTTCTAAGTAGTATCCCAAACAGGACTAGTACAATCATATTTGTAGCGATGAAAACCAATACTAGCCATTGTCCTAAAAACGAAAACCTGGGCAGCAAATATTTGTAACTTTAGGAGCCTGCCCCTTTTGGGATTGATTAGGCATGTAACAATGCCCAAAGTGATGCATCTTCTTCAAAAATGGTAGGCACAAACCAAAAGAGCAGTGAAGAAACATGAGATGAGCAAACAAAAACATCAAGCAATCCAAATAATTTGATTCTAGTTTAAAGTCCCGACGCCGCCCCAACAAGTATAGCAATCCGAAGCAATAGGCAATGTAGACATATTCAAAGAATCATGAGGCTTGCCCTAGACCTCAAAGGAGCCTGTATCAACAAGAGCACTCCGGTGGCAGCCGAATTATCTTAAATGTAAACAGCAACCGGGGGACACAAATCAAGTAGGATAGAAGAAAATCCAAACCATGGAGTAGGAACGCAAGTTAACAGAGTTGCTAACTAATAATAAAAATAGATGCATCATCCGACAGAATTAAACTTCTAAAACCAATCAGATGCATCATTCAACAATCCAAGAAGTTAGTTGTACCAATAAAACCCAATTCCACAATCTAATTCAAGCAAATCTAGAATAAAATTAATCACCAAATCAGTAAGGATATCATCATTGCGAACTCAGTGAAGTGAAGTAGTCTTTGTGATCGGAGATATCAATATTCCGAAATCACGAGACCTCTGCACCGTCGGAAATTATCGCCCTACAACCATTGAAGTGACAGAATCATAGTTGAATGAAATATGGCCGAGTTGTTGAAGACCCTAGGTCGAATCTGTAACGCTGATTGTAATCTTGTTAAAGAAAAAATGTTCTGCATCATCAATCAAATTATGAGCAAATATATGCCCATTAAACTGGAAAAAAACCCTGTCAAAACAGAGGCACCAATTCTCAAAGACGACTCACAACTGGCAGAATAATTTAGCGTTGGGAGGACAATGACCAGAGCACGTCGGGTATAATCGCTCATGGATAGTGAATTGATGGGCTAGCCACTTCTGGAACTAGCCACTTCTGTCAATTGGCGATGGTGAATTAAAAGAAGATGGCGGCCAGAGTCACGTCGGAGGTAGCCAAAAGTGCCTGAAAAGACGACGACAACCCTAAAAAGAGGGGATCCCAAAGTGGGTTTCTCTGGCGTCTGCTATAGTGGGATTGGCCGCCAAAGGAAGAACACGGCGCGGCCGATAATAGCGTGAACCCTAAGCGCCACTGCTGGATTTCAGCGTGATGATCGAAGGAACCAGTGTTGGAGAATACCCTAACATAGGCGACAAATCACCAATTGGAAATTCAGATCCGTTAAGAGAGAGAAACCCCCTTGTGTAAAATATAGGCTAATATGGGCGATGTCAAGAGGTGTATTGGGATAAAAGAATTAAACCTTATTGATGGCGATTGAACATGGAAGAAAAGACGACGGGTATTTTAGAGAGAAGTGAGAGAAACCTGGAGAGATAAATGTCCCGAGCCATCTTCTTTTATATATTTTATTGTATAAATATAGTACATTTTACTCTTACTTGTATTATTAAATTTATATAAAAAAAAGATTTTATTAAATTTAATTGATTTTTTATATACATTTTCATAATCAAATATGGAGTAGTTGTAATTGTAATAATATATATGTTTTTTTTTCAATTAATAATATTTTAGTAAAAAAATTAATATTGATATTATATTTTATCAATATTTTCATCATTTATTAATTGTACTTGTATATGTTAGTATAAAATGTTATACATTTTAGTGTAATATCTAACACATTCATTAGAAAATACATATACATTAATGGATTAAATATAATTTATTTTAATATTTAAATGTGTATTTAAATACTAACATAATACATATGTTATTTTATCAATTAATTAGTAAATTGAACAAAAACTAATATCATTAATATATAAAATCACACATATTTTAATATCAAAAATGTATAAGTTATAATTCAACAGCATATAAGCTTTCCTTAATAAGTGTACACATTTTTACTCTTTTTCTTAATTCATTGATATTAATTATACTCTAATATAAAAAGTATAATACATTTATAAATGCAAACATATACATTAATAAAATAAAACTAATACAGTCATTTAAAAGAATTTTTAATTAATATATTGATTTATATTTGATGTTGAACAAGTTTCAATTTGATTGACGATTCTTTTCGAATTCAAAACAAATATTATAGATCTGGTCATCCAATGAATTTATCCAATACATGACCACTACAATTCTCAATCAATAGTACACCAGATCTTCTACACCAACCTCCTTCGAATATGAGAGCAGCGGATGGAGAAGGCGGGACCTCTTTTGGATATGAGAAGTGTGGCGGTGGGGATTGAGATCTAAAAGGAGAGGTGGTTGAGTCTTAAGGGACGGAGGCAACATGTTGAGATCTCATAGAACAGAGGCCATTGAGATTTTGACGGTGACGACACGGAATCTGGACGGAGGGGATGGAAGTAGCACAGAGATTGACATGTGAGGCGATGGAAGAAGTCATTGGAGGTAGACAGTGAAGGAGGATGGTAAAGGAGGAGGCGAAGAAACATGAGGGCGGAGGCGGAGAAACTTTGTCAATCTGAAGAGGAGAGAAAAATATGAGGAGTGAATTGGGAGATTGACATCATCAACCGGGTTATTATGTTTAGTGTACTATTGTGCACATAGATCAACTCGATGGGAAATTAGATGATTCACACAAATTTAAAAATTAATGAAAGATTTATTTAACTTAATTAGAGATTTCGAGTTCTAATTTAGAATAACCTAAATTTGACAAATATCACTTTCTATAATGGATTAAAAGTGTAATTACCACACACACACACATACACTCACACATATAATTTTTAAATTATATATATATTGATTCTGAAAAAAATACGGAAGGTGTAATCTTAATGGAAGGTTGTGTAAGTTTTAAAAGTTGTATAGTGAACAATGATAATTTACAAAATTTATTTACTATTTTTGGTAATGTAAGCTTTAAATTTATGTCAATGTATAAGGATGCAATGGTGATGAATATAAAAGAATATGTATCCACTCGACTACTCACTCTACCAACACGCTCATCCAAGGCAGAGAACCTTTCGTTCAGCATGGCGTAGTTGGCGTTAGCGAGCGTGAGCTGCCTGTTCGTCTCCTGCTGTGCAGCTACCACCACGATCAGCTGCTCATGAATCAAGCGAAGCTGCTCCCGAGTACCTAGAACTGCTCGCCGCTGCTGCGGTACCGGAGCATGCTGAGGCGCATCATGCTGCTCTTCTCCCGGAATCTCCATCTCCGGCTGCTCATCTACCTGATCCTCCTCTTCAGGCTGCTGTGGCTGAGGTGGACGGAACTCTCCTTGATCAACGATCTGCTGTAACTCAGCCATCCTCCCCTCAGCACACATCTGTGCTACCGCTCTCCAATCACCACTCGACTTCACTGCCACGGATAAAGCGGTGTGTCCAAGAGAATTCATTAACTTATTCCTTGCTTCCCGAATAGTTGTCAAGTTGCTCACGTCGAAGGGGAACATAAATTCGAAAGGCTTGAGACCCCTCGTGAAAAACCAATCTCCATTTCTAAAATGGGCAAATACTCCCTTCGCGCACGTGCTCATCATCAAATTGGGTTCTCCTTCTACTGGTGTAATGCCGGTGAGATCCAAGTTGTAATGGTCAGCCACGATCGTCAATAACCCTCCAATATTCACCTTTTGAAAACCAATGGTCTTGAATCGATTCAGCTGCGCAATAAAATAAGCTCCAACATTGAACTTCACCCCGTTCAGCATACACCACAGGCCATATAGCTCTCCTCTAGACACAACACTCCCCTCTGAGCGGGCAAATAACGTGTTGCTCAGGACGCGGTCCATGTACCTCAAGACTGGTTCTTTATTGTGGAAGCACGAGTCTGTCTGGTCTTATAATCATGCAGTGATCTCCCTCCAAAACCGCTTTACGCTGAATGCAGCATTTTCTAAACGAGGGATCTCTAAAGGCGTCTCAAACAGCTCATTAAAATCTTCAGACGTCCATCTCCTACTCACTCCGCCAAGCTGAAACGTACACCGATATGGGTATCCGAGCGGGTCCTTCTCCATCTCAAATGAGCAAACTACTTCTGCTGTAACATGGAAGTACGTCGGCCTCTTCAACTCCATGAATCTTCGGATCCCTACTTGATCAAACATCCAAAATATATCATCCCCTATTCTCATTATCCTCATCGCTTCATCATCTTGGTATCGAGTGCGAGCTATCCTGTCTGAAACTTCTTCCCACTTCTCTTTAATCTCATCCCAATCTTGCATCCGAATCTTGAAGTTATCGGATAAACGATCTTGTAGCCTCAGTTTTCTTGTCACTTTGTCCAAATTTGAAGGCCTGTCATGCCTCTTCTTCGATCTTTTCTCCTCTGCCTTTCCTTTTCCTTTACTTGATCCTTGTCCCTTTCCTGAAAACAAATACTTCAATCCAACCAACAAGACAAGAAAGCAAGTACTGTACTAGCACATCACATACTCTACTCAGGACTTCAAGCATCAATGCATATTCACACAAACTATCATCTCAACACCACTTGTTTATTCAACATTCTCAAAACATCTTCAATCACACATTCCTTAATCATCAAAACATAACCAACAAGCATGCATTAAGCAATTCAAGCAATTCAATCAAAAATTCAACATGTTTCCCTCAATGAACTACTTCAATTTCATCAATTTCAAACCAAATCAACATGCTCATTCTATGATATGTTCTATCCTTGATCAATCCACATAAAATTCAAGTTCTATCAATAATCAAACAACCAAAAACCAAGAAACAAGAATTCATATGAAACAAATCATAATATCAACATTCACCATGAAATTCAACCATATCCAACATCAATCCTCTTATTCACATTGAATTTCTTACCTAAACCTTCAATCTTAGAGTAATTGAGTTGAAAAAACATACCTTTTGACTTGCCCATGGTGAACAATCGATCGAGAACACACAACAACCAAAAATCGCGATTTCAGCCCTAACTCGCGACGAAATCCGCCCAAATCCGCGACCAAATCAAAAATTCAAGGTGTAGTGTTGTGTAATCGGTGTAAAATCAAGTGTAATTGAAGAATTTGTGCAAGGGTGTAGAGGTTCGAAGAGGGTTCGAGGTTTGGTGTTTCAAAAAAATGAACGAACCCCTCTGAAAAATTGAACTTAAATTGCGTACCTGGCTCGGTTCGACCTCAGGTTCGACCATCTGAACAGGTCGAACCATGGATGACAAGGTCGAACCTCTCTTCTGGATAAACGATCTTCTCGGTTCGACCTGGGGTTCGACTTCCTGATCAGGTCGAACCATCCTTGAATTGGTCGAGCCCCTCTTCTGGAAAACAGAGTGCTTTGAACTGACTGGTTCGACCTTAGGTTCGACCTTCTGATCAGGTCGAACAACTATGGCTTAGGTCGAACCTCCTCTCTGGACAACTTTCGACACCGGTTCGACTTCCCCTGCTTTTGTTCGACCTCTGGCTCTAGTCGAACCACTCCTAGTGTTGGTTGAACCTTCCTCCTGATTTCCAAAACTGAGTGTTCTTCATTCACTACACACTTCAAGCTTCAACACAACTTCATTAGGTACAATCTAGAGCACAACTTCAAAAATTGTTCACAAAATATCATTCATGAGTAACTCCGTAAAAGAAAACACAACCAAAAACCACTGAACATTAGGCAAGTTGTAAAAATTCATCACATCAAAATCGATTAAAATTTCAATATGGCCGCAAAAACCAACTCCCCTAACAAACAATACAAAGAAAAGATTATACTCTTAATGCTTCAATGAGGTAATAACATCACACCCCCCCAAACTTAGTAAAAACGTAAGTCGAAACTAAGTTTAAAAAGAGATGTAATTGCAGATTAGTAAGCATCTTAAATATAAAAAATTTCTTACTCACACAAAAGAAATAAAACAATAAAATGGAAGAGTAAGCTCTCAACAAGCGCTCATGTTTAACGTCGTAGAGTCACGACGGTACAAAATCAGATCAAGGTATCATAAAAAATGACACACGCATCATCCGGCGACCTATAATGCTTCAACCGATGCCCATTCGCCGTGATAACGTCTCCATCTTTGTCAATAAGCTCAAAACTCCCCCCTCCTAAGGCTCGATGAATCATGAACAGTCCCATCCACTTAGACTTCAACTTGCCTGCAAAAAGCTTCAAACGAGAGTTAAAAAGTAGTACCTCATCTCCTTGCTTGAACTCCTTGTATGAGATCTTAGAATCATGCCACCTCTTCATTCTTTCCTTATAAATCTCTGAATTCTTGTAAGCACGACTCCTAAACTCATCCAATTGATTCATGTGAGTTATCCTCAACTCCTTTATATCCTTAAGGGTCAAGTTCAAGCGTCGCAAAGCCCAAAACGCTTTATGTTGAATTTCTACAGGTAAGTGGCATGGTTTTCCATAGACAATTTTATACGGTGACATATCTAACACCGTCTTGTAAGCGGTCCGGAACCCCCATAACACATCATCAAGCTTCATAGCCCAATCCCTTCTATTAGTTCCTACCACTTTCTCCAGAATCTGCTTTACTTGATGGTTGGAGACCTCTGCTTGCCCATTCGCTTGCGGATGATAGGGTGTGGTAACCCTATGCTTAACACCATAATCCTTAAGCACCTTCTCCAGAAATTTATTGACGAAGTGGGAACCTCCATCACTAACTAGTGCTCTAGGAACTCCATAACGGGCAAAAATATGTTTCTTTAGGAAAGATAAAACAACTTTCGAGTCATTAACACGAGTAGGAATCGCTTCCACCCACTTCGAAACATAATCCACCGCAAGAAGAATGTAGAGAAACCCATTCGACGGGGGAAAAGGCCCCATAAAATCGATCCCCCAAACATCAAATATCTCCACAACTATGCTAGGCTGCATTGGCATCTCATCTCTCCTACCTATATTTCCCATGCGCTGACATCTATCGCAAGACGCCACATAGCTCTCACTATCTCTAAACAATGTAGGCCAATAAAGAGCGGATTGAAGTACCTTAGCTGCAGTCTTTTGTGCCCCGAAATGCCCCCCATTCGGTTGTGCATGGCAGAACTCAAGCACACTTTCCATTTCCATCTCGGGTACACATCTTCGGACAATAGAATCTGTACAAATCTTGTAAACAAACGGATCATACAATATAAATGTCTCAACTTCCCTCCGAAATTTCGCAAGTTGATATCGGTTGAGATCCCTTGGAATTTCTCCTATGACAATGTAATTAACATAATCCGCGTACCATGGATCCATACCTTGCGCTGCGACCACACATGCTCGCTCGGTACCTTCAACAGCCACAGCCATGATCTTCTCATCAGGGAACATCTCTTCAATATACTCGAAAGAATTATCACAATGCTCCCTAGTCTCCAACCTTGACAAGTGATCTGCTAAAACATTTTCTGTTCCCTTCTTATCCCGAATCTCCAAGTCAAACTCCTGCAGTAGTAGAATCCATCTTATAATCCTAGGCTTCGTCTCCTTCTTCTCCATCAAATACCGAATCGCTGAATGATCCGTATACACAATCGTCTTCATGCCAACCAAATACTGACGAAACTTATCGAATGCATACACAACAGCCAAAAACTCCTTTTCAGTTACCGTGTAATTCTTCTGTGCTGCATCGAAAGTCTTACTCGCGTAGTAAATGGCGCAGAACTTCTTCTCCCTTAGCTGCCCAAGCACCACACCCAATGCTACATCACTTGCATCACACATAAGTACAAACGGTTGAGTCTAGTCCGGTGTGATCAAAATAGGGGCAGTAATAAGCGCCTCCTTCAAAATTTGAAAAGCTGTTAGACACTTATCATTAAACACAAAAGGAATATCCTTTTCAAGTAAATGAGATAAGGGCTTAGAGTATTTTGAGAAGTCTTTTATGAATCTCCTGTAAAAACCGGTGTGTCCAAGGAAGGACCGCACTCCTCTTTCATTGGTAGGTGGTGGAAGCTTCTCAATTGCCACCACTTTAGCACGATCTACCTGTAATCCCTTGGCGGAAACATGATGCCCAAGAACAATCCCATCCTTCACCATGAAGTGGCACTTCTCCCAATTCAAGACAAGATTAGTTTCTTGACACCTCTTCAAAACAACAGCAAGGTTAGACAAACAAATATAAAAAAAAGAACCAAAGACTGAAAAATCGTCCATGAATACTTCCATGATCTTCTCTATCAAACCATCAAAAATCGCCATCATGCATCTCTGAAAAGTAGCAGACGCATTACACAATCCAAACGGCATCTTCCTAAAAGCAAAGGTCCCGTAGGGGCAAGTAAAAGTGGTCTTTTCTTGATCCTCGGGAGCAATCATGATTTGATTATACCCCGAGTATCCATCCAAGAAATAATAAAACTCCTACCCGGCAAGACGATCCAACATTTGATCCATAAACGGAAGAGGGAAATGGTCCTTACACGTGTTCTCATTTAACTTCCTGTAATCCACACAAGTACGCCATCCCGTAGGAATCCTCGTGTCTATAGCTTCACCATCCTCAGCTTTCACTACAGTCATGCCACCCTTTTTAGCAACTACATGCAATGGACTCACATGGGGACTATCACTAATAGGATATATAATTCCAGCATCCAACCACGTAAGGATTTGCTTCCTTATCACCTCTTGAATTGCGGGATTCACCCTACGCTGATTCTGAACACTTGCCTTGGCATCATCCAACAACCTAATCCGATGCATACAATACGAAGGACTAATACCTTTCAAATCATCAAGTGACCACCCTATTGCAGACTTGTACTTCCTTAAGACATCTAATAACTCCTCAAGTTGATCATCATTAAGGGAAGAAGATACAATTACCGGATATTGTGCATTATCACCAAGAAAAGCATACTTCAAGTGCTCCGGCAATGGTTTCAACTCCTCTTTTCTTTCTTCCACTGGAGTGTTTTCGTTATCCAAAGGCAAGTACTTCCTGGTCTATTTGACTTCTTCCACCTTATTTTTTTCCAATGCAAACCTGTCATCACCCAAAGCAAGTAAGTTTTCAAGAAAATCAATACATACCTCTTTAGAAAGTCCGTCAAGCTCCGTAGTGGGATAAGTAAGAGACTCCATCAAACATGTCTCAAGAGGATCATTTGACAAGATCAGAGACATATCCTACTTCACAATCTCCTCCACCACGTCAATACTATAACATTGGGACTCCATTGGCATCTTCATTGCTTTGTCTAAGTTGAAAAGTACTTCTTCTTTGTCCATTCTCAACTTCAGTTCTCCCTTCCGAACATCTATCATAGCTCCAGCCATAGCAAGGAATGGCCTCCCCAAGATTAAAAGAACATTATCCTTGTCATCATCCATTTCTAATACAAGGAAATCCACAGGAAAGGCTAGCTTCTCCACCTTTACTAGAACATCTTCAACTATACCTTTCGGAAACGTCATTGATCTATCTGCCAATTGGAGAGCAACAGTTGTCGGAGTCAGCTCCCCCAAACCAAGCTTCTGAAAGATGGACAACGGCATCAAATTGATGCTTGCCCCTAGATCGCACAAAGCTCGCCGTGCTGGCCCCTTCCCGATCTCACATAGAATAGTAAAGCTCCCCGGATCTTTCATCTTTGGTGGCAACTTCTTTTGAATAATTGAGCTACAATTCTCAGATAAGTTTACCATTTCAACTCCGGTTAAGCTTTGCTTCTTCATCAATATGTCTTTAAGGAATCGAGAATAATATGGCATCTCCATGATTGCCTCTGAAAAGGGGATGTTCAAGCTTATCTTGTTCATTATCTCTGAAAACTTCTTGAACTTCTCTTCCAACCCCTTCTTCACTAGCTTGTAGGGAAACGGTGGAGGTATCTTTATTTTGGGAATCTCCCATTCATCACGATCAACCTTCTCTGCTTTCTCCTTTTCGGCTCTTAATCGCTTAGCTCTTTCCCATTTTTTCTCAGATATTATGTTTGTACTTTGCTCATTCCATACCACTGGAGTTGCATCAACATCAAAAGGTACATCAGGTGCATCAATCAAAACATCTCGGCGAGGTTCGACTAGGGTTCGACCAATTTGATAGGTCGAACCAGGAGTATATTGGTCGAACCTCTCTCCTGGAAGACTGATCTCATTCTGCTCCGGAGGTTCGACTTGGGTTCGACCAGCATTGGAGGTCGAACCATTGCCCCCGAAGTCGAACCGCTTCACTGTATAATCTCTATCCTCCGGTTCGACCTGGGTTCGACCTGAAGAGTTGGTCGAACCATTTCGATCGTGGTCGAACCGTTCCTGCGTCAAAACAGAGTGCTCTGGCCGATGAGGTTCGACCATGGTTCGACCTGTAGGGTTGGTCGAACCCTCTGCGTGTTGGTCAAACCGTTCCTGTGTCAAAACAGAGTGCTTTTGTTGATGAGGTTCGACCATGGTTCGACCTGTATGCCAGGTCGAACCTTCTGAATTTTGGTCGAACCAAGGCTTAGAAAATTCCAACTTTGATTCCTGGCCTCATCGGTCCCTCGTACTGCGTTCCCGACCTCAGTGTGATGGCATTACACGACTTCGGATTCTCTATACTCTGAGACGGAAACTTCTCTTTTCCTACAGTTTGAGTCAATGTGTTCACATTCTCTGCAATTGTACCCATCAACAACGTGAGATCTTTCACTTGAGTGGACAAATCTCTGTGGTGATCATCAATCTTTTTCTCAAGTTTTGCCTCAAGGCGATTCACTCTTTCATCATTCTTTACCATGTACCGATTCACAGTATCCTCAAAACCAGGCTTCCTTTCTTCCACCTTTTCTCCCAGATCAACACCCATCGGAAGTTGCACTGCATTATTCGTATTGCTCCATGAAAATTCAGCCTCCTTGGTTGCTGTTGATAACTACCAGAGGGACCACGATTATTAAAGTTCCCTCGATAGTTCCCTTGGTAATTCCGGTTTTCTTGATTTGGGTACCTCGTTCCTTGAATACTTTGACCCATGGCATAATTTGCTTCCTCCAATTCTTCTTGGATGGTTCCATTATTCATCATCTCTTGCTGCATGATTGGCACTCGTTGAGATATCTCGCTGATCTGCTTCTGTTGAGACTCAAGTAGCTTGTTGATATTGGACAAGCTCGAAACGATCTCATCCTCTCTCTTAGTTTTCACCATTGCTTGTTCAACCTGAGCTACCTTTCCAAGAACATACGTACCTCTAACTCTATCAGTAGGCCAATCCCTCGAATTCATCGATATGTCTTCAAACAATCTCTCGGCCTCAACGGAAGACTTTGTAAGCAATGCTCCATTAGAAGAAGCATCAAGTAGCACTCTTGATTCACAGTCCAATCCATTATAGAATATACTGATATATTGGGCTTTAGATAACCCATGTTGAGGACACTTCCTGAGCATGTCCTTGAATCTATCCCACGCTTCATGAAATTTCTCACCTCCACTGATAGCAAATTGGTTAATATCTTGCTTCATCTTAAACACCTTCGAAGGTGGCATATACCTCTCCAAGAACCTTAACTTCAATTGCTCCCACGTGGTACACTCAGCTGCGTTAATAGTATCGTACCAATCCCTCGCCTTTTCTGTAAGCGAGAATTTGAACAAAAGGATCTTCCTAGCATCTTCATGTTCTCCTACGTCTTTTTGAGTACTTGCATAGCCCAAGAACTTGTTCAGATGCTGCTGCGGATCCTCGAAAGACCCTCCTAAAAAGGAGTTTCTTTCTATCATGCTAATAAGAGTGGGATGAAGATCGAACGCTGTGTTAGTTCCCCTTGCTCCTAAAAGCTCATAATTTCCAGCCCCATTATTTCTAAAAACCTCTCGGATGGCTAGATTATCCGAATTCGCTGCCATGTTGACTGTTTCTACTTCCAAATTAATTTCAGTTGTAGCCTCAATCGCTTGCGAAATCTGCTCGTCAACCTCGACTCCAAAATTCAGAGCTTCAGTTGGGTCTATTGTCTTTGCCTTGCTCTTTTTCTTCTTCTTCTTTCTCGATGATGCTCCAATCTCAGGATTATACGGTTCAAGATTACCTTTCTTTGATCTTGTGAGCATACACCTAAAACGAATAAGAAAGAAAACAACAAAACAAGGTAAATAGTCCTAATAAACTAGAAAAAAAAAAAAAATTTACGCCGTCCCGGCAACGGCGCCAAGAACTTGATAGGGGTTTTCTCAACACACAAATTAATCCTCAAGTATAAGGATATCAATTGTAGTCGCGAAGATGACCAAGTTACAATATCGAACCCAAGGGACGGTTAAATATCAATTTCGTTATCTTCTAGTATATTTCAGACTATGTTTGGTAATTGTAAAGGTTTAATGGATAATAACTTCTAATCGGAATAGCAAAAAGAAATAGCAAGAGTAGAGAAAAGTGAGTTGTGATCAATAAGAATAATAGGTAGTTCGTCGGGTCATCCAGTTTCACTAGCAATTCATATTTTCATGTGATGGTGTCCGACTCTGCCCTGTGGTTTGTGGACGCATCACTAGACCATGCAAGTTTACTCTATAGACACAAGTAAATATGCGCTTGACACGTGTGAATAACATCGGAGCAAGAGATATGCTTCACCCCCCTTTCTAGGTACTATCATAATCAATTATCTTCTACGTCTAGAATCTAACCCGATTTGATCTCCCTTTTTAGGTACTATAAAGTTATACTCTTCATCCTATTCATCAACCCGAATTTAATTCAATTCATGAATATTCATATAAGACAGTTCTAATAATACTTCGGAATCCCTTCACTTAGAATTATAACAATAAACCCTGCTCAGTAGTGAACGCACTCAATCAATAACCATGTTATGTATTCAGACTCTACACAACGATCATTGATGCACAAAACAACTATGAGTATGGATTAAATATGCAATCTTATATAAAACAAACCACAGGTAGTGTTGTACGGAGTTTTACACACGAAATACAAATTACATCATGAAACTTTCATAACCCTAGAACTACCAAGGTGGTTCTAGCCCATGATTGA
This sequence comes from Pogostemon cablin, assembly GCA_023678885.1. NCBI lineage: Eukaryota > Viridiplantae > Streptophyta > Magnoliopsida > Lamiales > Lamiaceae > Pogostemon > Pogostemon cablin. The sequence goes on from CM042967.1 coordinate 20,042,451, forward strand.
TCTAGGAACAATCATGGTTAGATTGATCATTCTTACTTGAACCTTCAGCGAACCTCTGTCATGGCCCTCCGGATGGATCACCACCTCTATTCATGTCTCTCTTATGATTGACGATCAAAAGCTCTCTTCATTCTCTGTATGAGCCTCTTTTTATACTTGTAATCACGTCTCTAGGGCTTGGAATGGGCTTTCTAAGTGATCTCACGCGTTTCGGCCTCGAAAATCTGGATAAGGTAAGTTCTCGCGCATAGGTTCGACCACGTCAAACAGGTCGAACCCCAAGCCACAGGTCGAACCCCAGGTCGAACCCCGCTACTGGAAGAATTCTACACAGGTTCGACCTTCTGGACAGGTCGAACCACTTAGACCTTGGTCGAACCCCAGGTCGAACTGCAGCACTGGACAACTCCCGCTCCCGATTCGACCAACTGGCAAGTCGAACTCAAACGTCGTGGTCGAATCCTCTTTCTTGCAAACTGGTTCGACCATGGTTCGACCTGATGGCCAGGTCGAACCAACTGAGTCGTGGTCGAATCCATCTCTGCAAGTTCAGCAATGTTGGTTCGACCTGCTGGAGAGGTCGAACCCTCCTCCAACCAGGTCGAACCCACCTAATTCTTGGGCGGTTCGCGTGGCTTCGATTCTGTCTCTTCGATTCTTGGCTCTTTCACTTCGTTTTTGCTAAGAAAATACTCAAATAGCTCCACTAACACCTGGTTCATGCTAATTCACAATATATATAGGTTTTCCACCTATTTCCACATCAAAACTCTCCAAAACTGGCACAAAACATAGCGCCAAACTTGTGAATTTACACACTCATCAACCTCGTCATTCATGGTTCGTCTTGTTCCGCAGGTCGAACCCGAGGTCGAACCAAGTCAGGTACGCGATTTAAGTTCGATTTTTCAGGAAGGTTTGATCACTTTTTAAATTCACCAAACCTCGAACCCTCCCCGAACCTCTACACCTTTGCACAAATTCTTCAATTACACTTGATTTTGCATCAATTACACAACACTACACTCTTAATTCTTGAATTGGGCGTGGATTTGGGTGATTTTCATCGCGAATTAGGGCTTCAGTCGCGCGTTTTGAGTGTTGTGTGTCAATTGTTGATTGTTAACCATGGGCAAGACTAAAGGTACGTTTTTTTCAACTCAATTACCCTAGGATTCAAGTTTATTGCGAGAAATGTGTTGTGGGTAAGTTGATCGATGTTGATCTTGGTTGAATTTCATGGTGATAATGGATATTGTTGAGTTGATTCATATGAATTCATGTTTATTGGTTGAGATTGCTTGATTATGGATAGAACTTGTGTTTTTATGTGGATTGATCATGGATATAATGCATCTAGAAAAATGAGCATGTTAATTAGGTTTCAATTGTTGATTGGAGTTGTTCATGAAGTTCAGTTGTTGAAATTCTTGTTGAATGGCTTGAATTGGTTGATGCATGCTTGTTGTTTATGATTTGAAGATTAAAGAGAGTGTGATTGAAGATGTTTTAAGCATGTTAAATAAGCAAGTGGTGTTGAGATGATAACTGGAGTTGATTAAGCATGGATGCTTGAAGTCTTGAGTAGAGTATAGGATATGCTAGTCAAATACTTGTGTTCTTGTCTTGTTGGTTGTATTAAAGTATTTGTTTTCAGGAAAGGGACAAGGATCAAGTAAAGGTAAAGGTAAGACAGAGGAAGCAAGATCGAAGAAGAAGCATGACAGGCCTTCGAATGTTGATACTGTGACAAAGAAGCTGAGGCTACAAGATCGTTTACCCGAAAACTTCAAAATTCAAATGCAAAATTGGGATGAGATCAAAGAAAAGTGGAAAGAAGTCTCAGATAAGATAGATCGCACTCGATACCAAGATGATGAGGTGATGAGGACAATGAGAATCGGGAATGACATCTTCTGGATGTTCGATCAAGTGGGTATCCGGAGATTTATGGAATTAAAGAGGCCGACGTACTTCCATGTTACAGCAGAAGTAGTTTGCTCATTTGAGATGGTGAAGGACCCGCTTGGGTACCCGTATCAGTGTACGTTTCAGCTAGGTGGAGCGAGAAGGAGATGGACGTCTGAGGATTTTAATGAGCTATTTGAGACGCCTTTGGGATTTCTCGTTTGGAGAATGCTGCGTTCAATGCTAATAGGTTTTGGAGGGAGATCACAGGGGAGATTGGAGATTACAAGATCAAACAGGCTCGTGCTTCCTCAATAAAGAATCCAGTTTTGAGGTACATGGACCGTGTCTTGAGCAACATGTTGTTCGCCCGCTCAGAGGGGAGTGTTGTGTCTAGAGGAGAGCTTTACGCCTTATGGTGTTTGCTAAATGGGGTGCAGTTCAATGTTGGAGCTTATTTCATTGCACAGCTACATCGATTCAGGACCATTGGATTTCAAAAGGTGAATATTGGAGGGTTACTGACGATCGTGGCTGAGCATTATAACTTGGATTTCACCGGCATCACACCAGTTAGAGGAGAGCCCGATTTGGCGATGTTTACATGCATGAAGGGAGGATTTGCCCATTTCAGAAATAGAGATTGGTTCTTCTCGAGGGGACTCAAGCCCTTCAATTTCATGTTCCCTTTTTATGTGAGCAACTTGATAACCATTCGGGTGGTGAGGAACAAGTTAATGGATTCTCTAGGACATAACGCCTTATCCGTGACAGTGAAGTCGGGTGGTGATTGGAGGACTGTATCCCAGATGTGTGCGGATGGTAGGATGGCGGAGTTACAGCAGATTATTGATGAAGGAGAGTTCCGTCCACCACAGCAGCCCGAAGAGGAGCAGCAGGATGAGGAGATGCCAATGCAGCACGACGCACCTCAGCATGAGCCAGCACCGCAGCAGCAGTGGGCTGTCCCAAATAATACACGGGAATAGCTTCGCCTTATTCATGAGCAGCTGGTCGCGATCGTTGCTAGCCAGCAGGAGACGAACCGACAGCTCGCACTCGCCAACACCAACTATGCTACGCTGAATGAGAGGTACACTGCCTTGAATGAGAAAGTTGGTAAGTTGGTTGATCGAGTTGATTACTTGGATAGACACATCGGTGATCTGCACTGGATTGTGGAGCAGAGACTTGATAATGAGGATGATGATGCTCCGGAGGAGTAGTTTGTTAGGTTTTCTTTGGTTTCTTCCGATTCATCTTGTCTCCATTTTTCTTTTTATCTTTACAAGTTGGGTTGTGATTCATACGTGAGTGGAATATATAAGTGATATCTTGTATGATTGATTGGGTATGAGCTTATTATTTTGTGCATTCATATGTTCATGTGTTAAGTTCTATTGATGAAAAGCATGTATAATTTGATAAGTATATTGAATTCTTGTGGAATTGATCTTAATTATGAGCTATGAGGAGTACTTAGGATTCTATTTACCTATGTGAGGATTTGAACCTTTATAATCATGCTTGATCATGATTGTTTTATTCTTGAGAGGATCATTCATATGAACGTATTCTAAAACTTGGCTTGGAGTCTTGTATGAGACTTATGATTGATAAATTGCTAGGACATGATCTTAGGCCATTATTTTGTGATTAAGTTACTTAGCCAAATTTTATCCTTCCTAATGATTTTATTAATCTTTGGATGCCCCGTGAGCCGTTAAAGCTTTTTCTTTGGTAGCCGAAGTAAATAACCTTATAAACCTTTACGTGAGCCTTGATTAACCTATTCATTGGTAGCGAGAGTTGAGGTGAGTAAGTGTTGCAAGAAGAAAAAGGAAGATAGAATATGGTTGGATGAAAAGAATATGGTTAAATCTTGTTTAGTGGTAGTGCCCGAAACTGGTACCCCAATTGTTTTTATACATGGTGCATGAAGCTTAGCAGCTGATGGCCTATACATGAGAAGAAGGGTAGTGCCCAAAACCGGTACCCGAATTGTCTAAAGAGATGATGTTGATGCATAGAAAAGAAGGAAAATTCATGAGAAGAAGAGGAGAAGTTGGAGGAGATATTGCAGCAAGAAGAAGAATTCGAGAACCTCCAAGGTAACTCTCTACTAGTGTCTTAAGTTACTTATCCAAATTTTCCTACCTTTTTCCAAAGAGCCAATATTACAACCCAAAAACAAGTCCCTTGTGATCCTAGTGAAGAGTTGATTATAAGTTGATTTTTGAGACCTTTGCCAAGCTTATGGTTACGCGTGAATATGGATTGATATGAGTGTTTATATTAACCTATATAGTGCCTCACGCACTTGAGTGAAAGAGAATAAATACTTATCTTGTTAGCTAGATTACTTAGTACTCCGAATGGTGTGTGTTTGGATTGGTTTTGCATGAGTGATATATATGAAGCAATTAATACTTGTTTGATTTAATGAAGTTGCATGTGTGATATGTGTTGTACTTGACCTTGGTGAATTATACACGACTCCTGTGGTTTGAATTGGTTGCCTCGGGACGAGCAACATGTAAGTTTGGGGGTTTGATGAGTGTGTAAATTCACAAGTTTGGCATCATGTTTTGTGCTAGTTTTGGAGAGTTTTGAGGTGGAAATATGTGGAAAACCTATATATATTGTGAATTAGCATGAATCAGGTGTTAGTGGAGCTATTTAAGTGGTTTTCATAGCTAAATCGGAGTGGAAGTGCCAAGAATCGAAGAGACGAAGTCGAGACCACGTGAACTGCCAAGGAGAGAGGTGGGTTCGACCTGTTGGAGGAGGGTTCGACCTCTCCTACAGGTCGAACCAGCATTGTAAAGTGTGCAGAAGGAGGGTTCGACCACGACTCGAGGGGTTCGACCAGTTCATCAGGTTGAACCATGGTCGAACCAGTTTGCGAGAAGTGTGATTCGACCATGCCATTGGGGTTCGACCTGACATTTGGTCGAACTAGGAGCAAAAATTGTCCAGTAGTACGGTTTGATCTTTGGTTCGACCAAAGAGGAAGTGGTTCGACCTGACAGTTGGTCGAACCAAGTGCAGAATACTTCCAGTAGCGTGGTTCGACCTGTGGTTCAACCTGCGGCAAGTGGTTCGACCTGTTTGCTGAGGTCGAACCGTCGTGCGAGAACTTACCTTATCCGGATTTTCGAGGCCAAAATGCGTGTGATCACTTGAAAAGCCCATTCCAAGCCCTAGAGATGTGATTACAAGTATAAAAGAAGGCTCATGCAGTCAAGGAAATCATCATCATATATACCAATCACCAACAACACAATACAAGAGAGTTTAAGAGAGCGTAAGAACGTGAAGCGCAAGAGAAGACTAGGAGGAGCTGTGACAGAGGTTCCGCTGGAGATTCAAGTAAGATTGGTCCATCTAACCATGATTGTTCCTAGATCAATCATGGGCTAGAGCCACTTCGGTAGTTCTAGAGTTATGAAGGTTTCATGAGTTGATTTGTATTTCGTGTGTATACTCCGTACGACACTACTTGTGGTTTAGTTTATATAAGATTGTGCGTTTTTAATCTATACTCATAGTTGTTTTGTGCATCAATAATCGTTGTGTAGAGTCTGAATGCATAACATGGTTATTGGTTGAGTGCGTTCACTAATGAGCAGGGTTTATTATTATAATTCTAAGTGAAGGGATTCCGAGGTTTTATTAGAACCGTCTTATATGAATATTTGTTAATTGAATTGAATTCGGGTTAATAAGTAGGATTAAGAGTATAAATTTACAGTACCTAAAAAGGGAGATCAAATCGGGTTAGAGTACTAAGTGTATGGGAAATAATTGATTATGATAATACCTAGAAAGGGAGGTAAAGTATACGTCTTGCTCTGAGGATACTCACACGTGTCAAAAGCTTATCTATTTGTGTCTATAGAATAGATTTACATGGTCTAGCGATGCGTCCATAAACCACAAGGCAGAGTCGGACATCGTTATACGAAAGTATGAATTAACGAAGGAAACTGGATGGCCTGACGAACTACCTATCATCTTATTTGATCACAACTACTATTCTCTTGTTCTTGTTATTTATTTGCTATTTCAATTGTTACTTAGTTTACAAACCAATAATTACAATTCTCAACATAGTCATAATTGCTAGAAAATAACTAAAGTGATATTTATCCATCCCGTGGATTCGATATTTAACTTGGTCACCTTCGAAACTATAATTGATATCCTTCATACTTGGGAATTAATATTGTGTGTTGAGAAAACCACCATCACCTGCATATCCAAAGAAGGACCACGCTCGCTTCTCATTAGTCGGTGGTGGAAGCTTCTAATTACTACAACCTTGGCTCTATCAACCTGCAATCCTTTGGCCAAAACATGATGCCCAAGAACAATCCCATCTATCACCATGAAGTAGCACTTCTCCCGATTCAAGACAAGATTAGTTTCTTGACATCTGTTCAAAACAATAGATAGGTTAGGCAAACAAATATCAAAGGAGGAACCAAACACAGAAAAATCATCCATAAACACCTCCATGATCTTTTCTATCAACCCATCAAATACTGCCATCATGCACCTTTGGAAAGTAGCAGGCGCATTACATAATCCAAAAGACATTTTTCTAAAAGCAAAGGTTCCATAAGGGCAAGTAAAAGTAGTCTTTTCCTGATCCTCGGGTGCAATCATAATTTGATTATAGCCTGAATATCCATCCAAGAAGTAATAAAATGCATACCCCTGCTAGACGATCTAACATTTGATCTATGAAATGAAGAGAGAAATGGTGTTTGCATGTATTTTCATTCAGTTTCATGTAATCCCCACATAGGTTATCCCGCAGGTATCCTAGTGACCAATGTTTCCCCATCATCTGCTTACACAATAGTCATGCTTAAAAGAAAGGAATATTCAATCTTATTTTGTTCATGATATCCGAAAACCTCTTGGACTTTTCTTCCACTCCTATTTTCCCCAACCTATAAGGAAACGGAGGTGGTATCTTTGTTTTAGGAACTCCCCACTCATCACGTTCAACCTCCTTTGCTTTACCCTTTTCGGCCCTAAGTCTTTTGGCTCTTTCCCACTTCTTTTCTGCTATCTGCTCAGTATTCTGCTCTTGTGATAGTACTGAAGTGTTTTGAACTGTAGGTGTAACGTCCTTTATAGAAATCAGTGTCGAATGACCTTTCTCGACCTCTGCTCGACCAAAAAGGTTTGGTCTAGCGACCTAGTAATGGTCGAGCGAGGTACCTATAATCTGATCTTAAGTGTTCAGGCACACAGGAGTCTGCTCGACCTCAGCTCGACAAGATAGGTCTGGTCGAGTGGTGTTGATTTGGTCGAGCGAGATGCCTGTACTCTGATCGTGACTTTTCAGAGCCTCAGAGTGCAGTTCGATCATAGTTCGACCAAGAGTCTTGGTCGAGCGGTGATCGAGTGGGGACACGTTCTCTCTATTTTTTGTGACTGGTAGCATTTGACCTTCATACTGCATTCCTGACCTTAAAGTGATGGCATTACAAGATTTTGGGTTTGTTATGCTTTGAGAAGGAAACTTGTCTTTCTCAATTGTCTACGTAACCTTATTCATATTCCCCGCCATCTCTCCCATTAGCAAAGTAAGATCCTTCATCTGCTTGGATAACTCATCATGATTTGAATCTATCTTTACTTCCAAACAATCCAACCTTGCATCATTCTTAGCCACATATCAGGTCATAGTATCTTCCAAACCAGGTTTTCCTTCATCGATTATAGCACCATGATCAATCCCCATAGGAGATTGGATTGTTGTATTCAGATTACTCCATGAAAATTCTGGCCTCCTTGGTTGTTGATAATTACCTAGGGGACCACAAATATTGTAGTCCCCTTGGTAATTCCTGTTTCCTTAATTTTGAAACCTAGTTCCTTGAATACTTTAACCCATGGCATAGCTCGCTTCTTCAAATTCCTCTTGGATCGTTCTTTCTTCACCAACATCCTATTGCATTATCATTGGTACTCTTTGCGACATCTCCATTATTTACATAAGTACCTCTCACTTTATCACTTGGCCAATACCTTGAATTCATCGAAATATCCTTAAAGAGTTTTTTGTCCTTAATGGGTGTCTTTGTATGTAATGCTCCATTTGATGAAGCATCCAGTAGAACACGAGAATCACAATCCAACCCATTATAGAAAATACTGATGTATTAAGCTTTAGATAACCCATGCTAAGGACACTTTCGAAGCATGTCCTAGAACCTGTCCCAAGCTTCATGAAATTTTTCACCACTACTGATAGCAAATTGATTGATGTCTTGCTTCATTCTAAATACCTTTGAAGGTGGCATGTATACTTGCATAACCAAGAAACTTATCAAGATGTTGTTGAGGATCCTCAAAAGTTCCCTCAGAGAAGGAGTTCATTTCTATCATGCTGATAAGAGTGGGATGAAGATCAAAATCGGCATCCGCACCATGCACTCCTAATAGCCCCACGTTGCCCCCTTCGTTATTCTTGTAGACTTCACAGATGACAACATTATCTGGATTTAGCCTTTCTAGACCATCCATGTTGACTGCTTCTACTTCTGATTTGTCTTCTGTTGTAGCTTCAATCGTTTCTGAGTTTAGTTCTTCAACTTCAACTCCTAGATCAAGAGTCTTGGTTGCTTCTACATTCTTGTTCTTCTTCATCTTTGCATTCTTCTTCCTCGACAAAGCTCTAATTTTTGGATCAAAGGTATTAATGGTGCTCCCATTGACCTAGTGTGCATACACCTAAGAAAAATTAAGCGTTAGAAATTAAAGACAAGTGCGGTGTAGTTTCAATTAAAATAAAAACAATAAAATAAATAAGCACAACCATCCTCGGCAATGGTGTCAGAAACATGATGGACGTTTTCTCAACATACAATAATCCCTAAGTATAAAGGATGTAATTGTAGCTTAGATAAGAGACCAAGTTATATTATCGAACCCAAAGGATGATTCATTATTAATTTATTATTAATTAAATTAATGGAAACTGTTATTTGGCAATTTAATTGTAGAATGATTACTAATCTAATAAGAAGAATAAATAAATAACAAGTAAACTAGAGACAATAGAGAATAAACAAGAGTAAACAAGTGAGAAGATAGGTAGCTCTTCGGGCCATCCAGTTTCACTAATTAATATCCCTTCCATATATCAATATCCGATGCTGCCTTGTGGACTATGGACGCATCACTAACCCAGTATTCTAAATTGATATGATCTCCCTTTATAGGTACTATATAGTTATCCTCTTTATCCTACTTACTAACCCGAATTCAATTCAATTAATAAGGATTTATATAAGATAGTTCTAATGAAGTTTCGGAGTCCCCTCACTTATAATCATAACATAAAATCCTGCTCAGTAGTGAACGCACTCAACAGTTAATGATGCACAAAACAACTCTGAGTATGAATTAATAAAGTATAGTCATATATAAAATATATCCACAAGTAGTGTTGTACGGAGTATACATACGGAAGTTCAATTAACTAGATAAAAACCTTCATAACTCTAGAACTACCAAATCAGTTCTAGCCCTTGACATTTTGAAGAACGTTCATGGTGTTTGGATAGATCATACCATAATCTTGAAAATTATAAGAAAGATTAAGTTGCGAAGTAAACTATAGATGTGGTCATCATCACTTCTCGCTCTGTCTTGAATCTTCACTTGGTTTTCACTTGATTCGCTACACGAATCTCTCTCTACAGCTTCGTAGGATGAAGTAGGGCATGGATATGGTGTAGGATGGATGTGAAATCTAACTCTCTTTTTTATGTGATCTGCATTCCTTTTTATGCTTGTAAACTCTCCTTACGGACCTTTATTGGGTATTTTCTTGGAAAATTCATCAATTCACGCATAGGAGGGTTGGAATTACAAAAATAAACTCGCGTGTCCCCGTTCGACCAAGATGATTCGGGTCGAGCGGTGGTCGAGAGACCTCCCTGATCGCTGAAACTCTGTACAATGCTCTGCTCGACCATATTTGCCATCGATCGAACAAACAGTCTTGGTCAAGCACTTCTTTTGAGGTCGAGCGATGTCTCGGTATTTATGTTTTTTGATTCTGAGCACTTCTGACCTATTTTCCTATATAAATATGCTCAAGTAGCCTCAGTAACATCTGATTCGTGGATTTCCCATAAACATACCGATTTACCTTGATAATAGCCTTAATCGTATTTAATTTCCACACAAATCCAAGCTCAAAATATGTTAATTATCACTCTCATCAACTATCAACTCTTGCATCATTCTTAGCCATATATCGATTGAAGGTATCTTCAATACTCTTAACTTCTTGCTGCTGGATACTAGGCCCCCTTTGTATCAACTCTGTAATCTACTTCTGTTGGGACTCTAGTAGCTTAAAATGTTAGCTAAACTAGTGACGATCTCATCATCCCAATTCGGCTTCACCACTTGATGTTCAACCTGCAGTGCCTTACCTAGTACATAAGATTCTCTCACTCTTTCTGTAATCCAGTCATGTGAATTCATAGAGATATTTTCAAACAACTTTTTTTGCTTCAAGTGTTATTTTAGATAACAACGCTCCTCCTAATGATGTATCTATAAGAATACGTGACTCACAATCTAACCCATAGTAGAAAATTCTAATGTACTCAGCCTTACACATCCAATACTGCGGGCATCGCCTGAGCATGTCTTTAAACATGTCCCATGCCTCATGGAATTTCTCATCCTGATTCATAACAAATTGGGTGATGTCTGGCTTCATTCTTAAGATCCTTGAGGGTGGCATGTATCTCTCCAAGAACTTCAACTGCAGTTGGTCCAATGTAGTGCAGTCTGTAGCATCAAGAGTTTAATACCAAGCTTCTACCTTATCAATCAAAAAGAACTTGAATAAGGCGATCCGCCTAGTATTGTCATTAGCTCCAATACTCTTTTGAGTGTTTGCATAACCAAGAAATCTTTTGAGATGCTGATATAGATCATCAAAGCAACCTCCAAAAAAGGGATTCTTCTATACAATATTGATAAGAGCAGGATGTATCTCAAAATCATCTTCCCCCCTTGCCTCTATCAACCCCATGTTACCAATCTCATTGTTCTTGAAAATTTCACGTATGGCAACATTATCCGAATTCAACCCTATTCCAGCCATGTTTAGCTCACTGTGTTATTACTTCCTTTCCTTCCTCTCCTTTTGAAAAGTGCACAAGTACCTCAGAAAAATTCAAGGTTAGATAGAAATAAATAATTACAAATAAAAGTCTTAATCAAACTAGAAATAATAAAATCAATAATAGCAACCGTCCATGGCAATGACGCCAAAAACTTGATGGGCATTTTCTTTGCACACAAAATTAATCCTTAAGTATTAAGGATATAAGTTGCAGCTTAAGCAAGCAACTAAGTTAAATATCGAACCCAAAGGACGGCGTATTATCAATTTAATTATTAACCAAATTAATTAAGACGAATGGAAATAAAAGTTGGGATTTTAATTATCAACTACTAAACAATTAATTTAAATAACAAATAAAATAAATAAGGAACTAAGAAAATACAAAAGTGAATCAAGTAGCAGAATAGGTAGCTTTAGGGTAATCCGGTTTTACTCATTAATTTTCCTTTCATGTATCAATGTCCGACTATGCCTTTTGGAATATGGACACATCACTAAACCATACAAATCTACACTATAGGAAAAAGTAAATATGTGTGTAACACATGTGCATAACTTTGGAGCAAGAGATATAATATCACCCTCATTCTAGGTACTATCAGTATCAATTATTTCCCCCTAGGATTGATACTCTAACCCAATGTGATCTCCATTTATATGTACTATAAAATTAACCTCTTTATCCTGCTTATTAACCCGAATTCAATTCAATTAATAAACATCTATATGTGATAGGTCTAATGAAGCTTCATAGTCTCATCACTTGGGATCATAACATGGAACCCTGTTCAGCAGTGAACGCGCTCAATCAACAACCAAGATATATATTCAGACTCTATATAATAGTTGAAAATGCATAAAACAACTCTGAATATGGATTAAAAACTCATAGTCATATAAAATAAATCCACAAGTAGTGTTATACAGAGTATACACTCGACAGTTCAATTAATTCATAAAAACCTTCAAAACCCTAAATCCACTAAAAAGGCTCTAGCCCATGATATTACGAAGAACAATCATGGGGGTTGGATATATCTTATGCATATGTCTAGAAAATATAAGATAAATTAGGAAACAAATAAAACCTAGATGCGGGACTCATCGCGTCCTTCTCCGTCTTGAATCCTCCTCTTAGTTCTCCTCTTAGTTCTACAGATGAATCTTCACAGTGTGGATGGATGGAGGAAATGATGTGGATGTGATGGTGTGGGGGTAATCCCCCCTGTGGGATGTAAGATGATTGTGTTACGGTACTTCCTTGGTGTGATCTGCATCTCCTTTTATACTTGTAGGCTCTCCTTATAGACCTTGGATGGGATTTTTCTTGGAAAATACGTAAATACACGCACTGGGATTGTAAAACCTGACAAAAATAGATTTGTGTGTACCCACTCGACCAAAAAATTTTTTGTCAAACGAGGTCAACCTTGGTCGAGCGGCATAGTGTTGTCTCACCATTTCGCGTATAATTTCCATATCCAAACTTTGATTTGAGTGATTCTTACTCCAAAACGATCCTCTCCTCCGTGGCTTTCCAACCATGTACCAAAATATCAGTTATGAGCTCCACATGAAAACAGAAAAATTATGGAAGTTGAACTTGCGTTTTCAGCATTCTTCTAACTTTGTTTTTTTGATCATTTTTCCACCTAAAACACAATAAAACACCTCAAATGCACCTTATTCTCAAATATATTGCATATAAGACACTTGTGCTAATATATAATAACAATTCCTATCAAAATAGTTTTAAGTTGGACACTAAAACACGCTTATTTTTACTTTCATCAGTCGACGTGACAGCGGGTGGATTTACATTCAAGAAGTCCACAGAGGAAGCGGAAGAGATATTTGAGGAGATGGCAACAAACACTTATGATTGGCCGACAAAAAGAGAAGATGAGATGCCTCTTTTGATAAAGTGGCTAATGTAGAAATACAAGCCAGAAATAATGAAGTGTCAGCCATTCATGATCAATTAGATGAATTGAATAATATCATGGATCACCTCGCCAAAGGAAATAGAGATGAAGTAATGATGGCTGGAGATGAGGATGATTTCGAGGATGCAAACTATGTTATGGGGCAGAGTTTTCAAGGGAAATAGAGAAATAGGTAGAATTTAAGATCAAACAATCAGTCTAGGGGAAGGAATGACCAAGGGAAAAACCATCAATTTCAGCATGATTGGAACCAAAGGAAATTCTAATTTCAATAATCAAAGAAGGAATGAAAATTTATTTTACTCTAATCCCAACAGCACAGTTGCACCACCTCCGGGAATTAATCCAGCCCAAAAACCTACTAAAGGGAAAGTATTGATTGAAGATAAGATGGATTTGATGCTCAAGTTGATGGTCACAAACCAGAAAATAGCTAAAGTAAGACATAAGGTGGATGAAGCCAGGTACAAGGAAGCAGAAAGGAAACATAAAGAAATAGATCATGCTATTAGCCAGTTACATGCCGCAATAGTTAAGTTGCAACAACAAGGGAATTTCCTACTCAAACTGAGTTGAATTCGAGAGAGTGTCATGCTATTAATTTGAGAAGTGGCACCCAGTATGAAGGACCGAAGACGCTGGAGAACAGTATATGCATAACTGGTTCGGACACACACAAGGTGATGACCATTCGCACCTTCAATCCATGAGTGGCTGCCGGGTGATGACCGTGCATGAAATATGGCACCTGGTAACTCTCATACATACTCGTACGTCAACAAGCCAGCACCGAATGTGCCACATGGCTGGTCAGATGATAATTAGTGGAGGCCGAGTATGTCACATGACATGTCATACTACACATCACATGGCAACCACCGTACAGGCCTGCACGCCAGCGAGCACAAACCGAGAACCACGCACGATAGCTCGCATGGTAGCTTGCACTGTGTCGTGAGTGAGACGGGCGACCTTGCTCATTCACACCCGTGTGATCATGTTTCTGTGCTTGTTGATTTGGTTCCTTAGCAAAGTGATACAGTGGGTTTCCAGAGTGATATTGATCATCCAGTTGTTACTGAGAAGAAGTGGAAAAGGACTAAGATGGAAAGGAACAAAAAGGATGAACTTGAGAGAAACAGTTTGGGGATTCCGAAGATGAAATATCCTATTCATTTTCTCTCTAGACAGTTGAAGAAGGGTCTTGTTGAAAAATTTTAGAAATTTGTGGAGATATTCAAGAAGATCCATATCAACATTACTTTTGCTAAAGTAATTGAGCAGATGCCTCACCATGCAAAGTTTCTCAAGGAAATCATATCCAAGAAGCGTAGTATTAGGGATAAGGAAACAATGAATCTGATTGAAGAGTGCAGTGCCATCATCCAAAGGAAGTTGCCAGCCAAGTTAAAAGATTCGAGTAGTTTCACTATCCCTGTTTAGATTGGAAAGAATGTCACATGCAGAGCTTTGTGTGATTTGGGAACTAGCATCAATTTGATGCCCCTAAATACATTCAAAAGCCTTGGTTTAGGGGAGGTGAGGCCTATTTCGGTGACATTGCAGATAGCTGACAGGTCTATTACACACCCTAGAAGAGTTATTGATGATGTACTTGGGAAAGTGGATAAATTTATCTTCCAAGTAGATTTCTTAGTGCTTGAGATAGAATATGATAACAATGTGCCTTTGATTTTAGGGAGACCATTCCTAGCCACTGCTAAAGCTTTGATTGATGTTGAAGACAGAAAGCTGAAGCTTAGAATGGGAGATGATGAGGTTGTCTTTTCTCTTGAAAATGCATTGAAGTGGCCAACTGAAAGAGCAAACTGCAAGTCCATCGATGTTGTTTGATGAGATCATTGAGGAAAAGCTGCCATTGATTCTGTCTAAGGATCAATTGAAAACATACATTAGCATCAGTCTTTCTTGCCATAATCTTGATACTAATTTTATATCTAATTTTTTATATGATATTTTCTCTAATGAATTAATAGGTTATTTGAATGATTTGAATGCTTTTAGGGAAGATAAGAGAGAGGTGTCCAAGATTGAAGGAGGAAAATGTGCACTAAGGTTCCTACTACTGGAGAAGGAGGAATCTGAAGCTAAAGAGAATAAGAAGGTGGAATTGAAGCCTTTACCGGATCATCTAACATATGCCTTTTTGGGGGAAAATCAAACATATCCAGTAATTGTATCATCTGACTTAACTAAATTTGAACTTGATAAACTTCTTAGAGTACTTAGGGAGCATAAGTTCTCCATAAGATGGTCTTTGGAAGATTTGAAAGGTATAAGTCCATCTACTTGCATGCATAGGATCATGTTAGAAGATGAAAATTAAATATCTGTGAAATATCAGACGCGTTTAAATCATGCGATAAAAGAAGTGGTTAGGAAAGAGGTACTTAAGTTGTTGATGTCTGATATTATCTATGCTATTAGTGATAGCCCTTATGTGAGTCTATTGCATGTGGTAGCTAAGAAAGGGGGCAAGACAATAGTACAGTCTTAGGATGGAGAGACTTTGGCTACTAGGATACCTACAGGTTGGCGAGTTTGTGTTGAGTATAGGAAACTAAATGAAAACACACACAAAGAACATTTTCCTGTACCTTTCATGGATCAAATGCTAGATAAACTTGCGGGTTATGAGTTTTATTTTTTCTTAGATGGGTACTCTAGTTAAATCAAAAATTATTATGTCGGAGGATGAAGATAAGACTACATTCAATTGCCTGTATGGCACTTTTGCTTTTAGGAATCTTTCTTTTGGTTTGTTTAATGCACCTCCTACTTTTCAAAGATGCATGATTTATATTTTTGAGGGTTTGATTGAGAGAAATATGGAGATACTCATGAATGAAATTTCTATTTTTGGATCTTCCTTTGAATCTTGTCTATCCAACCTCACTGTTGTTTTGGAGAGATGTCAAGAAGCTAACCTTGTTCTGAATTGAGAGAAGTGTCATTTCATTGTAAGATAATGTATCGTACTTGGCCATCATGTATCTTCTAAGGGGCTACAGGTTGATCGAGCGAAGGTGGTAGCCATTGAAAAGCTTCCAACACCTATTAATGAGAGAGGGGTTAGATATTTCCTTGGTCATGTGGGGTTCTACTGTAGATTTTTCAAGGATTTCTCGAAATACTCTAAACCTTGTCTCATCTGCTTGAGAAAGATGTAACTTTTGACTTTGATGAAAATTGCTTACATGCTTTTCAGGTACTTAAAGAGGCTTTGAAACTACTCCAAATCTGATTAATCCGGATTCGGCACAGCCTTTTGTGTTGATGTATGATGCTAATCATATGGCATTGGGGGTTGTGCTAGGACAGATTAGGGAGAAGAGATTAAGACTTATCTATTATGCCAGCAAGACCTTGACGCAGCTCAAAAGAACTACACAGACACAGAAAAGGAGTTCCTTGCAGTGGTGTATATTGGCGATTGATCATTTAGTTAACGTGAACCATTATGGTTACATGCATTTCAAAATCAGCGGAAGAAAGAAAATAGAAACGTATTACCTTTCACCAAGGTATGTTGAAGAAAAGAAAATTCTCGCCAGCAGCTTGCGCGGCCTTACCGTTTTGGGCATAACATCCTCATCCAATCTCCAATTTGAGTGATTTTTGTGCCAAAACGATCCTCTCTTCCGTAGATTTCCAATCATATATGACACAACCAGTTTTCAGTTCCACCCAAATTCAAAAAAATCGTGGAATTTGATGATCAGGTTGCTGAAAACAACCTCTCCGATCTTCTGTTGTATTATCAAGTCCAATCTTGACGTCGTGTGTGCGACGTGTTGCCGTTCGATCATTTTGTTAATATAAACCATTAGGGTTCCATGCAATTTTAAAATAGCAGAAGCAAGAAAAATATAATCGAATCACCTTTGATCAGGGTATGTTGAAGAAAAGGAATTCTCTCCGACAGCATGCGCAGCCTCACGATTTTTGGCATAACTTTCTTATCTAATCTCCGATTTGAGTGATATTTGCGCCAAAACGATCCTCTCTTTTGTGGCTTTGCAACGGTGTTTCACATGACCTGTTTTGAGTTCCACACAAATTCAAAAAAATTGATGAAGTTGACAAACAGCAGTAGTAAATAACCTTTTGATCTTCTGTTGTATTTCTAAGCCACATTTTGACGTTGTATATGCAACGACCTACGAGACGATCTCAATCTGCACTCAATCTCACTTGCTCAATGTTTTAGGCATGAATTAGTAATTATCCAGACTGTTGAGATTGACTATTTATAGGCTACAACAGGGACCAGGAGGAGAAATTAGGGTTTGGCCTCCCATTGGGCTTAAGTATCAAAGTTTAGTCCAAAACTTATACTTAAGTCCAATAATAATAAATCAGTCCACTAAAGAAATATTATTGCACTGCCACCCTAATCTCAAAATACGTTATGGGCTCCTTCTTATTATGAGCCCGTTTATCTTCACGTGTTTAAGATTCAATGCCCTTTAATTAATTTAGTTACTGACAACTCCATTAATTAATATATTTACTGAGAGTAGTACCACTCAATCTTATTATCATGCCAATATAAATCCACCTACATGGTTTACATGATAATCATTATGAGCTCCTCAAGGGGACATCATCAACTAATTCCGTTAGGACACAGATCCTTCTATAATCAACAGCACTCCATAGAGACAGCATCATCTCCCAACTCCCCGAGCTTATTGACGTAATATTTAAATCTCATCCATTGATGAATCAAAGAAATAAATACTGGCTTATGTGTCGAGGTTATTGTATAGGAATTAAGAGTACGAACATCCATAATAACAGAGATCTAGTTCTATTATATAGTGAATATAAACCGAATGATCTCACAGTGGTCCTGCTCAATACACACAGAGTGCACTAGTGCAATTTTATAGTCAAGACAGACTAATGCCAAATCACACTACAACCATACCGATAGATAGCCCCTGTCTATATCGGCTGTGAACATCTATTTATACTTTACAAGGAGCCGATTATATGATCTTTTGTGTGACGCCACATAATACATTATCTACAGTATAGAGTAAATGGATTTTTGCAACAATTCATGAACAATTATGCTAAATGTTTGATCACACGATTCTCATTTCAAATATTGTCACAATATTGTTCATACAAAAAGCTAGACTTTAATATACAATCCAACACGACGATCCTCAAGATCCTTTTAGTCCATAATCCTCCCTCAAATGTACACGTGTTAGGTGCAGTTATTAGGGTTTTAGAATCACTAAGATGACTTATATATGAGCTACAATAGGGACCATGATGAGAAATTAGAGTGGGGCCTCCATTGGTCTTAAGTATCCAAGTTTAGCTCAAAACTTATACTTAAGTCCAATAATAATAATAATATATTCCACTAAAATATTATTATTGCTCTGCCGCTCTAATCCCAAATTATGTTATGGGCTTCTTCTTATTATGAGCTCATTAGTCTCCTCACGTTTAAGATATACAATGACCATTAATTAATTAAGTTACTGACAACTCCATTAATTAATATCTCATCCGAGAGTAGTACCACTCAACCTCATTATCATGCCGGAATAAATTCACCTATATAGTTTACATGATAATCCTTATGAGTTCCTCAAGGGGACATCATCAACCTATTTAATAGGACACGGTTTCCTTCTACAATCAATAGCACACCATAGAGACAAGACTATTTCCCAACTAACCGAGTTTGTTGATTTAATACATGTAAATCTCACACATTGATGAATCAAAGAAATACATACTGGCTTACGTGTTGAGGTCATTGTATAGGGATTAAGAGCATGAACGTCCATAATAACAGAGAACAATTTCTCCTATATAGTCAGTATAAGTCGAATGATCTCAAGCGGTCTTGCTCAATACACAAAAAGTGCACTAATGTGAGTTTATAGTCAAGACAGACTAATACCAAATCACACTACAATCATCCCGATAGATTGTCCCTGTCTATCTCGATTGTAAGCATCTGTTTATACTTTATAAGAAAACCGATAATATGATCTTTCGTGTGTTGTCGCAAAGTATATTATTTACAGAATAAAGTAAATGGACTATTGCATAGACATACAAATAGATCATAAGGTGCAAAACATTTGATCAATGATTCTCTATTCAAATATTGTTAAAACATTATTCATACTAAAGCTATACTTTTAGTATACAACTCAACAATCTCCTAGTTATACTAAAAGACTATGATGCCATGTCCACTGCCATACAACTGATTCCCACTCCCACTACATGACCATCAAAAGCTTTCACCTTAAGGTCCTTGTAAAAGGATTTACTAGGTTATCATCTGATGGAATCTTGGCGACAATGACATTTACCTCATCGTACGATTTCTCGTAACAGGTAGTACTCGTGCTCAATGTGTTTAATTGCCTTATGGGCTCGTGATTCCTTCAAGTTTACAACTGCACCATTATTATCATAATAAATTGTGATAACCTTGGTCAAACTCAGAAAATACATCAAAGTCCATCATGAAGTCTCTAGAGTCATACAGATACTTTGGTTGCCTTAGAGGCTCTAATTTATCATCTTTCCATGGTGGAGTCAGATATATATTTCTATATGACACTACTCAATTATGACTCTACTTCCTAAAATTAAACAAATAACCTTGAGGTGGATTTACTGTCATCCCTATTTGATTTGAAAAATCCGAATCTATGTAACCCATAAGATGCAGTGAATCTGTCCGGTGACCCCACATATAATTTTTAGTTCTTTTCAGGTACTTCAAAATTATGTGTTACCACAGTTCAACATTCTTGTTTTTTGTTACCTTGATACCCACTGACCATGCCTTTGGCAAACAGATATCTATTCTCGTGCATAGCATACCTTAGATTAAACTTCCTTATTCACTAAAGCATAAGGAACCGCTTTAATCATCTCATTTATATTCTTTTGTATCTTAAGACATATTTCCTTAGATAAAGTCACATGCTAAAACGAGTAAGGATTGTATCATTATATGAAGTTTGAGATAAGCATAACATCCTATCTTGTGATTTGTATCACCATGATCATAAGAATATGTTTTGCTTCTTCTTAAGTCCTTCATTTCATACTGCTTTATGAACCATACCAATACTCCCAACAATACTCTTTCAATGTTTCCAATGAGCAAGATATTATCTACGTATAGTACAAGAAATACCATCACGTTTTCATTACTCTTTTCGATACACAAGACACATCCATGCATTGAATAAATCCATATTATTGGATTTCCTCATAAAAACAGATGTCCTTTAAGTTTAAATCTTACTTTGGTCCATCGATTGACACTTTTAAGCTTAAACTCAAAATCCTCTTCACACTTTGCAATGAATCATTCTGGTTGCTCCACATAGATGTTTTTCTCAAAACTTTCAATCACGAAAGCTGTCTTGACATCTATATGATATGCCTCATAATTCAATAAGAGAAGCAATAAAAGAATCGTATTAACTTAAACTTAGATACTAGCCAAAAGGTTTCACATACTCGAACTCACCCTTCTTTCTGAGTGTACCTTTACACAACAAGCTTGTTTCAATGTATCACCTTACCATCTGATCCTCTTTTATTTTGTAGAGCTATTTCAAATGGCTTTACCACCATTTCTCGGTTCTACAAGTATTCAAACCTAATTTAGAATCCATAGATTTTATTTTAGAAATCATTGCAAGTTGTTAAGATATCACATTTCTATCTTGTAGTGCTTTGTTGTACCCATGAGCCGATTTCATGTTTACTAGGGACTAAGTGTCTCGACTCTCCCAAAATATAAATCTATCGGGTTGTAGAACAACCCTCCCACTACAACAAAATGCTATACACAATCGTGTATCAAATGTGTCACGCGATGCAGTTCACTTGTGGAATATCTTCTTGTACAATTGGTACTATACTTTGAGTTTTTCCCTCTCACACCTTTAGAACAATTTATACATGGCTTTGTGATCTATTACGTAGTTCTTTTCAAAAAATTTAGTGTTCGTATTAACATTCACCCTTTGATCTTTTAGACTATCAAGTAAGACACCCTTTATTTTTCTAGGATATCTCGAAATAGACAAACATCCTTACGACATGTTGTTTCTAATAATACCCATAAAATAAATTTAGTAATTCCAAATAACTCATCATCTACCTAACCATTTCCATAAGAGTCTCATTCTTTCTTCTCGCCACACCTGTCGGCTGGGGTTAGCCTGGTGTTGACAACTTGGGATTCAATCCCAACCTCTGACAAATAGCTCCTAAATTATCCCAAGAGGTACTTCCCGTCATGATTAAATCATAATGACTTGATACATTTCGATGACCCATCACCTCATGAGCCATGTACTTTTTGAATTAATCATAGTACATAGACTTGTAGTGCATTAAATAATATAACAATCCACCTCTCGCCTGGATAGTCTTAGGACCAATTCATACATATCTTTTGCTCTACACCCCTTTACCTTAAAAAGCAATCATGACCTAGTCTTAGATGCCAAAGGTATGTTTAGTTCATGTCCGAAGGTTCCTTTCTCTCTTTAGATTAGAAGACGCATTATTAATTACTATTTTGCTGCATCGCGAGAGAAACATGATTTAAGAATGTGATTGTCCACAAATATACTACAACCGATTATAACTCATCCTTCATTATAATGACTATGTCATTCAAATGAAATAGAGTATTCATCCATAAACATATGTTAAGATAATTTCTCAAAATCAGATGTTTATTCCAATGACGGAGCCAAAAAATAGTTTACGGGGGCCAAATTAATAATTTGTATTTGATCTTGATCGACTATACAATTTAGTAAAGTAAACACTAATCGTTAGAATTAATTACAATTTAAATAGAAACCTAACATGTTTATAAACTAAATAATACATATTGAATATAATTTTAAAGCAAAGTTCAAAGAATAAATAATTTGACCATATGTTACAAGTTTAAAATGGAAATGGTATAAAAATAATAATATAAATAAAAATGATAAAAGTATTAACAAATAAAAATAAAGAAAGAAGCAATGTTGTTTGGGTTCGAACTCAAGTATGGTGAATAGGTTTTGGGATCTTAACCACAACGCCAACCTACCATACTATAATATTTTTACATAATATATTCTAATTATTAATTTCTCAGGGGCCCCCCTGGTCCTAGATTTGCTCCGTCACTGTTTATTCCTATCAAATAATTAATAAATGTCTCCCACAGCAATAGCCACTACTTTCGTAACTTACCCATATACTCAATTATCTCATCATCACTTAGTTACACACTTTTAATAATTCTGGTATCTACACACACCGTATTAGTAGATGTCATCACTAATCATTCTTCAACAACTAGTGAATGAGATATTAACCTTGTTTACATCTTGATGAAAATTGATTTCCTTCGCCACGTGTTTTGTCAGAAGTTTCCCACCAAGTACAACCTCTCGTAATTCAGGAGGAACTTACTCAAAACATCTCATCAAGTCAACTATGACCACTTGCATTTTAAACTTACTCAAGTATCTGAAGAGTTACATGAGATTGACCATCATATTTCTATTAACCTCCCATCTCTTCACTAGAGACATGAATAGACACTAGAGGACATCTTTAGCGAGAACATATGTTTTCCTAAGCAGTAAGAATCAAAACTAAGATTCTTTTCTAATCATCTAATTTTGGACTAGTAAATATAATTTCTTTTAGTAAACAATAAGTGAAATAAAGTATTCAAAAATACTGAGAATCACGTAAAGAAATATATCTATCAAATCCTTCGAATTTACTGTTTATATTTATTCCCTCAAAACGATATAAAGTAAAATTCACCAATATCTCAATTACCATGAATTTGTATGCCACGATAGTGTTGGCTTTTGATCATTTGGTTAACGTGACCCGTTAGGGTTCCATGTATTTCTAACAAGCAGCGGAAGCAAGTAAACATGAAACGCATTACCTTTCACCAAGGGTTGATGTAGAGGTTGAATTCTCGCTGGCAGACTGCGCAGTCCCACGAGAATAGCCATAAGTTCCTCTTCTGATGTCGGAATTGAGTGGTCTTTACGCTCAGACGATCCTCTCTTCGATGGCTTTCCGTCAGTATATAATACATCAAAATCGGATAAATGTACGATTTTATATGAATTTTGTAACATGACGAACTGCAGCAGCAAACGACCTTCCGGTCTTCTGCTGTATGTCCCAAGTCGATCTCGACGTCGTGTGGGCGACGATCTACGAGATCTCCTCAATCTGCTGTTCAACCCTCATCACACGTGAATAATGAATTAGATTAGGGTTCCAGATAAGTTGAGGTGACTTATATACATGGGCTACAGCAGGGACCAGGAGGAGAAATTGGGTTGGGCCTCCATTGGGCTTAAGTATCCAAGCTTAGCCCAAAGCTTATACTTAAGTCCAATAATAATAATATATTCCACTAAAATATTATTACTGCACTACCGTACCAATCCCAAAATTACGTTTTGGGCTCCTTCTTATTATGAGCCCGTTAGTCTCCCCATGTTTAAGATATACAATGTCCATTAATTAATTTAAGTTACTGACAACTCAATTAATTAATATCTCATCCAAGAGTAGTACCACTCAACCTCATTATCATGCCGGAATAAATTCCACCTGCAGGGTTTACATGATAATCCTTATGAGATCCTCAAGGGGACATCATCAACCTATGACGGACACGGATTCCTTCTACAATCAACAGCACACCATAGATACAGCACTATTTCCCAACTCACCGAGTTTATTGATTTAATTGCATCTAAATCTCACCCATTGATGAATCAAAGAAATATATACTGCCCTACGTGTCGAGGTTATTGTATAGGGATTAAGAGCACGAACATCCATAATAACAGAGATCAAGTTCTTCTATAAGTCAGTATAAGTTGAACGATCTCAGGTGGTCCTGCTCAATACACATAAGTGCACTAGAGTGATTCTATAGCCAAGACAAGCTAATACCAAACCACACTACAACCATCCCGATAGAGAGTCCCCGTCTATCTCGGTTGTGAGCATCTGTTTATACTTTATAAGGAAACCGATAATATGATCTTCCGCGTGTTGTCGCACAACATATTATCTACAGTATAAAGTAAGTGGACTATTGCATCATGCATATAAATAAATTATAAGACGCAATCATTTGATCATATGATTCTCATTTCAAATTAATTGTTTAAACATTGTTCATACAAAAACCTAGACTTTTAGTATACAATCCAACAATCTCCCACTTATACTAAAAGACTATGCTGTTATGTCTTCTACCATACATCTGATTTCCACTCCCACTTCTCGGCCATCAAAAGCTCTCGCCTTAAGGTCCTTGTTAATAGATTTACTAGGTTATCATCCGATGCAATCTAGGTGACAACAACCTTCCCCTCATCATACGATTTCTCATAACAGGTGGTACTCGCGCTCCATGTGTTTAATTGCCTTATGGACTTGTGATTCCTTCAAGTTTGCAACTGCACCAATATCATCAATATAAATTTTGATATCCTTGGGCAAACTTAGAAACACTACAAAGTCCATCATGAAGTTTCTAGAGTCATACAGATACATTGGTTGCCTCATAGGCTCCAATTTATCATCTTTCCATATGGAGTCCAAAGTCTGAAATATATTTCTATATAACACTCCTCCACATTATGACTCAACTTCCTAAAATTAAACACATAACCTTGAGGTGGATTTACTGCCGTCCAATCTGACTAAAAAATCTGAATCTACGTAATCCACAAGAAGCAGTGAATCTGTCCAGTAAGCTTACATATAATTTCCAGTCCTTCTCAGGCACTTCATCTATGTCTTACCACAGCTCATCATTCTTGTTCCAGGTTACGTTGATACCCACTGTTCTTGCATTTAGCAAAACAGATATCCATACTCATGTATAGCATTCCTTAGATTAGGCTTCCTCATTTGCCGAAGCATAAGGAACTGCTTTCATCTCCTTTATCTTCCTTTTGTGTCTCAAGACACATTTCCTTAGATAAAGTCACATGCTAAAACGAGTAAGGATTGTATCATTTCATGAAGCTTGAGATAAGCATAACATCCTTTCTTGTGATCCGTATTACCGTGATCAAAAGGATATTTTTGCTCCTCTTAAGTCCTTCATCTTATACCGCTTTATTAACCATACCTCATACGCCCGATAATACTCTTTCATTGTCTCCAATGAGCAAGATAATATCTATGTATAGTACAAGTAATACCACCACGTTTCCATCACTCTTTTCAATACACAAGACACATCCGCGCATTGAATAAATCCATATCTTTGGATTTCCTCATCAAAACGGATGCATCATGATCTTGAAGCTTGCTTTAGTCCATCGATGGACACTTTTAAGCTTCCTATCACAATGCTCTTAGCCCTTTGCAATGAATCACTCTGGTTGCTTCACATAGATGTTTTCCTCAAGACTTCCAATTAGGAAAGTTGTCTTGACATCTATTTGCTATCCCTCATATTCCATATGAGTAGCAACATATAAAAGAATCCGGATCAATATAGGCACAGCTACTGGCGAACAGGTTTTCTCATAATCGAACCCTTTCTTTCTGAGTATACCTTTTCCCAACAAGCTTTACTTCCAAGGTTTTCACCTTACCGTATGATCCTCTTTTATTTTGTATGACCACTTCCAATGGCTTTTACACCATTCGTGGTTCTACAATCATCCAGATCTTATTTAGAATCCATAGATCCTATTTCAACATTCATTGCAACTTATTAAGATTTTGCATTTCTATCTTGTAGTTCTTCGTCGTATTCGTGGGTTAACTCCATGTTTACTAGGGACCAAGCGTCACGACTCTCCCAAAACATATATCTATCAGGTTTTAGAACAACCTTCCCACTACGAGAAGACACTACACGCAATTGTGTATCAGATGTGACACGCATCGCAGTTTACCTTGTGGTATATCCTCTTGTACACTTGGTACTAATACTTTGTGTTTTCCTCTCACTTTCTTTAGAACAACTTATACATGGGTATTTGATTTATTACATAGTCCTTTTTCCAAAAAATCTAGTGTTTGTGTTAACAATCACTCTTCGATCTTTTGAACTAAATAAATCATCCTTCATTTTTCTAGGATATCCCACAAACAGACAAACATTCATACGAATTACTGTTTCTAGGGCATGTCCATAAAATGAATTTAGTAATTCCAAAAAATTCATCATCTATCTAATCACTACCATAAGAGTGCTATTCCTTCTATTTGTCACACCATTAAGGTGGGAAATTCATTTCCGAAGGTACCTTTCTCTTACTAGATTAGAAGACTCATTATTAATTACTATTTGTCGCATCCAGGGGATAAACATGATTTAAGAGTATACAAATTGTTCACCAACGTACCATAACAGATTACAACTCTATCCTTCATTATAATGACCATGTCATTTAAATGAAATGGAGTATCCATCTATTAATGCATAGAAACCGAAATCAAATTCTTTCTATGAAAACGTACGTAAAGACAATTTCATAAAATCAAACGTTTATTCATATCGTAAGATAAATAAACAACTCCCACTGCAACAGCCACTACTCTCGTAGTATTATCCATGTATAAAATAATCTTATCCTCACTTAGTAATAAACATTTAGTGATTTCGGTATCTACACAATGTATCAGTAGATGCCATCACTAATCATGTTTAAACAACTAGTGAATAAGATATAAACCTTGTTCATATTATGATGAAAATGGCTTTCCTTTGCCACATGTTTTGTTAGAAGTTTCCCACCATATACATCCTCTTGTAATTCAGGTGAAACTTGCTCAAAACACCTAGGCAAATGATGGAGAGTGAATTGATCTAGGTTTCCCCTTCAATTTCTACTTCAAGTTTTTCAATTCATTCATCAAGTCAACCATGACTTCTTGCCTTTTAACCTCACTCAAGTATCCGAAGAGTTTCATGAGACCATCATATTTCTATGAACCTCTCACCTCTCCACTAGAAACTTTAATAGGCATCATCAACATCCTTAAGGAAGAACACATTTTTATTTTCTTAAGCAGTAAAATCAAAACCAAGATTCTTTTCTAATCATCTAATTTTGGACCAGTAAATATAATTTCTTTTAGTTAACAATAAGCGAGATAAAACCATTTGAAATTATAGAGAATCATAAATAAATATACCGATCAAATCTTCGAATTTTATCCTTTTATATTAATTCCCTCAAAATAATATAAAAATAAAATTCACCGACATCTCAAGCACCGTGAGTCTGCAAGCCACGTTAGTGTGGACGTTTACAAACCCAAACATTTACAAGAGAAGGTTATACCCATTAATTTCATTTGTCAACCTAACCTCATGACAAAATAATTAATAGTCGGTTCCTCTTTAGCCATGCAAATAAAAGCAGTGACTCCGTTGGGGAGGATACTAATTATTTACACCTAAGTGTACACCATTATTTGATCCCAAGTCCACTGCGCGAGCTTGTGTGCCTTACAGTTGGAGAAGTACACACGCGCTCGGATAGCTTCCTACAATCATCAATTATAAGTTTGTACCAGTGAGCCCCACATAAACTCATCCGTTAGGGAGGAAGGCCTATTGCCAACACGTAAGTTCATGTGCCACATTACAAACAATAATTATGTAATGAAGTCTCTACCAGTGATCCGTGAATAAACTCATCCGTTAGGGAGGAAGGCCTATTGCCAACACGCAAGTTTACTCACATCACTTACAAACCAATAATGGAGGCTGCGGGAATTTTTACCAATCCCCTCTCCCACTTAGTTATTTAAAACCGAGGGTTTTTACATGCATATAATATTCAGAATAATATACGCAATCCTAGCATGCTCCTATCACGGCACATAAGGCAGTAAATCCCAAAGAGTCATGCATACATATATAACAATAATCAATAATTAAATCAATCATTAACAGTTATATATCAGCGAATTCGATTGTTCGCCATCAGGCACGAATATCAGCAAAGACTTCCAAACTATCAAAATTTTGAAATTTCCAGATTGTCCAATTTTCGAAACCATCGATATCGACCGTCGATGTCGTCCAGATTATCAAAATCATCGATATCGACTAGATTATCAAATATTCGAAAAAAATCAAGATTATCAACATTCCAAAACTATCGATATCGATCGTCGATATCGTCTAGATTATCGAAATCATCGATATCGACGAGCAACCATATACAACAATAATAGATAATTAAATCAATTATGTCAGTTATATATTAGGAATTAATTCAACATCCATATATAACAATAATAGACAATTAATTATAGCAGTTATATATTAGGAATTAATTCGACATCCATATATGACAATAATAGATTATTAAATCAATTATAGCAGTCATATATTAGGAATTAATTCGACATCCATATATAACAATAATATACAATCTATTATGGCAGTTATATATTAGGAATTAGTTTTCCTAAAATTGGATGTCTTATCCAACACTCTAGCAATACATGCATATAATATACCAAATATAATATGCAATCTAGCATGCTTCTATATAAGACAATAAATCATAGAGATCAGGCATCCATATATATATAACAATAATAGACAATTAAATCAATTATGACAGTTATATATATTAGGAATAAAAACACCTCTAAATTTTAATGTCTTGTCCGACACTCCTACTGTGGAATCGATGCCTTACGCAACAAGCAGGATTGCTTGTGCCCCAAGACGTCCATCGTCATATCCCACCATCAATCGTGTCAGGGAGCGCTCCAAGTGCCTTGACGAGCGCCCCTCGCCCGGACTGTCGCTCGTCCAAGGGCCTACTTGCATGGAACCAAGTTCAGCCCAACGCGCAACACCAAACTACACCAACTGTCGTTCGTAGTTCGAAACTGCAAAAACCTCAGAATCCAATCTCCACCGTCCAGAATCTACTCCTGTAATCCATGAACGTGCTGTCCAAATTACAGGTCGATCCAACGGTTATGTTGTGAGAAACGGGTCTTTTCCCTCAACTGCGCAAAACAGAATCGCCCAAAAATCTGCTTCTGTTTTCAGCGTAATCCCAGCACGACAACGCTTCAAATTCAATCTCCACCGTTCAGATTGTACATCCACAAGATTTGAATATGCTGGCCAAATTACAGCTCGATCCAACGGTTAATTTCTGAGGAACGGCTCTTTTCCCTGGACTGCGCAAAACAGAATCGCCCAAAAATCTGCTTCTGTTTTCAGCGTAATCCCAGCAAGAAAAAGCTCCAAATTCGATCTCCACTGTTCAGAATGTACATACACAATATCTGAACGTGTTGACTAAATTACAGCTCGATCCAACGGTTAGTTTGTGAGAAACGGCTCTTTTCCTTCTACTGCGCAAAACAGAATCGCCCAAAAATCTGCTTCTATTTTCAGCGTAATCCTAGCACGAAAAAGCTCCAAATTCGATCTCCACCGTTCAGAATGTACATTCACAAGATCTGAACGTGCTGACCAAATTAAAGCTCAATCCGACCGTTGAAACTCCGGTTATTGCCTCTGCAATATCACTGCGCTGGATTTTCTCTCAAAAACGTGATTCTATTTTTGCCCTCTTTTTCTTCCTTGCATGTGAAATTGACGAACAGCTTTCGTCGAATCCTCTCACACACAACCATGGACGAATTGATATGATACAGGGTATATATCACATAGGGATATTCATGGTTTGCGCAATAAAACCAAAACCCTAAACATGTGATCCTAATTCCGAAAAATTAATCACATAAACCCTAGCCTAACATGTCACGCTTCACCACGAAACCGAAGCTCTGATACCAATTGTTGGCTTTTGATCATTTGGTTAACGTGACCCGTTAGGGTTCCATGTATTTCTAACAAGCAGCGGAAGCAAGTAAACATGAAACGCATTACCTTTCACCAAGGGTTGATGTAGAGGTTGAATTCTCGCTGGCAGACTGCGCAGTCCCACGAGAATAGCCATAAGTTCCTCTTCTGATGTCGGAATTGAGTGGTCTTTACGCTCAGACGATTCTCTCTTCGATGGCTTTCCGTCAGTATATAATACATCAAAATCGGATAACTGTACGATTTTATATGAATTTTGTAACATAACGAACTGCAGCAGCAAACGACCTTCCGGTCTTCTGCTGTATGTCCCAAGTCGATCTCGACGTCGTGTGGGCGACGATCTACGAGATCTCCTCAATCTGCTGTTCAACCCTCATCACACGTGAATAATGAATTAGATTAGGGTTCCAGATAAGCTGAGGTGACTTATATACATGGGCTACAGCAGGGATCAGGAGGAGAAATTGGGTTGGGCCTCCATTGGGCTTAAGTATCCAAGCTTAGCCCAAAGCTTATACTTAAGTTCAATAATAATAATATATTCCACTAAAATATTATTACTGCACTACCGTACCAATCCCAAAATTACGTTTTGGGCTCCTTCTTATTATGAGCCCGTTAGTCTCCCCATGTTTAAGATATACAATGTCCATTAATTAATTTAAGTTACTGACAACTCAATTAATTAATATCTCATCCAAGAGTAGTACCACTCAACCTCATTATCATGCCGGAATAAATTCCACCTGCAGGGTTTACATGATAATCCTTATGAGCTCCTCAAGGGGACATCATCAACCTATGACGGACACGGATTCCTTCTACAATCAACAGCACACCATAGATACAGCACTATTTTCCAACTCACCGAGTTTATTGATTTAATTGCATCTAAATCTCACCCATTGATGAATCAAAGAAATATATACTGCCCTACGTGTCGAGGTTATTGTATAGGGATTAAGAGCACGAACATCCATAATAACAGAGATCAAGTTCTTCTATAAGTCAGTATAAGTTGAACGATCTCAGGTGGTCCTGCTCAATACACATAAGTGCACTAGAGTGATTCTATAGCCAAGACAAGCTAATACCAAACCACACTACAACCATCCCGATAGAGAGTCCCCGTCTATCTCGGTTGTGAGCATCTGTTTATACTTTATAAGGAAACCGATAATATGATCTTCCGCGTGTTGTCGCACAACATATTATCTACAGTATAAAGTAAGTGGACTATTGCATCATGCATATAAATAAATTATAAGACGCAATCATTTGATCATATGATTCTCATTTCAAATTAATTGTTTAAACATTGTTCATACAAAAACCTAGACTTTTAGTATACAATCCAACAGATAGTATGGACGTATACAAACCCCAACATTTACAAGAAAAGGTTTACCCATTAATTCATTCGTCAACCTAACTATATGACAAAATAATTAATAGTCGGTTCCTCTTTAGCCATGCAAATAATAGCACTGACTCCGATTGGGAGGATACTTATTATTTGCACCTAAGTGTACACCATTATTTGATCCCAAGTCTATTGTCTAAGCTTGAGTGCCTTACAGATGGAGAAGTACACACGCGTTCAGATAACTTCCTACAATCATCATAAAGAAGTTCGTTCCAGCAATCCATGAACAAACTCATCCGATGGGGAGGAAGGCACTATAGCCAATACGCAAGTTTATTCACATCACTTATAAACCAATAATGGAGGCCGCATGAATTATTTACCATCCTCTCCAACTTAGTTATTTAACACCAAATGCATATAATATTTAAGAATAAAATACGCAACCTAGCATGCTCCTATTACACGAAATAAGGCAGTAAATCACAGAGAA
The DNA here is from genome assembly GCA_023678885.1 of Pogostemon cablin. Taxonomy (NCBI): domain Eukaryota; kingdom Viridiplantae; phylum Streptophyta; class Magnoliopsida; order Lamiales; family Lamiaceae; genus Pogostemon; species Pogostemon cablin. The sequence goes on from CM042967.1 coordinate 20,074,263, forward strand.
TCATACATACATATATAACAATAATCATATAATTTAATCAAATTATGAAAGTTATATATCAGCGAATTCGACCAGATTATCAAATTTTCGACACTTCCAGATTATCAAATATTCAAAACTATCAATATCGACCATCGATATCATCTAGATTATCGAAATTATCGATATCAACCAGATTATCAAAATCGTCGATATCCACAAGCAATCATATATACAATAATAGTCAATTAAATAAATTATGGCAGTTATATATCATGAATTAAATCGCCACCCAAATTAGGAAGTCTTGTTTGATACTCCACCTATTGAACTGATACCTTACGCAACAAGCAGGATTACTTGCGCCCTAAGTCGTTCATCAACATGGACTGCCATGACCCAGAACACCCCGAAACACGTCGGTGTCGAGTCCACAACTGCCACTAGTCATGCTGGTCGCCAGTACGACTCGTGCGCGAGCTTCCAGTGGGCCTCGTGCCTGCTGGTCGTGATCATATCATGTGCTGTGATGAATTAACATGCCCCATAGTCGTGACACATCCCCGCCAGCAGCACCACTGCTTAGGCCAATTGATGCACGTTAGGACTCGACTCGAGCTAGAAGCTTGATCCGAGCAGCACCATTTGTGCTGATCATCATTCCATACGTTTATCAGTCTCGCCACCATCGCACACACGTCTCCCACACTCCCAACTTATGCCAGCAATACATGGCGCACTACACGACTCGTGCGCCTTGCTTGCATATTGGCACGACTCATGTCGTGAATCACGCAACTGCCGCACGCCAAAGTCCACCTCCAGTCATGACTTTCGCACCTGTCAGTCGTGCTGGCCAAGCCTACCAGTCCCCTCGCAAGTTGGCACATCTCGTGCCGACACCAGCATCAACCAGCGCCGCTCTGCCGAGGCACTTGCCTTGTATTGTCGACCACAAGAAGCATCGCCAGGCAGCACGACTTTTCCACCACCCAGCACAACACATGTTGTCCCTTGCCGCTTATTGTGTCGTTGCCTCCGTATGCCGCTACCGGTGCTTTCACCATGAGCCCTTGATAAGAGTGAAAATAAGCGTGTTTTAGTATCTAATTTAACCCTTTTTGATGAGAATTGTTGTCATATATTAGCAAAAGTGTCTTTTATTTGATATATTTAGACAAAGGTGCGTTAAGGTGTTTTATTATGTTTTAGGTGAAAAAAAAATCAAAAGTGTAAAGTTGGAAAAAATGTGCAACTTGTGCAAGAGTGCTGAAAAATGCACATCCAACTTGTGTAATTTTTTTGTATTTTTATGGAATTTAAAACCAAATGTGTGATACATGGTTGGAAAGACACAAAAGAGAAAATTGTTTTGGCATAAGGAATACCTCAATCAGAGTCCAAACGTGGAAGTCATGATCATAGTGGTAACATCGCGCAAGCTGTGCAGAACAGAACTGCTGTGCCAATTTGCATGAGTTGTTACCCATTCATATATTGGATTTTCTATGATTTCTTTATATAGATAGAAAGCGAAGGAAGAGAGAATCACGTGAGCGCAAGAATCACTAAAATTGGAGCTTGGATGTAGAAGTTATATGTGAAACGGTGAGACTGCGCATGCAGCTCGACTAGTAGTTTGACCAAGGCCTTCCTGTTTGACCAAAACCCTGGACGAACAGGGACACAGAATTCTAATTTTGAGTGGTTTTACACCCGCAATGTGTGTATTTTCATGTTTTTTAAGAAAAATCTCATACAAGGTCTATAAGGAGATCTTACAAGTATAAAAGGGATGTAGATCACACCAAGAGCAGAATAAAATCATCCTACACCCCACAAGGGGGATCACCCCCCAACCATCATCTACGTCCTTTCCTCCATCCATCCATCACATTGAAAATTCATCTACTGAATCAAAAGGAAAACCAAGAGGAGGATTCAAGAAGGAGAAGGATGCGACGACGCCCACATCTAGGGTTTATTTTATTTTCTAATTTATCTTGTATTTTCCAGACTATGGGTAAGATCTATCCAACCCCCATGATTGTTCTTTGCAACATCATGGGCTAGAACCATTTTGATAGTTCTAGGGTTTTGAAAGTTTTTATGAATTAATTTAACTTTTGTGTGTATACTCCGTACAACACTACTTGTGGTTTATTCACTACAATAAAAAAGCATTATGATAACATATATAATCTGTTGTCCATTAGCTTATTTTAGGGAAAATGCTATGTAGTCAAAGCCCCTGTTGTCTTCGAGTCTATTTATGACAATACATTATATGTGTAGTCTTTGTGCGTTTTTTCTTAAAAAAGACACACAAAGAAAATACATTATATTTGTAGTCTTTGCATTTTTTCTTAAAAAAGACGCACAAAGAAAACACATTATATGTATTGTCTTTGTTCGTCTTTTTAATAAACTCTTTGTTAAATGACAATAAATTATATGTGTAGTCTTAGTGCAATGATATTCATAATTATTTTTTAAATGACAACTGAATATATGTTGTCTTATTTATTTAAAATAACACATATATGCGTTGTCAAATTTATTAATATTTTATTGATTAATATATTTATTAACTTGTGGAATTGATAAAATTTAAAAAGAATTAAACGCATTCTATATGATCCACAATACACAACATTAAATAATTATCTCAAATCCAAATGTTAGTAAAATACATCATATTAAGGAGTAAGGAAATAAAGCAAATCGTATTTAATCAATAGAAGTACTCGGGAGTCAATACCCATGGACCACACACTGAAGAACAAATAGTAGAAACCAACAAGTGTAGAGCTTTAACCAACACAAATGAATCCAGAAATTCATGAGGCCTTCAAAATCAACATCCACCTGACCAACAACAACAAATTAGCAAATCCACATAATTTGTAAAAATTCGATTAAAAACTCACAATGAGCTTACTATAAGATACATATAACCAACTCAAATTTACAAGAAAAAATTCACAGTAACTTACAGAAACATTTGATCCATGCAAAGAGCACAGCTAAATAGCAACATTTTGCACCGCAAATCGCATAAAGGCTTGTACTCCTACCTCATACTCGTGTGATAAACTATCATGGAACATCTATTCTTTATTCATTTTCTTTTTTGTAGAAATTTCTAATAAATATAAAAAAGTCATTCACTAGAATTTAATTTATCTCATATTCGACCTCAAAGCAATTCTTATACAATCATCAAATGAATCAAAACGAATGTGCACTCAATTGACTCAAAATTATTAATTTGTGAAATAAATAATAGATTCACATACATACGAATAAAATGTGAAATTAATAATGGAACACTTTAATAAAATAAAAAAAAATTATGTGTGTTAAAAGGAGATATATGAAGTTAGGACAGTGACTTGTTTGCAAGGAAACTATTTGGATTGAGAGATAACCATGGATTTGAATTAGTATTTTAATTAATGAATAATTAATTAATGAGGGTAGGCACATTGGATTAATTTACAACTTGTTTTGGAATCATCCTGACATAGCCTTATTATGCTTTACTCTAATAATATACAATGAATATATTAATTAATTTCCTAAGACAGATGTTTAAACATGTAACTAACTTCCATCAAAAGATTACAATGAATCCTAGTACACCCTTTCGCTTTAAAAGTTGTTCAAGAACTTTAACAAAAGAATAAATAAAAAGAAACAAATAACAAGAAAAGATAAATAAAATAGAGGAACATGTCAAATTTATTAACCCACTTACTATAACCCCGTTAATTGATTTATTTGATGATTTATTTATCTATTTTGTCATATAATTAAAGCAGTATGCTGACTCTATAATTCTCTACAACACCAATCCTCCAGATTCGCAACCATACATCAGTTTCACATGCCTAGGCAGTTCCACAACAAAGAAACTATCCATACTTATCGACAAATTTAATTCCTGTATCACCGCCCCACATTTATTTTGGTTCCATATATTAGTCGTGTAAAACTCTCTACTCATACTTTGAGCAGAAAACCTCAACATGAAATAAATTCTGATATTATTATGATGCCATACAAAAATTACCTTTGGAGGATGTATACTCATATCATAACATTAGTGAATAACTTATATATATCATCCTCTCCAGATCATTTATTAGATTTTAACCTTTTGCAAGGCTCTTCACTGAAAGAGGTTGAATAAAAAATATTAGAGATTACTGATTAGAGAATATAATTATCTTATACCTACTCAAAATGTAAATCAACCTATGAAGAACAGAATCAAAATAACACCAAAGATATGATCTCAAAATACAGACCATGTATCTAGTCTAGTATCAACTAATAAAGTTTAACTATACTTCACAATTGTTCATACTGCCTTAATAGAAATTTATTTGCAATTCTAGGCATTCAATACAAGAATATACAAAGAGGATCACGTCTCGATGTCGATAGTAGCCCATCTTGCCTTTTGAGACGGTGTAGCTCTTTTATATGAAATATGTATCTAAGATCAATCATCTAGAAACCAATTAAGTTAATAATGGCAACTTAATATCCCCACTCCAATAATTGACAACAGGAGACTCAAGATGTATAAAGTAAACTATGTACTGCTAGAAAAAATAGGACTTTGTTTAACTGAACAAAGTTAATGCAAGATATCTCTAATCCCGAGGGGTCCTATGAATACCTTTCTTTAGGACGATATCAGATATATAGCGGAGAACTCCCAGATAAATCAGATAAAGAAGGAAAAAACTAGTTTCTAACTAAGTTGAAAGAGGTTTAAAGTGGAGGAAATTTCTAGACAGAACTCGAGTAGATGGCATTTTGAGTAAAGCAATGTTTAAACAAGTAGATATATGAAGTCATCAAGTGAAATAGCCCATCGATATAACGCATAGATAATAGAAATATAGTATTTCCAGAAAAGCATATTAGGGAAAATTTTGGAATCGAGTAGTCATTGCATCATCAGAAAGAAAACATGATATTATTTACTAATAAGTATAGCACCAGAATGAATTTTTCTAATTATTAGCAATAAAATTATAACGACAAGCAACATATACATATACAAGAAGGCTCTATCTTTAACTAGATAGACAGGATACAACAGAATTAAAAAAATAAGAGGCAAAATTTACCATTTCGAGAGTAGAAAGTTCGACCTCGTTGTGCTACTGCATGCATCTCTGCACATAATTTGATATTTCCCAATTCATTAAAAAAAACCATGAATCCATATTCAGATATATTTGTTGGATCTCAAAGTCATCAATTTACAAGCATGATAAATCAACAAATTAGAAAGAATAAGAATAGACAGACAGACATACACATCTAACAGTATAAAGATAGTATTACTATAGTGAGATTAACTTTGAAGAGGAGAACTGGTTTCAATTCTTCTTCTGAGAGTCGATGCTCTACGTCCACTCTGCTCTTTCTCACATTGGTCAAAGGCATAAATAAGGTTCTGAAGCTACGCCCTACGAAGCTGGCCAGAACAAACACCGAGCACGAAACTTATGGCATCCACAAGATTAGATTTTCTGGCGCCATTAGGGCCGATTATGGCTGTCAAATCATAGAACGAGATGACTACTTGGTAACCTTTGTATAACTTGAAGATTTCTAATTTGAGCCGGATGAATTTAGGCAGAATCGCAAGCCCTACTACGCATTGGTGGCATGCAGGACAGGTCCGCGATGGAGCAGTGGCTGAGACCAAACCGTAGTTGTAGTGAGGACCAGTTGCTTCAAGCGACGGCGAAGGCTGACCTAGGCGGCAGGTGCACCTGCTACTAATCTGAAATCTCAAAACCGCTAGAGGATTAACGATCAGTGGCTGAAATGCAACACCGGTTGTGGAAAACAGCATCGGGTGCAAAGGCGGTAAAAACGTGGGCAGATCTGAAACAAAATCGATGCCTATATCAATTTGAGAAGGGGTCGTTGCTCACAAATAGAAACCCTTTGAAATGGCGTCTAAGCCCTAAGGCTGTCGGGATATAGGGTGCTGGGGTAGTTCGCGCCAAGCAAATGACCGGCGGCGAAGGGACGGCGAAGATCTGTCGAATTTCAGCGAGAGGAATCGAGCCCCAAAACGATGAAAGAATTAGCGTCGCACAGCTACTGGGATGTTGGCATTTGGATCTTTTGGTTAACGTGAACTGTTAGGGTTCCATCCATTTCTACAGCGGAAGCAAGAAAACAAGAAACGTATTACCTTTCACCAGGGTATGTTGAAGTAGAAGGATTCTCGCTGGCAGCCTGCACAATCACACGGTTTTTGCCATAACTCCCTCGTCTGATCTCTGATTGGAGTGATCTATGCGCCAAAACCATCCTCTCTTCCGTGGCTTTCCAAGAGTATATCACAAATCTAGTTTGGACTTCTACACAATTTTATAAAAATCGGTGAACTTGACGGACAGAAACAGCAAACGACCTTCCGGTCATCTGTTGTATTCATAAGCCACGTCTTGACGTTGGTGTGGGCAACGATCTACAAGACGAACTCAGTTTACAACCCTAATCTGCCTTTCATGTGTGTTATGCGTGTGATTCAAGATTCCGAATTGATGAGATTGGCTATTATATAGGCTACAACAGGGACTAGGAGGAGAAATTAGGGTTTGGGCCTCCATTGGGCTTAAGCATCCAAGTTTAGCCCAAAACTTATACTTAAGTCCGATAATAATAAATCATTCCACTAAAGAAATATTATTGCACTGTCACCCTAATCCCAAATTATGTTTATGGACTCCTTCTTATTATGAGCCCGTTAATCTCCCCGTGTTTAAGATTCAATGCCCATTAATTAATTAAGTTACTGAAAACTCTATTAATTAATATAATTACCAAGAGTAGTACCACTCAACCTTATTATCATGCCGGAATAAATCCACCTACAGGGTTTACATGATAATCCTTATGAGCTCCTCAAGGAGACATCAACAACCAATTCCGTTAGGACACGGATTCCTTCTACAATCAACATCACACCATAGAGACAGCACCATCTCTCAACTCACCGAGCATATTGATTTAACTATTAAATTTCACCCATTGATGAATTCGAGAAATATATACTGACTTACGTGTCGAGGTTATTGTATAGAGATTAAGAGTACGAATATTCATAATAACATAGATCAAGTTCTATTATATAGTCAGTAAAAACCAAACGATCTCAACAGCGGTCCTATTCAATACACACAAAGCGCATTAGTGAAATTTTATAGTCAAGACAGACTAATGCCAAATTACACTACAACCATACCGATAGATAGTCCCCTTCTATCTCGGCTGTGAATATCTGTTTATACTTTATAAGGAGCTGATAATATAATCTTCCGTGTGACGCCGAACACCACATTATCTATAACATAAAGTGAATGGACTTTTACAATAACTTAATTGCAAACATTTGATCACATGATTCTCATTTCAAATATTATCTAAACATTGTTCAAACAAAAAGCTAGGCTTTTAGTATATAATCCAATAATCTCCCACGTATACTAAAAGACTATGCTGCCGTATCTTCTGCCATACATCTAATTACCACTCCCACTACTTGACCGTTAAAAGCTTCCGCCTTAAGGTCCTTGTAAAAGGATTACTAAGTTATCATCCGATGCAATCTAGGCGACAACAACCTTCCCCTTATCATACGATTTCTCGTATCAGATAGCACTAGCTATCAATATGTTAAATTTCCTTATGGACTCGTGATTCCTTCAAGTTTGCTACTGCACCATTATTATCACAATAAATTGTGATAATATTGGACAAACTCAGAATCACATCTAAGTCCATTACGAAATTTTTAGAACCATACAGATACTTTGGCTGCCACAAGACTCCAATATTATCCTTTTTCCATGGTGGAGTCCAAAATATATTTCCATATAACACTCCTCCATATTATGGATATACTTCTATTAAACACATAACTTTGAGGTGGTTTTACTGCCATCCCCTTGATTCAAAAATATGAATCTAAGTAACCATCAAGAAGTAATGAATTATTCCGGTAAGCTTACATATAATTTCCAGTCCTCTTCAGGCACTTCAAATATGTCTTACCATAATTCAATATTCTTGTTCCGAGTTATCTTGATACTCACTGACTATGCCATTGGCAATACAGATATCCAATCTCGTACATAGCATTCCATAAATTAAGCTTCCTTATTGCCAAAGCATAGGGAACCGCTCTTATCTATTTTATCTTCTATTGTGTCTTAAGACACAAATCCTTATATAAATTCACATGTTAAAACGAGTAAGGATTGTATCATTTATTGAAGCCTGAGATAAGCACAATATCATTTCTTATGACCCCGTATGATCGCAAGGACATATTTTGCTTCTCTTAAGTCCTTCATTTCATACTGCTTTATTAACCATACCCATACGCCAGACAATACTCTTTCATTGTCTCCAATGAGCAAGATACCATCTACATACTTACAAGAAATACCACCATATTTTCGTCACTCTTTTCAATACACAAGACCCATCCGAGCATTGATTAAATCCATATCACTGGATTTCCTAATCAAAATGAATGTTTCAGGATCTTGAAGCTTGCTTTAGTCCATCGATTAACACTTTTAAGCTTGAACTCAAAATGCTCTTAGTTTTATGCAATGAATCATTCTGGTTGCTTCATTTTGAATCCATAGATTCTATTCCAGAAATCGTTGCAACTTGCTAAGATTCCACATTTTGATCTTGTAATGCTTTGTCGTGTCCATGGGCCAATTTCATATTTTCTAAGGACCAAGTCTCACGACTCTTCCAAAACATAAAACTTTTTAGTTGTCTAACAACCCTCCCACTATGACAAGACACTACATGCAATTGTGTATCAGACGTGACACGCGATGTAGTTTACTTGTGGTATATCCTCTTGTACAATTGGTATTAAAATTTATATTTCCCTTCTCACACCTTTTGAACAATTCTATACATGGTTTTGTGATTTATTACATTGTCCCTTTCCAAAATCTAGTGTTTGTGTTAACAATCACTTTCTGATCTTTTAGACTATTAAATGAACCACCCTTCATTTTTCTAGGATATCCCACAAACATCAATTCGACATGTTATTTTCTAAGGCGTACCCATAAAATGAATTTAGTAATTTCAAATAATTCATCATCTCTCTAACCATTTCCATAAGAGTCCTATTCCTTCAAGGCACCATACCATACAGCTGGGGTTTGCCCGGTGTAGAAAACTTGAGATATAATCTCATCCTCTGATTAATAGCTGCTAATTATCCTAAGAGGTACTCGCCACTACGATCGGATCGCAGTGACTCGATATATTTTTCATGATGCCTCACCTCATCAGCCATGCACTTCTCGAATTAATCATAGTACTCAGGCTTGCAGTACATCAAATAAATATATCTTGTTTCTAGAATAATCGTGAAATATTCATAACCACCTCTTGACAGGATAATTTTAGGATCGCTTAAATCATAATGAACCAATTCCAACATATCTTTACATGGCTCTAAACCTCTTTGTTTTGAAAAGACAATTAATCATATTTACTTCCAAGTAGGACTCACAAGTTTGATAATTTCTACTTTCAATAAACTTAATGGTCCATCGGCTATCAACTAATGAATTGTACTTAAGTAAAATGATTTAGTCTTAGATGCCAAAAGTACGTTTAGTTCATCTCCGAAGGTTCCTTTCTCTTATAAGATTAGAAGATACATTATTAATTACTATTTATTGCATTCGTGAGATAAACATGATTTTAGAGTGTACAAATTATCACTATCATACCATAACAGATTATAGCTCCATCCTTCATTATAATGACCATGTCATTTAAATAAAATAGAATATTAATCTGTAAATGCATAGAAACTGAAATGAAACTCTTTCTATGAAAACGTACGTAACGGTCAATTTCTCTTAATCAAACATCTATTCCTATCTTAAGATAAACAAACAACTCCCACTGCAACAGCCACTACGTTCGTAGTTTACCCATGTATTAAATTATCTTATCATCACTATGTTTAGAACATTTAATGATTCCGGTATTTACACACAACGTGTCAGTAAACGCCATCATTAATCATGTTTCAACAACTAATGAATAAAATACTATCCTTGTTCACCTCTTGATGAAATTGGTTTTTCTTTGCCACACATTTCGTCTAAAATTTTCCACCATATACAACTTATTGTAATTCAGGTGAAACTTGCTCGAAATGTTTAGGCAAACTATGAAAAATAAATTGAGCTAGGTTTCCCCTTCAATTTCTATTTCAAGTATTTCCAATTCATTCATCTAGTTTACCATTACCTCTTGCCTTTCTAACTTACTCGAGTGTCCGAAGAGTATCACGAGATCATCATATTTCTATGAACTTCTCACCTCTTTACTAAAGACTTAAATAGGCATCAGAAGGCATCTTAGTGAGAACACATATTAATTTTCCTAAGCAGTAAGAATTAAAAAAAAAAGATCCTTTTCTAATCAACTATTTAGGACCAGTAAATATTATTTTCTTTAGTTAAGAATAAGCGAAATAAATTATTCAAAAATTCAGAGAATCAAGTAAATGAATACGATGATCAAACTCTTTAAATTTAAATTTTATATTGATTCCCTTAATAAACAATATAAAATAAATTCACCGACATCTCAAGCACCGTGAATTTGCATGCCACGTTATTGTGGACGTATACAAACCCGAACATTCGCAAGAGAATGTTTTACCTATTAATTCCATACGTCATAATTAACCTTATGACTCAATGATTAATAGTTAGTTGTCCTTTAGCCATGCAATTTAATAGCAGTAACTCTGTTGGGGAAAATACATATTAATTGCATCTAAGTGTATACCATTATTTGATATTAAGTACGTTACCCAAGTTTGTGTGTCTTACAGTTGGAGAAGTCCACACGCCCTTAAATAATTTCCTACAATCATCAATTATTAATTTGTACCAGTGATCTGCAAATAAAACTCATCCATTGGGGAGGAATGCACTATAGCCGACTCATAAGCTTACTTGTATCACATTACAAATAATAATTATTTAATGAAATTTATTCCAGTGATCCACAAATAAAACACATCCATTGGGGAGGAAGGCACTATAACCGACTCATAACTACCTCCGTCCGGTTATAAGGTGTCTATTTACTTTTTGCACGTGAATTAAGGAGTAATATTATATGTAAAGTGGGTAGTTGTATTAGAGGAAAATAGTGGGTCATATTGTGTACTTTTTTACTAAATAGGGAAAATGGATATCTTTAAACCAGATGCCAAAAATAGTAAAAGGGACACCTTAGAAGAGGACGGAGGGAGTATCATGTAAAAGGTTGTGCAAAAATACACGTTTCGTCATTAGGAAACTTATAACAGAGTTCTACAAGATAAGTAATAATGTTGGAGAACATATTAGGAACAAGTAGAGATCAAGATGGATATTATAGGGTATTGAGATAGGTACAAGTAGTTTAAAAAATATATATTAGAGTTTGGGACATATACAAGTATTGCCTTGGGTACCCGCGCCATTAGAAAACTTAAAATATAGTTTTATAAGATGATTAATATTATTGGACAACATGTTAGGTACAAATAGAGATTGCAACGGGACAGATATATTTCGGTACACGAACCCTATTGGGATAGATACAGGTAGTTTTAAAAAATCATATTAGAGTTTGAGATGAGTACCAGTAAGGTACACGCACTACACATCATTTCCACCGTTATTAATGGAGATGTTATTAAAGATCGCCCAAATAAATATTAGTGAATCACAAATATTTATCCAAATAATAAATATCGGTGAATCACCAGTATCTATTTTAAATTCACCAGTATATATGAAGGTGATAAAGATATTGAATAATAGGTACCATTGAGCCACCAATATATATATATATATATATATATATATATATATATATATATATATATATATATATATATATATATATATATATATATATATATTGGTGTTTCACCGATATTAATTTTTTATTTACAATATATTTAAGGAGATATTAAACTAATTGGGAAATAAAAATCAGTGATTCAACAATATCTTTTCTCTTAATGATATCAATGATTCACCAATTTTATATCATCGATATCAATGAAGCCGATATTAAAGATATAGAACATTAGATATCGATGAATCACATATATCATTTCATCGTATATATATCAATATTTCACCGATATCTTCTTAAATTTTCGCAGATATAAATAAATTAGTTTATGTTAAAATATAGAATAATAAATATCAGTGAATCACCAATATCTTTTTTAATTATAGATATGTTTATTCAAATATATATTTCTTCCAAAAGACTACATATCAATTCATTATTGATCACCTGCCTATTTATGTCAATGACAATAATTTATTAATTTAAATAGAATTTCAACAAACGCATCCATTCCGATGAATATTTCATTCATCAACATATTTATACGTACACGAAATATCCAAATTCAACATCTAACATTCCAACATTCAAATTACTTAACTATTAATATATACAGATAGAAGTATGACACATGCATGTTGATATATATACATATTTGCTGCAACTTGATGACCTATCCAACCCACAAAACATGATGTAAATATTTTTTGATTGATAAAGTCTACTCCATCACAGTTAGCTACACATATCTCCTGCATTAAAAGGAATAAGATCTATAAACAACTCAGAGTGCAAATAATAAAGTGAAATAAGAAAATGATCAACTCCGTGAGATAATCCAACTTAATTTGAAAGTAACAACTCCTTTTAGAGCATCTTCTATGGTGAATGGAGATTGGGTACAAATCTGACGTGTTAAATATTTGTATCTAATTTTCAGGTACTACACCATTGGGAATACTGAAGTACAAATGCAAAATTGAATAGTAGGTACAAATATTTGTACTCAAAAAGAGATATGATAAGTGGGGCCCACATACATATTTTAAAATATTAAATTATTTTTATTTTATTTTTAATACAAAATAAAGACCAAGGACAAAAATATCCTGATATATCTACAATATATCCATTTTTTAAAATACCGATATCGATGTGGGGGAAAAAGATATTTCTTTTCTAATTTTGAGAAAATATCGGGACATATCAGTAACAATATCGAATTACAACAGTTCAAATTTTCTCAAATTTTGAGATATATCGAGGAAATATCGATACAATATTGACAAAATATCGAGGATATATTGAAAATATCGAAAAATTATCTATAATTTAAAAAAATAAAATAATTTTTTGTTTAATTTTACTAACCAAATACAATTTTTTTTATTAATATGTTTCCTCTTTAAAAAATAAAATAAAAATATATCAACACTTGCGAAACCATCTCAAAGTGAGATTGTTTTACGTTTCATTAATTAATTGTCACTTTTTGTTAAAATTGTTATCACATTTCATTAATATTACTATGACTAAGTAAATTAAGAGGGTTCACGTACAAAGTATATTGTGATTAGACGACACATTCAGAACTATATTTAGAATTTCTCTAATATGATGAACTGGTACCAACATTGTTTAGATATAGATGGCATGACATGTTTTAGATTTGAGCCTCATAGATCATCATTTTGGTATTTGTTATTATGTATTAAACAATAAATAGTAATTATTGTATAATTCCAGATTATTAAATATGTTGTTATTGATTTATTTATCATGTGTTATGAGTTTTATTGAGATTTTAAAATGTATTTATTAAAATGTATTTTTTTAAGTTTCCGTGATTTTTTAAATTTTACCAATATCGATATCAAAATTCGATATATCCATCGATATATCCATAAATTTGAGGTACCGATATCGATATTTTCATCCTTGCCCTCCATAAAGCTCTATGATCTAAATTTTTTTCTTCTTTCCATCTCTTATCTTTTTTTTCTTTCTTCACTCAGGGGAAGAAGACCAAGAATGAAGTTAATCACTTTCCTGAAGATTGTGATGTTGAGTCTGGCGGGGTGAGTGACTTTATTTTTGTTATTGTAAGTATTTGGAGTAACAGCCAAGAATGACGTTGAGTCTGGCGGGGTGAGTGACTTTATTTTTGTTATTGTAAATATTTGGAGTAACAGCCAAGAATGACGTTAATCGCTTTCTTGAAGATTGTGATGTTGAGTATGGTGGGGTGTGTGAGTTTATTTTTGTTACTGTAAGTATTTGGAATAACAGCCTACTCATCTTCTACCCCTGTTTCCCCTGTTTCTTTTTTAAAAGGAGGTGGCAGCCCAAAATCTCTTCTTTCGGGGGATTAAGTACACCATCGCTACTTATGCGGCCGCCATGACTATCGTTCTGCACACCATCTCTTTCTTGATGGTTGTGTGTCTCAGGTACACTTAATCTCAAGTTGAAACGTAAATTATTTACAGTATGATTCTGAAATAATTAATTAGTTGTTGGATCTGTCCATCCGATTGTAGATTAGAACAGTTTCAATTGCGCGAGATCCTTAGTGGTGCATAGGTGTTGGGCACCTTGGCCGCGGTCGGAGGTGCCCTGATCATGACTATGGTCATCGGGCCGCACATCCATCTGTCGTGAACCTAATTGTAATTATTCAAGAGTATATAAAAATTTAACCTAATTATAATTATTCAATACTTATATTTAAAGATAAATTTTAAAATGCTCAAAATAACGAAAATATTTTAATGCGATTTATAAATTGATTTAAATTTTTTAATCAAGCCATAAATATGTACAATCAAGTCAAAAATAAACTCAACCTAATCATGAATATTTACAACTGAACTATAAACATTTTCAATCAAGATATTTATTTTAACCAAATCAACAATTGAGCCAAGATTATTTTTATGAAATCGAGTATTTCTAACAAATAAATGTAAAAAAAAATGCTATGCTATTAACATATTGGGTCAATTTATGCCATTAGTTCTTTTATATATATATATATAAATAAATATATATATATATATATGTATATATATATATATATATATTTTTTTTTTAAATGGGAAGAGGAAAAAAATAAGAAAATAAAATAAATACTTAAAAGTTAAAAATAAAAAGAAAATCAGTAAGGTTCTACTCATCTTCATATATATACACATTACACACTGTAATCGTTAGCCATATTAGCTCCCTTCTCATCTCATCTCTTCAAACTCTTTAGAATTTAAAACAATCAATGAATTAAATGATTGGAAAAGCTGTTATAAACTTTGTTCAGACACTAAAGCCATTCCTAGCTGTTTTCTTTGCCCTTTTTCAGACGATGAAGCTGTTTCTAGCTGTTTTTTCTCCAAGTTGGTGTTTTCGGCATGGACGTTATCACCAAGATAGCTTTAAATCTTGGAATGAGCATCTATACGTGCCTGTTCAATTGGCATATGTTCACGACCATAAGAATAACACCCCTAGCGATTCTTTTTGGAAGGTATACAAATAGTACCCTCTATTAAGGACGAAAATATCCCGATATATCCATGATATATCCATTTTTTTAGAGTATAAATATCGATATGGGGGAAAAAGATATTTCTTTATTGATATCGAGGTTATATCGTAAATATCTGTAACAATATCGAATTGCTACAACTCAAAATTTCCCAGATTTCTAGATATATCGAGGAAATATCGATACAATATCGAGGATATATCGAAAATATCAAAAAATTATCTATAATTTTTAAAAATCAAAATAATTTTTTTATTAATATATTTTCTTTTAAATATATATATATATATATATATATATATATATATATATATATATATATATATATATATATATATATATATATATATATAGCAACACTTGCGAAACCATCTCATAGTGAGATTGTTTTACGTTTGATTAATTAATTGTCACTTTTTATTAAAATTGTTATCACTTTTCATTAACATTATTATGACTAAATAAATCAAGAGGGCTCACGTACACAGTATATTGTGACTTGACAACACATTCAGAACTATATTCAGAATTTTTCTAATTTGATGAACTGGTACCAACATTGTTTAGATATAGATGACATGACATGTTTTACATTTGAGCCTCATAGGTCATTATTTTGGTGTTACTTATTATGTATTAAATAATAAGTAATAATTATTGTATGACTCCAGACTATTTAAATATATTATTGATTTGCTTATCATGTGTTATGAGTTTTCTTGAGATTTTTAAGTGTATTTATATATTAAAATTAGTTATAATATATTGATAAGTTAATTAATTAATTTTCTTCTATTTGTTTTCAAGTTTCCGTGATTTTTTAAATTTTTACCGATATTCGATATATCCATCGATATCAGTAAATGTGAGGTACCGATATTTTTACCGATATCGATATTTTTATACTTGCCCTCTGTAAAACTTTTTCTTCTTTCCATCACTAATCTTTTTTTTCTTTCTTCACTCAGGGGAAGAAGACCAAGAATAATGTTAATCACTTTCCTGAAGATGTGATGTTGAGTCTGGTGGGGTAAGTGACTTTATTTTTGTTAGTGTAAGTATTTAGAGTAACAGCCTACTCATCTTCTACCCCGATTTCCCATGTTTCTTTTTTAAAAGGCGGTGGCAGCCTAGAATCTCTTCTTTCTTGGATTAAGTACACCACCACTACTTATGTGGCCGCCATGACAAATGTTCTGCCCGCCATCTCTTTCTTGATGGCTGTGTGTCTCAAGTACACTTAATCTCAAGTTGAAACGTAAATTAATTATAGTATGATTCTGAAATAATTACTTAGTTGTTGGATCTGTCTATCCGATTGTAGATTGGAAAGGTTTAAATTGCACGAGATCCATAGTGGGGCAAAGGTGTTGGGCACCTTGGCCACGGTCGGAGGTGCCTTGATCAAGACTGTGGTCATTGGACCGGACATCCATCTGTCGTGAATCTAATTATATTTATTCAAGAGTATATGAAAATTTAACCTAATTATAATTATTCAATTCTTATATTTAAAAATAAATTTTAAAATTCTCAAAATAACAAAAATATTTTTAATGCGATTTGTAAATTGATTTAAAATTTTTAATCGAGTCATAAATATGTACAATCGAGTCAAAAAATATATTCAACCTAATCATAAATATTTACAACTGAACTATAAACATTTGCAATCAAGATATTTATTTTAATCAAATAAACAATTAACTCAAGATTATTCTTATGAAATCAAATATTTCTAACAAATATTATAAAAAAATGCGATTAACATATTGGATCAATTTATCCCATTAGTTCTCATATATATATATATGAGAACTAATCAATTAATATATATATATATATATATATATATATATATATATTGTAAGCAATTAAAATTCACGGTCCAATCAAATGGCGACACGTGGATTTTATTGATTAAATATCAATTTTAATTTATTATATTTTATTTTTGGGATTTAATAAATTAATTCCTAAAATAGATTAATAAATAATTGATAATTAATTTAAAACCCAACAAATTAAGTAAGGTTTAAATTAAGTAAAACTTGACTCCCAAGTCAAATAAAGTCTGGAAGGTTCCAGAATCAGGTCAAATTAAGCAATGACCATTCAAGCTGTGTTATATTTGGAACGGCCCGAGCCCGCAGAATCGGGTCAAATCTGTCATGGACCAATCAGATTGCAAGTTATTTATGGGGCATGCGCATTCCTCACCTATATAAGGAGTCCTCCTCCATTCATTCCAGACACACTACAACATCTGAACACGCAGACGCTTCTGAAGAGACCAAGAATACGAGCAGTGCTCCCTTGAGATCTTCAAGCATCTTCAAGCCAATAACGACCTTCGATCCAAGATCAAGGTGCCAAGCCCCTCCGATCCGGCGTTCTTCAAGTCAAGCAAAGATCAGAGATCAAGTCAAGCGAAGATCAAGATCCAAGTCAAGTGAAGATCAAGATCAAGCGAAGGTCAAGATCCAAGTTAAGTGAAGATCAAGATCAAGCGAAGGTCAAGATCCAAGATAAGTGAAGATCAAGTCAAGCGAAGATCAAGATCCAAGTTAACTAAAGATCAAGATCTAAGTGAAGATACAAGTCAAGTGAAGATCAAGATCCAAGTTCAAGATCTTCAAGTCAAGAACACTCAAGACCTTCAAGTCAAGTTCAAGTTATATTCAAGTCAAGAACAACAGCCGATCAAAGATCAAGGTGCTAAGCCTCTTCGATCCAGCATTCTTCAAATCAAATTCATTATTCGTGAAGTCAACGTTCTACCAAATTGAGCGGCATACTTCACAACAAATTCAAGTCAACGTTCAATCCGAACAAAGGTTCAACACCTCTGGATCAACGTTTAAGACTACACACTCGAGTTCGGACAAGCTTCAACTGAAGATCTAACTCAACATACACAGTCAACGTGGTCAACACAAGTCATAGTCAAAGTCAAAGCCAAATTGGTTCGAGAGAAGAATCAGAGAATAGATAGAGATTTTTTCCCTATATTCTCAAGTTTAATCCTTCTGGATTATCATTGTAATTCTTTTGTGTTTATTTTATTATAAATACAAAATTTGTTGTTACAAATTTTGGCACGCCTAGTGGGACAATCTCTACCTCTCATCTCTTCTCAAAATGACTCCGGTCAAGATTACTGTGGGAAGGAATGCTGCTTCTAAGCTCTCAGAATCATTAAACGAATATGTTGCTATTGTTACGAGGAGCATGTCAGAAAAAGCTCGGTCGGAAGCCTCATCTGGATCCAACCCTTCGGTTGAGGAGGCTTCGAGAAAACAACTACCTATGAAGGAGGATAGTGATGATGATTCTGCATCTTCAGGCTCTTCATCTGACTTAGTTGCAGCTCCAGTAATGATGGCAGGCGCCACGACTGTTGAGGAACAATTAGCAAACATGATGAAAGCTATCGAGGGGCTCACGAAACACATAGAAGCTCAAGATACAAAGATCTCCCAACTGATGAAAAGAGACATCGCGGAGACTAGCCATGCAAATGGAAAAGGAGTCATGGACGATAGTGAAGTGGAAGAGGTCACAAGGCGCCAGACTATTGAAAAGGAGCAAACTCAATAAACATTGCCACTTTCAGCTGATGGAATGCTCCAAGTCGATCAATTGAAGGATATTATACTTAGAACAATAAAAGAAAGGTTTGAGGAGAATTCCAAGCCTACCGTTACTTATGTCAAGCCATACACGAAAAGAGTGGACAACTTGTAGTTGCCAGCTGGCTACCAGCCTCCCAAGTTCCAACAATTTGATGGCAAGGGAAACCCGAGGCAGCATATAGCACATTTTATTGAGAGTTGCCATGATGCTGGTACTTATGGAGACCATATGGTAAGGCAGTTCGTTCGCTCTCTCAAAGGAAATGCATTTGATTGGTATATCAACTTGCAAGCTGAATCCATCGATAGTTGGGCACAAATGGAATATGAGTTCCTTAACCGTTTCTATAGCACGAGGAGAACTGTTAGCATGACTGAGCTGACTAATACTCGCCAATTGAAGGAAGAGCCTGTGATTGATTATATCAATCGATGGAGAAATTTGAGTTTAAATTGCAAGGACCGATTATCCGGAGAGTCTGCTATTGAGATGTGTATCCAAGGGATGGAATGGAATCTCCTTTATATACTCAAAGGAATTCAACCTAAGACTTTCGAAGAGTTGGCTACTAGGACCCATGACATGGAATTAAGCATGGCTGCTAGTGGAATCAAACATTCACCAATGTTGGACTCCTACAAGTCCAAAGACAAACAAGATTTCAAAAAATGGGGCAAGTCCTATGCTAAAAGTTCCAACAAAGAGTCAATGACCACAAATATTATGACGGTCAAAGTTCGAAAGAATGAAAATGATAAGAAAGACAAAGGGAAGCAAGTTACCCAAGAGTGGGGGCAAAGAAGGTTAACTCTGAAAGAGATGCAAGAAAAGGAGTATCTATTTCTGAATTCAGACATTTCTGGCATATTCGATGATCTAATGAAAAACAAACTCCTTGATCTTCCTGAGATGAAGCGTCCAGAGGAAGCCGATCGAACTAATGACCCAAAATACTGCAAGTATCAAGGTTGGTGAGTCATCCAATTCATGATTGTTTCGTTCTTAAGGAAAAGATCATGCAACTGGCTAAGGAAGGGAAAATCGTGTTAGAAGATGAGGCAGGCACAAACTTCACTTCTGTAAAAGAAAGTCAGATGAAGGCTCATGTCATGTCGTGAACGAGGACAATGAAAGCGAACAACTAGAAACTAAGGGTGAAGCTTACTCCTTGAAGGTGACCTTCACGGATGAAGATATGTTGTTGGGTATGCAATCTCATAATCGACCTCTATTTGTGACTGGTTACACTAAAGGGATGCGAGTGAATAGCATACTTGTTGATGGAGGTTCGGCAGTGAACATTTTATCCTTGAGAATGTTGAAGAAGATAGAAATACCAATGGATGAACTCAACCATAGCCGATTGATGATCCAAGGGTTCAACAATGAGGGGCAAAGGACTCTCGGCACAATAGTTCTCGATTTGCTAATTGATGAGATGAAATCAACAGTCCTTTTCCATGTTATTGATGCAAAAACTTCATACAACATGCTTATGGGGCGTCCATGGCTACATGAGAATGGCGTGATTCCTTCCACATTACACCAGTGCTTCAAATATAGTGAAGGTAACAACGTGAAAAGAGTATTCGGTGACGACAAGCCATTTACTGAAGCTGAAGCTTACTTTGCAGATGCTAAATATTTCTTCAAGAGTACAAAGGAAGTGAAACGTGAAGAAGCCCCAGTGCAAGATAATGGGGGCAATGAACAAATAAAGGATGAGGAAGGTAGTACATCATCTGCCACTCTTAAGAACAAAGGCAAAGGGCTTGAGACCTTGGAAGAGTTAACGTTGCCTTTAACAAAAATTGATGCTAGTAAACTTTCTTCTCCACCACTCAAAGGATTCATACGTCCTGTTGAAGGAGCAAAGATCGAACATGGTGAAGTGTTTGAAGCCAAAATAACCAAGTCGTATAGTCCACAAGCTTATAAACTCCTTATGAAGGTTGGTTACGAACTAAAAGAAAAGCCGATTACGGGAAAGTTACATCAAGAGACCATCAATCCTCCAAAGCATGGGCTTAATGCTTCTCAGAAAATGTTGAAAAATAGTGGCCCTACTTTCAAGAATGCTAAGCAGGTTTGAGATATATCCCTCAAAAGCCAGTTCGCATTGCAATCAGAAGAGCAAGTACAAATTATATCACCGAGGAAGAAGCTTTATCCACGGAGGATATGTTTGACGCAAGTAGTAGGGAAATCAAGAGAATATCTATTTTTGAAAGGCTTGGGAGTGTCTTTCAAAGGCTTGGACCATGTAATGGAAAGTGTATGAGGCAAAATCATGTCAAGTCCCTTAACCTTCGAAAACTTCGGAGTCGAAATCCTTCTTGCATCAAGCGGCGAAATATCTTGACTATTTCAAGTGGAAGAGTGTTGAAAGCTAAGGTGCAAAGAATCATCTTTACAAAAGATGATAGTGATGATAAAGAAAGTGTAGCTTCTACCAACCATATCACTGCTCTTGATGATTCCCAAATGGAGGAGGTAGATGCTGAAGATGCCCCTCCACAATTTGAAAAAGGAGTGAAAGCCACTGTTGATGAATTGAAAGAAATCAACTTAGGTGATGAAAATGATCCACGTCCTACCTACATAAGTGCTCTGCTAAATGTTGAGGAAGAAGAAAAGTATATTAGAATTTTGCGAGAATTCAGAGATGTCTTTGCATGGTCGCATAAAGAAATGCCAGGCTTAGATCCAAAAATCGCAGTGCACCACTTGTCCTTAAAAAGGAAACTCGGCCGATTAAACAAATGCATCATCAATTTCGACCAGAGTTGATTCCTTTGATTGAGGATGACGTTAATAAGCTTCTTGAAACAGGCAAGATCCGAGAGGTCAAATATCCTACATGGATTTCCAACATCGTGCCGGTAAGAAAGAAAAATGGGCAACTCAGAGTATGTGTTGATTTTCGAGATTTGAATATAGCATGTCCGAAAGATGACTTTCCATTGCCAATTACTGAACTCATGATTGATGCAACAACGGGGCATGAGGTCCTTTCATTTATGGATGGGTCATCTGGCTACAATCAAATTGGTTTGGCTCCTGAGGATCAAGAGAAGACAGCCTTTCGTACTCTGAAAGGGATATATTGCTATAATGTTATGCCATTTGGCTTAAAGAATGCTGGTGCCACTTATCAGCGAGCCATGCAAAAGATATTTGATGACATACTTCATAAGATTGTCGAATACTATGTTGATGATATTGTGGTGAAACCAAAAGAAAAGAAAGATCATTTTCATGATCTAAGGCGAGTGTTTGAACGATTAAGAGAGCATCAACTCAAGATGAATCCGCTCAAGTGTGCATTTGGAGTTTCATCTGGGAAATTTCTTGGGTTTATTGTTCGCCGTCGAGGAATTGAGATTGAGAAAGCAAAGATTGACGTAATCATGAAAATGCATGTGCCTCGAAACATACATGAACTCAAAAGTCTGCAAGGAAAGTTGGCATACTTAAGGAGATTCATATCAAACTTAGCTGGCCGATGCCAACCATTTAGTCATCTCATGAAGAAAGACAGCATATTCGAATGGGATGAAGCTTGCAATAATGCTTTCAAAAGCATTAAAGAATACTTGATGAAGGCACCAGTGTTGGGTACTCCAATACCAGGACGTCCATTAGTCCTTTATCTAGCTACTCAAGAGCAATCTGTGGGAGTTTTACTTGCACAAGAAAATGATGATGGTAAAGAAAGAGCTCTATATTATCTAAGTAGAACCATGACTCCAAACGAGTTGAAGTATTCACCCATTGAGAAGATCTGCTTATCCCTTATTTTCGTGATTCAGAAGTTGAAACATTATTTCCAAGCTCACACAGTTCGGCTAGTTTCGAAAGCCAACCCACTAAAATTTGTCATGTCAAAACCAGTACTCTCTGATCGGCTTGCAAGATGGTATTTCCAACTTCAACAGTTTGAGATCGTGTACGTCCCTTAAAAGGCCGTAAAAAGACAAGTGTTGGCATATTTTCTAGCTGATCATCCAATGCCTGCTGAATGGGAACTATCTGATGAACTCCCCAATGAAGATGCTTTCACTGTGGACATAGCTTCTCCTTGGAAGATGTATTTCGATGGAGCATCTCATAGAGAGGGAGCTGGTGAGGGAGTCGTGTTTGTAACATCCAGTGGTGAAGTTCTACCCTTCTCATTTTCCTTAACAGAAAATTGCTCTAACAATGTGGCTGAGTATCAAGCACTCATACTTGGTTTAGAAATTGCTGTCGATATAAAGCAGCTACACCTTAGAGTGTATGGTGATTCGCTATTGGTGATAAATCAACTCCTTGGAGTGTATGAAGTGAAGAAGCTTGAGTTGTTCCCCTACTACAAGTATGCTCAAAAGCTTATGGGTTATCTCGGTGATGTTGATATTAAGCATCTGTCTAGAAGAGAGAATAAGCAAGCTGACGCCCTCGCTAAATTAGCATCAACTATTTCTATGCCAGAAGCGCAAATTCAAATACCAGTGTGTAGAAGTTGGGTTGTACCACCACTCTTTGAAGATGATGATTATGAAGAAGTTGAAAATCATGTGGTGGAAGTTTTCGAAATTGAAGAAGAGGATTGGCGCCAACTACTCGTGGACTATTTAAAGTATGATAAGTTGCCAAACGATCCACGTCAAAGGGTTGATATTCGACGTCGAGCGCCTCGATTCATTTATTTCAAAGGCACACTATATAGAAAATCATTTGATGGAGTTTTATTGAGATGCTTGGGTAAGGAAGAAGATATTCAAGCGATGGAGGAGGCTCACTCCGGAAGTTGCGGTGCCCATCAATCCGGACCAAAGCTACATTTCAGAATTAAGAGGATGGGCTACTATTGGCCCACAATGGTGAAGGATTGCATGGATTTTGCACAAAGATGTCAAGCTTGCCAGTTCCATGGAAATCTGATTCATCAACCTCCGGAGCCTTTGCATCCGACAGTCGCTTCATGGCCTTTTGATGCTTGGGGTTTTGATGTGGTAGGGCCACTTACAAAGTCTTCTGGTGGTCATCTCTACATTCTTGCTACAACTGATTACTTTTCAAAGTGGGCTGAAGCTGTGCCTCTGAGGGAAGTAAAGAAAGAAAATGTTGCTGATTTCATTCGGATCAACATCATTTATAGATATGGTATCTCGCACTACATCATCACTGATAATGGAAAGCAGTTCAGCAACAGTTGGATTGATAAGTTGTGTGAGAAGTTTGATTTCAAGCAAAGGAAGTCATCAATGTACAACGCAGCTGCCAATGGTCTTGCTGAAGCATTCAATAAAATTTTATGCAGTTTATTGAAGAAAGTGGTCTCCAAGTGAAAAAGAGATTGGCATGAAAGAATCAATGAAGCTTTATGGGCGTACCGCACTACCTATAGAACACCTACTCAAGCCACTCCGTATTCCTTGGTGTATGGTGTTGAGGTTGTTGTGCCTCTTGAAAAGCAAATTCCTTCTTTGAGGATAGCCATACAAGAAGGCCTCACCGAGGAAGAAAATGCAAAGTTACGTCTTCAAGAGTTAGAAGCGTTAGATGAAAAGAGTTTGGAAGCACAACAAAAACTTGAGTGTTACCAATCTCGCCTTTCTAGAACGTACAACAAGAAAGTGAAGGTACATTCTTTTCAAGTTGGTGATTTGGTGCTTGCTATGAGAAGACCTATAGTAGTCACCCATCGCGTTGGAAATAATTTTCTACCCAAGTGGGATGGCCCTCATGTTGTGAAGAAAGCCTACACAAATAGCGCATACAAGTTGATCTCAGAAGATGGCGTGAACATTGGCCCCATAAATGGGAAGTTCTTGAAATGCTACTAAGCGTAAACAAATACATGCACTATGCTTCTTGACGCACGAGCCTAAACTGCATGTTACTCCTGGTCCGCATGAGTATAAACTGCGTACGACAAACTCCTGGTCCGCATGAGTATAAACTGCGTACGACAAACTCCTGGTCCGCATGAGTATAAATTGTGTACGAAACTCACCAAAGGTAATTATAAGTGGTTAAACTATTAATTCACCCCACTCAGGTATTTTAAGTGGTTAAAGCATTAAGTACCCCACTTTGGCTAAAGTGGTTAAAGAATAGTCACTCCTGGCCCGCATGAGTATAAACTGTGTGCGGCACTCTCCATTCAAAACTAAATCATGTCCCTTTGAACTACATAATGACTTGATCCTCTACAAAGAGGTACGTAGGCAGCTTAGTACTCGACTGAGTTCAATCATGTCTCGATCTATTCACTTCAAGTTTGTGAGGCAAACAATAAAGTGAAATAAAATGGAGTTTTAGAAGCAAAAGTTGACAAGGAAAAGACAATGTTTGAACATAAAATTGGATGGAGAATTCCAAAATTCTTGCTATGTTGAAGGAAATCCAAATTTCGTAGGTGCATCTTGAGAGTTGTTGAAATAAAAGGGGATAGCGGAAAATTCGAATTGGAATGGTTGATTGAATTATTATTTAATTCATTCAAATTCTCTCTTAATTTAGCCTAAGATGGTAGGCTTATTGTGTGGGATGAAAATTTAATGTGATTATAAGACTCAATGTATTGGCAACCCAACAAGACCAAGAAGAGTTGAAGGCAGGTTCATAGTAAAGCCCAAGTTGTTGATTGAAGTAATTGGACTAAATGGAAGTTAAAATTGGGCCCAAAGGTGAGGAGGATTAAAACCAGCCCAAGGTGAGATTCAATAATTCAAGTCCAAAATGGAAAGTCAAAATTGATAAAAATTAATTAATCCTCCCATGTAGAAGTAACGTGAGCTCTCCAAAGACAAAAGGAAGCTTCCTGCTTTCTTCCATCGAGCCACGTGAAAAAAAAAAGAAAAATTATTGGCCTGATTTAATTTTGGAATTAGGCAGAAGGAAGTCACCTGTGGTGGAGTTGAGAGCAAATTGGAAAGTTAATGTGAATGCTTTCTTTCTCTCAAAGGAAAATTCTATTCTCATCACACAATCACGTGAATGGAAGTATAAAAAGGGAAATTCTCTTCTTTCCCATAGAAAAATCACGAGAATTTTTCCCTCTCCAGCGTGAATCTGTCCGATCAGAGCTTTCTCACTAATGCCCATGAACTCGCCCTTCACCAGCGACCATCGCGAATCCCCGCCTGCTCTGCGTTCCACTGGCAAGTCGTTCCCTACCGAAAAATTGTAACCACATGCCACCCGCGTCCGACAACCGCCGATCTCTCGAGCGAGAGTCGTGCGCTGCTGTTGCCAGAAATATACACTATCAAGACCGGCTCTTCACTCCAGTACCGAGCACTACCATCATGGCGGGCAAATCCGCCGCACCACCACGTGTGGTCTCCTAGCAACTATCACCACCTCGACGCCTTCGGTCCGCCCACCACTACCAGCCATAGTTCTCCGTCCAACCTGATGCCGAGCTATCGACCAAAATCGAGAACTCTAATTTCTGCTAGCCATCAACCGCCGCTTGCCACGCGTAGCCAAGGTCGCGGGTTGCTGCCAAAGTTTGGTACCCTTCCGGAGACGTAAACGAGAGGCATTGCTAAGCCACTGCTGGTCTGAGTCGGGAACACGGTGCCCCCAGCTTGTCATCATCACCCGCCGCATTGGTCAGATTTCTTCACCTTGTCGCCAAAGCATCGTCGGAGCTGTGAAGCCCAACAAGCAACCACCATAGGTGGTCCGCCGTTGACTGCTTTTCACCTCGCGGTATGAGCCCGACAAGCAACCACCATGGGTGATCCGCCGTCGACCGCTCTCTACCTTGACATCGTTGGTTCGACTACCTGAGTATGTTAAAATCTTCTCTTTGGTCGGATTTCTTCACCTTGTCGCCAAAGCGTCGTCGGAGGTGTGAAGCCCAACAAGCAACCATCATAGGTGATCCGCCGTTGACTGCTTTTCACCTCGCGGTGTGAGCCCAACAAGCAATCACCATGGGTGATCCGCCGTTGACTACTCTCTATCCCAACGTCATCGGAGGTGCGAGCCCAACAAGCAACTACCATGGGTAGTCTACCATTGATTGCTCTCCACCTCACTGTGCGAGCTCGACAAGTAACCACCATGGGTGATCTGCCGTCGACTACTTTCCACCTCGATGAGTTGGTCCAACTTGAGCTGTTAAGGTTACGGGTTGAAACATTGGATCAACATCGGACTTGCCGCGACCTCCAACTGGGATAAATCCATAGTCGCCAGGAATGCGCAACGCCGGTCTCGATGGCCCGTTTCATCTTCAAAGGAAATATGGTATGTTAAAAGTCTTCTCTTCTCTTCTCTTCTTTGTGGAGACGTCGTGGAAAAAAAGAGAGAGCAAATTAAAGAAGAGCAAATTGAAAGCTTACACTTATGAATTGAATTCCTTGGATGGTGTGTTTTGTTGGTGTGCTTTGTCTTGGCAACCTCTTGAAGCAAAGCTGAAAGTCTTATTTGTTGGATAACTTTGATGAAAAAAAAATTGAGTTCATGAAGTACCATTATATAGTAGTGGATTCATGGATAATTATGGAAATCACTTGTGGACTCATGGATAATTATGGAAATTATTTGTGGATAATTATGGAAATTACTTGTGGACTCATGGATAGTTATGAAAATTATTTGTGGATAATTATGGAAATTACTTGTGGACTCATGGATAGTTATGGAAATTATTTGTGGATAATTATGGAAATTACTTGTGGACTCATGGATAATTATGGAAATTACTTGTAAGGTGTGTAATCTCTACAAAAATTTTAAGAGATTCTTTACTACAAATAACGTTGATAATTTTGGGTGTGATTCATGAAATCTTGGTGAGCAAGAAACACATTGGTGCCATATTTAAGTTCTCTTGAGAAATTACAAGGGGAACTTTTGAGATTCCTTCACATCAAGACACAATGTTCGTGAACAAATCGCAAGGGGGCATTTATAAGCAATTAAAATTCATGGTTCAATCAAATGGTGACACGTGGATTTTATTGATTAAATATCAATTTTAATTTATTATATTTTATTTTTGGGATTTAATAAATTAATTCCTAAAATAGATTAATAAATAATTGATAATTAATTTAAAACCCAACAAATTAAGTAGGGTTTAAATTAAGTAAAACTTGACTCTCAAGTCAAATAAAGTCTGGAAGGTTCTAGAATCAGGTCAAATTAAGCAAATGACCATTCAAGCTGTGTTATATTTGGAACGGCCCAAGCCCGCAGAATCAGGTCAAATCTGTCATGGACCAATCAGATTGCAAGTTATTTATGTGGCATGCTCATTCCTCACCTATATAAGGAGTCCTCCTCCATTCATTCCAGACACACTACAATATCTGAACACACAGACGCTTCTGAAGAGATCAAGAATACGAGCAGTGCTCCCTTGAGATCTTCAAGCATCTTCAAGCCAAGAACGACCTTCGATCCAAGATCAAGGTGCCAAGCCCCTCCGATCCGGCGGTCTTCAAGTCAAGCAAAGATCAGAGATCAAGTCAAGCGAAGATCAAGATCCAAGTCAAGTGAAGATCAAGATCAAGCGAAGGTCAAGATCCAAGTTAAGTGAAGATCAAGATCAAGCGAAGGTCAAGATTCAAGTTAAGTGAAGATCAAGTCAAGCGAAGATCAAGATCCAAGTTAAGTGAAGATCAAGATCCAAGTTCAAGATCTTCAAGTCAAGAACACTCAAGACCTTCAAGTCAAGTTCAAGTTATATTCAAGTCAAGAACAACAGCCGATCAAAGATCAAGGTGCTAAGCCTCTTCGATCCGGAGTTCTTCAAATCAAATTCATTATTCGTGAAGTCAACGTTCTACCAAATTGAGCGGCATACTTCACAACAAATTCAAGTCAACGTTCAATCCGAACAAAGGTTCAACACCTCCGGATCAACGTTTAAGACTACACAATCGAGTTCGGACAAGCTTCAACTGAAGATCCAACTCAACATACACAGTCAACATGGTCAACACAAGTCATGGTCAAAGTCAAAGCCAAATTGGTTCGAGAGAAGAATCAGAGGATATATAGAGATTGTTTCCCTATATTCTCAAGTTTAATCCTTCTGGATTATCATTGTAATTCTTTTGTGTTTATTTTATTATAAATACAAAATTTGTTGTTACACACACATATATATATATATATATGTGGGAAGAGGAAAAAAGATAAGAAATAAAATAAATACTTAAAATTTAAAACTAAAAACAAAATCAATAAGGTTCTACTCATCTTCCTATATATATACACACTGTAACCATCAGCCATATTACATCTCATCTCTTCAACCTCTTCAGAATTTTCAACAATCAATGAATTAAAATGAGTGGAGAAGCTGTTATAAACTTTGTTCAGACACTAAAGCCGTTCCTAGCTATTTTCTTTGTAAACCTTTTTCAAACGATGAAGCCATTTCTTGCTGTCTTTTTTCTCTAAGTCGGTGTTTTCGGCATGGACGTTGTCCCAAAGATAGATTTAAATCATGGAATGAGCATCTATACGTGCTTGTTTTACCAGCATATGTTCGCAACCATAAGAATAACACCCCTAGCAATTTTTTTGAAAGGTATACAATTAGTACCCTGATGAGACTGATAATTAACGTATTTTGAGTGAAAATTGAGTATGATTTGGGTTATTATCAAGGTGAATTGGTACGTTTATGGGGAATCCACGAACCAGAGGCTACTAAGGTTATTTGAGCACATATATGCAGAAAATGGGTCAGAAATGTTTAGAATTGGAAAACACGAATTCCGAGACACCGCTAGACATCATGAGGAGCCGCTCGACCAACACTTTTTGGTCGAGCGGGGTTGAACTTGGTCGAGTAGATGTCTGTACAGAGTTTCAGCGAATAGGGAGTCCGCTCGACCTCGCCAGTTTAGACGAGTGGGGACACGCATGCCTATTTTTTGTAATTTCGACCTTCATGTATGTGAATTGACGTATTTCCAAGAAAAACCCTAGTAAAGGTCCGTAAGGAGAGTGCTACAAGTATAAAAAGGGATGTCGATCACATCAAAAAGAGAGAGATTCCACATCCATCCTACACCATAACCAAACCCTAACTCCATCCTACGGAGCTGTAGAGAGATTCGTGCAGCGAATCAAGTGAGAACCAAGTGAAGATTCAAGACAGAGCGAGAAGCGACGGCCCCAAATCTAGGGTATACTTTGCAACTTAATCCTGCTTGTAATTTTCAAGTCTATGGGTAAGATCTATTCCAACACCATGAACGTTCTTCGAAGCGTCGTGGGCTAGAACCGCTTTAGTAGTTCTAGGGTTATGAAGGTTTTTGTCTAGTTAATTGAACTTCCGTGTGTATACTCCGTACAACACTACTTGTGAATTTCTTTTATATAAGACTATGCTTTATTAATTCATACTCATAGTTGTTTTGTGCATCTTTAACTATTATGTAGAGTTTGAATACATATCTTGGTTATTGATTAAGTGCATTCATTATTGAGCAAGATTTTATGTTATGATTCTAAGTGAAGGGACTCCAAAGCTTCATTAGAATTATCTTATATAAATACTTACTAATTGAATTGAATTCGGGTTAGTAAGTAGGACAAAGAGAATAGTTATATAGTACCTATAAAGGGAGATCATATTGGGTTAGAGTACTTAGTGCACGGGAAATAATTGATACTAATAGTACCTAGAAAGTTGGTATAATTATGTTCTTGCTCCAAGGTGATTCACATGCAATACACGCATATTTACTTGTGTCTATATAGTAGATTTGCATAGCTTAGTGATGCATCCATAGTCCATAAGGCAGAGTCGGACATTGACATAAGGAAGGGAGGTTAACTAGTGAAACTGGATGGCCCGAAGAGCTACCTATCTTCTCATTTGATTACTCTCGTTTATCTCTATTATCTATATTTTACTTGTTTTTTATTATTTCTGTTTATTAGATTAATAATCATTCACAACTTAAATTGCCAAACAAAAGTTTCTCTTAATATAAATAATAATAAATTGATAACCATCGTCCGTTGGGTTCGATAAATATAACTTGGTCGCTTATCTAAGATAAAGTGATATCCTTCATACTTGGGGATTAATTGTGTGTTGAGAAAATGTCCATCATGTTTTTGGCGCCGTTGCTGGGGATAATTGGCCTTATCAATTTTATTGTTTTTATTTTAATTAAAACTATTCCACACTTGTCTTTAGTTTCTAATGATTAGTTTTTCTTAGGTGTATGCACACTAGATCTAAGGTAGGAATATTAGCGCCTTTTGATTCGGGAATTGGAGCATCGTCAAGAAAGAAGAAGGCAAAGAAGAAGAAGAACATGGAAGCAACCGAATCTCTTAATCTAGGAGTTGAAGTTGAAGTGCTTAACTCAGAAGCGATTGAAGTTGCAATCGGAGAAAAATCGGAAGCAGAAGCAGTCAACATGGCCTGTTTAGACAGGCTAAATTCGGATAATATTGCCATCCGTGAAGTTTTCAAGAATAACAGATGGGGCAAAGTGGGGCTCTTAGGAGTACGTGAAGCCGATGCAGATTTTGATCTTCACCCCATTCTTATCAGCATGATAGAAAGGAACTCCTTCTCTAGGGAAACTTTCGAAGATCCTCAGCAACATCTTAATAAATTCCTTGGTTATGCAAGTACACAAAAACATGCCAGAACAAACGAAGATGCTGAATGCACTACATGGGAGCAATTGAAAGTGAAGTTCTTGTAGTGATACATGCCACCTTCAAAGGTGTTTAGAATGAAGCAAGACATCAATCAATTTTCTATCGGTAGTGGAGAGAAGTTTAATGAAGCTTAGGATAGGTTCAAGGACATACTTCGGAAGTGTCCACAGCATGGGTTATCTAAAGCTCAACATATCATTATCTTCTACAACGGATTGGATTGTGATTCTCGGGTGTTATTACTTCATCTAATGGAGCATTACTTACAAAGACATCCGTTGAGGCCGAAAAACTTTTTGAGGATATTTCTATGAATATAAGAGATTGGCCAACTGATAGAGTGAGGGGCACCTATGTACTTGGAAAGGTAGCGTAGGTTGAACACACTATGGTAAAGTCAAGTAGAGAAGATGAGGTCATCTCTAGTTTGGCAAACATCAACAAGCTACTTGAATCCCAACAAAAGCAAATAACGGAGATGTCGCAGAGAGTACCAATTATGATACAGCAGGATGTTGGTGAAGAAAGACCAATCCAAGAGGAATTTGAAGAAGCAAACATGCCATGGTTTAAACATGAGCGCCTGTTGGGGGCTTACCCTCCCATTTTATTGTTTATTTATTTAGTGTTCGTAAAAAAATTTTATATTTAAGGTGCTTACTAATCGGTAATTACATCTCTTTGTAAACTTAGTTTCGACTATCTTTCTACTAAGTTTGGGGGTGTGATGTTCTTACCTCATTTAAGCACCAAGAGTATAATATTTTCTTGGTAATGTTTGCTATGGGAGTTGATTTTTTATGGTATATTGAAACTTTAAAAGATTTTGATGTGTCGAATTTTTTTCAATTTGCCTAGTGTTCAGTGGTGTTTTGTTTATAGTGTGAGTAGAGTTATATACACTTAATTTTAATGTTTAAGTAGTGGTTCTCTAGTTAGTGTTTTGGCTTGATATGATGATTAATGTTGTTTTTAATTCTAAGTTTTACAGGGGATGAAGAAATCACGAGAAAGCAGAGCATCGGAAGGCCATTCGACCAAGAGTCAGCCACTCGACCAAGTCGTGGAGGTCGAGCAGAGGTCGAGAGGACCACTGTAAGGCGGGTCCTTAAGCTTCCAGAATACAGAGGTCCCGCTCGACCACATGAAGGCCGCTCGACCAGAATATT
This sequence comes from Pogostemon cablin, assembly GCA_023678885.1. Lineage (NCBI taxonomy): Eukaryota > Viridiplantae > Streptophyta > Magnoliopsida > Lamiales > Lamiaceae > Pogostemon > Pogostemon cablin. Next base: position 20,107,197 of record CM042967.1, read on the forward strand.
TTGGTTGAGTGGAGTGCAGAGACGGTTCCACTTATAGGGTTGCCGCTCGACCAAGCGAAGGGTTGCTCGACCAAACCGCTCGACCTGAACAGAGGAGCAGTTTTTGTGATATAAGGTCAGTTTCCATGCTGCTCGACCATTTTCTCACCATCCTTTCTCGAGCAATCACCCCGAACTGTACGATTTTCACTCCAATCACTTAGAACATTTTTCTTTCCCCAAACCACACACATTCCACATCAAAATTTGGAGATTCAAGTCGAATTTTGGGGCTTTCTTCTCACCTTCGAGTTGTTATTCTTCGTCACTTTCACACACCCATGGCTGGAGATAAAGGTATATTTTCTCAGCTCATTACCCTTGAATTGGATGGTACTTCTATTAGTTTGAGTGGGTAAGTTGATTGAGCATGTTTATGGTTTGAATTTTGATATGAATTTGGGTGTTATTGTTGAAATTTTACATAAAGTTGCATGAGTTCAATTCTACGTTGGATTAATGAAATTATGTGAAATTGATGCTGCATAAGTCACGGGCTTGAGTTTAATTGCTTAATTTTCATATGGGCTCATTGATTTGGAGTGACATTGTTGATGAATTTGAAGTGTGGAATAGTGTTGATGTTTAGGATTGAGTTTGAATTTTTTAATATTGTTGGAAATCCTATTGAAGCATATTGGAATTTTTGAATCCTTTCGTGATACCTAAAGACTTGGAATGTTGAGTTGTCCATATTTTAATATGTTAAGTTGAACGTATGATTAGTTTAACATATGAGATTGTGGAGGAATTAGGGTTGAATTGTTGAGCATATGATTTGAAGTCTTGAGTAGAATCTATGTGATGATAAGTCATAGGATTGGTATACTTGTTTCTTTGCCTATGTTTTGTATTGAAGTATAATTCTTGTAGGTAAGGGAATCGCTGCTTGTTAAAAGAGAAAAGATAGTGGTATACCAAAGAGAGGAGAAACGGGTAAGAAGAGCAAGAAAGATGAGAAGATGCCATCGGATCTCGGCTTGCAAATACCCAATTGGGATGAGAAGAGGGAGTTATGGAGAGTTGTTTTAAGGAAGATTGCTCGGACTCGATACCAAGATGATGAAGCCATGATGGAGATGAGCAAAATCAACAATATCAGATGGATGTTCAACCAAGTAGGAATCAGTGGATTCATGGATTTGAAGAGAGAGACGTACTTTCATATCACTGCGGAGATGCTATGTACTTTACAAGTGATTCGTGAGGATTCCGTTCTTCCTACCTCAGCATGGTTCCGACTTGGAGGTGAGTTGAGATATCTATATGCTAGCCAGCTTAACAGGATGTTTGGATGCCCAGAGGACGTGTCAACCCAAAAGGATGCAGGTTATATTGCTGATGATTTCTGGAGGTCGATCACGCAAGGGCTTATGATCCGCAGCGATCGAGAGCTGCTTTCATTCGGAATCTGGTGATCGCATACATGGATAGGATCCTTAGAAACACCATCTTTGCCCGAGATGAGGACGGGTGTATTATGAGAGGAGAGTTATACGTTCTATGGTGCATGATGAATGCGGTTCATTTCAATCTGGGGGCTTATGTTCTGTAGCAGCTGTACTGGTTCACCATTCACACGTTTCAGAAGGTGAATATTGGAGGATTGATCACACCGTTGACCGAGCACTATAATGTGGATTTATCTAGGCATCGGCCGATGGTTGGTGAGCCGAACTTGATTCTTTCAGCGTGTGTGAGGATGAACTTGGCTCGACATGAAGACGGCGTGTAGATGTTCAATCGGGGGATGAATCCGATTTTGTTTAAGATGCCCTTTTCTCTCATTGACCTTACTATGGTTCAGATCAATGCGAATCTGTTGATGAACACTCCTCCCCACATTGCAATCTCCACTACTTGTTGTGCTAATGGAGATTGGCGAACGTTGGTAGATATACATCTTGAAGGTATGTATCTCGACTTGGATATGATTTTGGTGGGAGAGCCGGAGGGGTATAAGGAGGACGAGTCATTTCAGCAGCAGCAGCAGTTTAGACAGCAGCAGCCACCACCGTTTGAGCATCCGATACCTGAGGTACATATAGAGATGCCTCACGACATTTCGGAGATGGGTATTCCTCCGATGTAGCTACCACCGCAGCAGCAGTAGCAACAGCAGTACGATTTTTAGCAGGCTCAAGATCGCTTTTATAGAGAGCAGTTCCAAATGATGAATGATCACTGTGCCACATTGAATACGAACCAGCAGGAGACTAACCGCCAACTTGCTTTGGAGAACACGAATTATGCTGCACTCAACTTGAGGTATGATGATATGGATAGAAAGCTGGAAGAGATGCAAGCAAACTATCGAGTGGTTGATAGGAAGCTTTGGGTTCTTCAAAGGGATTTCGACTTATGGTGCATGGAGATTAGTGATGATGATGATGCTCCGGAGGAGTAGAGTGTGCCAGGTTTTTCTCTTTGTCTGATTCATCTAATCTCCCTTCTTTTTTTCACTTGATAGGTTGAGGGTTTATTGGTGGTTGAGTTGGGTTTTATTGAGATTCATGAGTGAGTGGTATGTACCGTATTGATGATGTTGTTGGTGTTGATGGATATTGTTGTACATTTGATGATGATTGATGAGTGAGATTGACTCTTTGGTATGCATGTGCGTTTATCTTTAATGCATGTTGATTTTGTTGAAGAGAGGCATGTATTGTTTGTTATTACTTGTAATTTATGTGGAATTTGATATTGATTACATGCTTTGAAGAGTGCTTAGGAAATCTATTAACCATGTGAGAATTTGAGCCTTTTAATCAATAGTTTATTCTTGAGAAAATCTTTCATACGATTGTATTCTAGAACTTGACTTGGAGTCTTGTTTGAGATTCATGATTGATAGGTACTAGGAGATTATCTTAGGTCGTTATTGATAATTGAGCCACGTAGCCTAAAAGTTATCCTACCTTATAATGTGTATATCATTGGATGCCCTGTTGAGCTTTAAAAACTTTTTCTTTGACAAGCCTGTGATAAATAGCCTTTATTACCTTTATTTAAGCTTTCAAATACCCTATTTACTAGTAGAAGAGTTGAGGTGAATAAATTTCTAGTGGTAAAATTGAAGAAAAAGGAAGGAAATTGTGCTAGTGATGTTGTGGCAAAATCATGTCTAGGGGTAGTGCCTGAAACCAGTACCCCAACTGCTTAGAAAGGTAGTGCCCGAAATTGGTACCCTTTTACTTGAGAAAGAAGATGTTGATTTCAAGGAAAAGAAGGAGAACATGAATCGCAAAGATTATGAGAATGATGATGGAGAAGAATGAAGCTTTTTGATGAAAAGCAAAACTTCAAGGTAATTCTCTACTAGTGAATTAAGTCACTTTATCAAAATTCTCCTACCTTTACTAAAGAGCCAACATTACAACCTATAAGACAAGTCCCTTGTGATCCTACTATTGAAATGATTATGAATTGATTTTCGAGACCTTTGCCAAGCTTATGGTTACGCTAATGTATGAATTGATTATAAGTTCATATAATAACCCTTGAAGTGTATATCTTTAACATTTGAGAGCGAGAGTAAACACCTACCTAGTGAGCTAGATGACTTAGCACTCGTAGACGTATTGTAATTGATTGATTTTCATACATGGATTAAAGGTATGATGATGCATGTTTTGATTTGATGAAATTGCATGTGTTATTAAGTTATGCATATATGAGGATCTTGTGAATGACACTCTCTTGCCTTTGTTTTGATTTCGTTGCCTCGGGACGAGCAACATGTAAGTTTGGGGGTTTGATGAGAGTGATAATTCACATATTTTGAGCTCTAATTTGTGTGGAAATTTAGTACGATTTAGCCTATTATCAAGGTGAATCAGTACGTTTATGGGAAATCCATGAATCAGAGGCTACTGAGGCTATTTGAGCACATTTATGTAGAAAAATAGGTCAGAAGTATTCAGAATCAAAAAACTCGAAGTCCGAGCCGCTTCTCGACCTCAGGAGGAGCCGCTCGACCAACACCTTTTGGTCGAGCAGGGTTGAACTTGGTCGAGTGGATGTCTATAAAGAGTTTCAACGAACAGGGAGTCCGCTCGACTTGGAAGAAATCCGCTCGACCTCGCCTATTTTTGGTAATTCCGACCCTCCCGAACGTGAATTGACGTATTTTCCAAGAAAAAGCCCAGTAAAGGTCCGTAAGGAGAGTGCTACAAGTATAAAAAGAGATGTCGATCGCATCAAAAAGAGAGTTAGATTTCACATCCATCCTACACCAAATCCAAACCCTAACTCCATCCTACGGAGCTGTAGAGAGAGATTCGTGCAGCGAATCAAGTGAGAACCAAGTGAAGATTCAAGACGGAGCGAGAAGTGATGCCGCCCACATCTAGGGTTTACTTCGCAACTTAATCTTTCTTGTAATTTTCAAGACTATGGGTAAGATCTATCCAAACACCATGAACGTTCTTCGAAGCGTCATGGGCTAGAACAACTTTGGTAGTTCTAGGGTTATGAAGGTTTTTGTCTAGTTAATTGAACTTCCGTGTGTATACTCCGTACAACACTATTTGTGGATTTATTTTATATAAGACTATGCTTTATTAATTCACACTCATGGTTGTTTTGTGCATCTTTAACTGTTATGTAGAGTCTGAATATATATCTTGGTTATCGATTGAGTGCGTTCATTGTTGAGCAGGATTTTATATTATGATTCTAAGTGAGAGGACTCCGAAGCTTCATTAGAACTATCTTATATAAATATTTATTAATTGAATTGAATTCAGGTTAGTAAGTAGGACAAAGAGGATAATTATATAGTAACTGGGAGATCATATCGGGTTAGAGTACTTAGTGCACGGAAAATAATTGATACTGATAATACTTAGAAACTGGGGTATAATTATGTTCTCGCTCCAAAGTGATTCAGATGTAATACACGCATATTTACTTGTGTCTATAGAGTAGATTTGCATGGCTTGTGATGCGTCCATTGTCCACAAGGCAGAGTCGGACATTAACATACGAAGGGAGGTTAAATAGTGAAACTGGATGGCCCGAAAAGCTACCTATATTCTCGTTTAATTACTCTCGTTTATCTCTATTGTCTCTATTTTCCTTGTTATTTATTATTTCTGTTTATTAGATTAATAATCATTCACAACTTAAATTGCCAAACAAACGTTTCTCTTAATATAAATAATAATAAATTGATAAACATCGTCCTTTGGGTTCGATAAATATAACTTGATCGTTTATCTAAGCTACAGTGATATCCTTCATACTTGGGGATTAATTGTGTATTGAGAACGCGCCTATCATACTACCATCCATCATTTTTTAAATTAATACACTTAAACTGTTGTGTAGAATTCGGTGGACTTTTAATTAAATTAATATAAATATAATTAATAATTATATTTATATTTTAATTTAAATAAAAAATATTTAAATATATTTGTATTTCAGAATGAAATTTATTACTCCCTCCATCCCATAATACTTTTCACGTTTACTGTTCCACGTTGTTTAAGAAAATATGCACTTTTTGACCAATTTTATTAACTTTGAAAGGTATTATGGTATTTTTAGATAATAAAAAAGAATAAAGTAATAATATGTGTAAAAAAAGTGGCAAATTTGAAATTAAAGGAACTTTTAATATTGTTAGATAAAATAATGTTTTCTTTTTTGGGGTGAAAGGTTTTTGGGAAAAACAAATGAGAAAAGTGTGAAAAATTTTATGGGGCGAAAGAAATATTATATTTTAAAGTGGCAATGATATGACAACGATATGACAAAAATTTGTACCTGGATTGAGGTACACGATTGGGGATGCCCTTATACAACCACCTAAGCCAAAACATCAAAGATGAACTTGCAATATATGTTATCAAAAATAAACTTAAAAATTCAATCCTAAAGCAAGAGCATAATTATCGAACAGATGAACTTGCAATATACTCCCTCCGTCCCTAGGTAAGAGTCTCATTTTACCATTTTTGTTGTCCCACCCAAAAGATCTCATTTCCTTTTTTGGACACATGGGACCCCCCACACCCACTAATACAATTAAAACATGGGGCCCACACACCCACTAATACAACTACCCACTACACATTAAATACGTGTCCAAAAGCAAATGGAACTTTTACCAAGGGACGGAGGGAGTATGTTACCAAAAATAAACTTAAAAATTCAATCCTAAAGCAAGAGCATAATTATCGAACTGGCAATATTATAAAAGGAAATGGAAAAAGAAAATAGAGAGGAGTACAAGAGGAAAAGATGCGTCCTGAAATGTGAAAACACATAAGTAGCCAAATAGGTGGCTTAAAATAAAGCCAAGAAACGACTATAAAGCGATGAAGAAAGAGACTACTAAGATGATAGGCCTCCACATTAAACAATTGCAACATGCAGCACTAATAGCCCAACATCCAACACAATTTCCAATACTACGAACAAATACTCTTAAGTAGCTTCAATACATTTTTTAACTAATACTAAAAAAATACCTTTTTCTACTCAACGAATGCTTCAATACAGTCCGCCCACTCCATCCGCACTTCATTGACTTGTTCTTCTGTGTAACTCTTTTTTGAGAACTGTACATTAAGAAAATGTATATCAAATTTAGATGAACAGGACAATTCATTTATAGAAATTAATTGATGAATAAATATAGTATTACCAATGATTGGATGGAGGATCCATCAATGGATACACTTGATTCAATTATTTCTTTCATGTATCGCAATACAAAAAAGCCACATTGGTTGCCATTCGGTTGCTTAGGGACCTAGATGTTTAACAATCAAAGTAATAATAAGTAGTTGGTTTGGTCAATCACTATATTTGGAAGCTAATTTGTTCCTTAATGACTCTCCACATGGTTTTTTTCTTTCTTTTCTTTCCCATAGTTTGAGAATTGAACATCTTTAAAGCCCTATTAATATTTCAAAAATATAAGTATAAAGACAAAGTCTCTTGTGAGATGGGTTATTTGTGAGACGGGTCGACCCATCACTAAAGTATGCTTATTATATAGATAAAGTATGTTTAATAGTTGTTAAAGTATGTTTTTTAAAGTATGCTGGAATATGCATTAAAGTATGACTTTAGTGTATTATAATTAATTTATTATTAACATATTTTAACTACAAATAAACATACTTTATCTATACAATAAGCATACTTTAATGATGGGTCGATCCGTCTCACAAATAACCTGTCTCACAATAGAGTCTCTCAAGTATAAATTATAAACCCAATCACGTATATATACTACAAGAGATTACTAATCTAGTGGGGAAGAATGTAACAAGAACTTATTGTTCAACCACTTGCTTCCAGTCGGCGTCATGAATGCGATTATACAAAGGATCCATCAAGCAAACCTCATCTTCATGTGGAAAGATAAGTGTGAAAATCCAGTGATTACTACATATTTAAAATATTAAAATAAAATAACGCATTTGTAATATATATTTTAAATGATTAATTCATAAATTTTGCACTTACCCTTATACATTACATGGCACTAAACATGACTGCTTAGAAGTTGTGCCCTTCATTCCTTCCAAAAGAGCACGTGCCCTTCGTTCGATTTCATCAATAACATGCTCTTTGTCTCTTTTGGTTGATGGGAAAAATCCAACATGGTATGGATCAACAAATTTGAACTTGTGGACATTATTTTCGATGAGTAACTTGTTGTACAAGTGCCTACCACATCAAATAATAGATCTTAAAAAACTATATGCATGCACATGATACGAGAGATTGTAGACACCATTAATTAATGATGTTACTTACAGCATATAAACAACTATGCATGTGTAAGAAATTGGCAACAATTGACTGAATGCATCAACATCTTTAAAGTTCACGTGCAGTACACGTTCATTACCAAGAATGTGATTTACTGGTATATCTATGACGGCTTCAGGATTATTCTTGCAATCGCGATATAACCAGAACAACAATCTCGGGACTTTCGAACGGTCAAGAGTTGACTCTTTAGTTTCCTTCTTCTTTTTCCTTTGATTCTAAATAAAACAATCACAAGCACTTAACTAACAAATGCGTTATGACATATTATGTGCTTATCGTAAAACAATCTTATACAACATATTAACCTGGACTTGTGATCTTATCAAATGAGTAGGCAACGCCACATGATATCCAATGGCATCACCAATACTCTGGCAATCCTCAATTGGAACTGGCAATGATGCACAAGAGTCCACAGCTTCATCAATGACTACACGTGTGCAGTTACTAGGCAATGGCTTACCACCACATAGTAATGGTAGGCCATCCACTTCATGATGGTCCCATAAGCAGCAACATTTGTACTAGATTCTAAAGTTAAAGCCACAATTTCTCCTTGCTATCACAAATATTTCATGTGCGCATCATAAAAAGTAGAAAGCCTACTATTTTGACTGAAATAAATATATTGTGTTATAACTTTTTCGTACCTTTAAATGCTCATTTTTATCAAGCTCTTGTAGGTCATCGTCGTCAATCCTTTCTTCATCGTCACCACCAACCTTCTTTAATTTCATCTGAATGTGATAATCTTCAGCAATTTCTTTTTTCCTTTTGAGATCACCTTTGCATTTATTTGATGTCTGTAACTTGACGGAACAACCGACTATCTCATTAGTCTTAGATGAAGAATCTTTGAACACTAAGGCCTCCAACCTTTGAATCCAGGCAGCAAGATCCTGATATATAGAATCAGTACCTTTGCCTTTACAAATGTGTGTGTATTTCGTTGGATTGATGTCGGATCCAACACCCCTCACACGTCCCCCATGTACACCTAAGTCAAGAGCCTTTTCAAGAATACCTTCTTTCAGTCCATCTTATTCAAGTTGTCCACTCCTCTTTCTTTTGATATACTCATCCTGTAAAAAAAAATCAAGAATTAAAATAAAGATGGCCCATAAGCATGCAGATTTCTTATGGATCTTAAAAAAAATAAATAAAACATCAAATGGGTGCGCATACGATTTTTGTGACTGTTGCATTTAATTCTTCTCCCTCAATGACCCCATCTTTAGTCTTACGCCCTTCTACCCACAATGTAGCTCCATCAATATCTTCATCCCCAAACAACTTTGAAACCTGAAGATGAACAAACACAATTAATTATGATTTTTAACCGGATATGAATATTCTCTTACGTTATGCATATGAACATTCCATTACATTTTCACTTGCAAAACGGGCATAACCTTTATGTGCGAGTCGATGGGGATATTTATGATTTTTCCTAACTTCCTTCTGCTTGGAGCTCATATTCTACAAGATGAAACAAAATTTGTAAGATTCATAATGTAAAGTTTATCATGTAAATAAAAAAAATGATGCGAGGGTTGAGTAACAATGTAAGATTCATAATGCAAATTTAAACATAAAATTTGTAAGATTTATACTTTGAACTCTTGGGAAAAACGATGCTTGACGAACTAACTCCAATCAGCTTGAGTAACAAAGTGTTTATAGGCTTCAGGCGGGGTTTTTCACTATAGAAGCATTCTCTTGATTTGGGTACACAAACTTATGAGTCAAAAATGTCTTAAAGATTCGAAACTTGGTTCCGGCTGATTGCAAGCACATCTTGTGCCACGTTGGCGGAACATTGAACACCGACTACAAAATGAACACCAACTTAAATATTATACACATATAATGAAATTAATATGATAATGAAAAATAATAAATGCATGACATTCTTAATTACATTCACTTCCTCCCATATCTGTTTTTTGACACCATTTGGAACTTCCACCCAATTATCATAAATTATTCTAACCTTTTCCCTTGTGATGACACCAATATAGTTTTGTAATGCTGCACCATTCTCATCAACAGGCTGTCCAAAGTTATTGAACTCCACATCCTTTTTTAGGCCTTTAGCTCGTTGCACAGTAAGATAATGTAAATTGGTAATACCTCTCTTAGTGTGTCTTGATGTTTGGCTGCTCTTTAAATCTGAATTGAGGGTATCAGTAAGCTTAGTAGATTGATCTTCTGAATCCGTAGCATTGTGTTTGAATGGTTGCTTCTTTTTACGAACAGTACCCATTGTGCCAAAGATCTGTAAGACACAAGTGCCATGAATTAAAATTAATATATACGTATCAAATTATGAATACACTAATCAAGATATACAAAAATAAATAACATGATTCAATTACACATATCAAAACAAGTTACACATAAATAAGTACAACTTTAAACATTTTATCATTTGGGGTTCACAGATAAATAAAATGATCGAATTACACATATCGACACAAGTCACACATGAATACGTACAACTTTAAATCTTTTATCATTTTGGGTTGACAATCCAAATCCCATCACTGTCTTCAAGTATGCAAGAAGGTTCATTTTCATCTTCCATAATATGATACACTGGCGCAATCCAGCACTAGAAAATCCCTTAAGGTCTAGTGCGTTATTATCCACCACACTATCGTCTGCGGAATCAGGATACTCTCTTGTAGGAGATTCAAGCACAACAGACCATGATGGGTGTTGGGATCCTTAATATGGAAAACTTGTTTTGCATGACTACCCAAAATGAATGCATCATTCTTGAAACCAATCTTTTGGAGATTCACCAATGTGAAACCGAAATCGTCTACTATAATACTTGTCTTATTCTCAACCCAAACACACTTGAACACCAGAATAACAAAATCTTGGTAGTCCAATTCCCATATTTCATCAATGACACCATAAACTACCATGTTAACCACAATAAGGTTTTTATCTTTTGCACTGGAAAGTTGCATGGTCTTTTCAGCTTTTCACCACCAAAGAAGTGTGTATTGGATCTATTGTTGAATATATTGCTTATATAACTTAAAAAAATTTAAAATTGTCGTGTGTAGAATTAGAAACATCAAGCCTAAAGATTTAAATGGGAATTTAGAAATTAGAATTAGGTCAAAATAAAATCGAACTTTAATTTGTTAACGATTTTTTTTTCCAAACTAAATTCGAATTAAGATAGTTTACATCTAGTTAACCAACTTTCTTCGAGTCAAACTCGATCTATTTACAAACTAATTAAGATAAAGATAAACTGTAGACTAAAACTCGGGATTAGATATTAGCATTGGCAAAGCTAAGGATACAATCTAGGACCACTTTAAACTTCTTTTTTTTTTAAATTAATCACAAAAGTAAAATATCTAAATTTATCAATCACTAATTTGATCAATTCGTATGAAACATTAAAATAAAACTCCAATAAAAAAATATCTTGAAATAAGAAAAATACGAAACAACAATAAAAATTAAAAAAAATCGCAATATATTCCAAAAAATTTTCCTTAAAATAATAAAAAGATAAATAAAAATAAAAAAAAGATTCACACCAGTATTCTGGATGAAATGTGTAAGAATTTTGATGACCCCACTTAGAATTAAAATAAATAAACACTTGTCACCCAAAAATCACACACTAGATTTTACTCACATGTTGTGAAAGACGTTGCCCGTTTACTTTTCATTAAAAATAATCTGGCCAGCATTGGTAATATACATAAATAGCTTAACAGGATCGTTTAATGTAAAATCAATATACTATTAATATCTCCACTAATTATAATTTATTTATAATGAGTAAGGAATTACTACTGGGTTGTAGATTTATTTAAACTGCTTATCATGATTGAATTGGACATAAAATTCAATTACATGCATGTATCATTAATTTACAAATCGACACTACACATTTTCCCCTTTAATTGACTGTTTGCAGGCTACCTGCAGCTTCACTCTTCTATTTCAAACATATATATTAATTTAAAAAATATATATCAGCTTATAAAGCTGCTTAATCTAAAACTGACCCTGCGTAGGAATTACTTACTTCTAACCTAAGTAATTTCAAATCACAATTGTACTCCTGTAGAAAATTGAAAGGAAACTGCCATCACTGTCATAAGGAATTTATAACTCACCGCAATTCAAGGCATATGATAAAAAGACTGTAAAATCAAAATCAAACGCGTGAACATTTTGTACTCAAATTTTCATAGAAAGGCAGTTGGACACTAATTAGAAAGAAAAGATTGACGCAAAGGAGAAAGTAATTTTTAAGTCCAAGCGAAAGTGCAAGAGATTAAAGAGAATTTAATTCAGCCAATACAGCTGTGGTGGGAGCTGAAACAGCCTTCGCCAATTAAGTTGGAGTGATGCTATCTTCACTCATGACATATGCAGTTCAAACGGATTAGATGGGTGGGTACACACACATTTGTTGATATTTAGTAGTTGTCTTACGGGGGGGAACACCAGTGGCGGACGCAGGATTTGTGTCGAGGGGGGCCCAAAAAATAATGCGAAGTATAATGTATAAATTGATATTCTATGTACTCGGGTTAATATTTGTACACCCAATCTGTATTAATGATACATGTTTTAACATCAAAAATATTTTAGTAATATAGCGTTTAATACGTCCAGAAGTAAGTGAAAAGAGTAAAAGAATGGGAAGAAGTAAAAATAATGAAAAGAAGAGTGTAAATGAATGAGAAGAAGTAAAAATAGTGAAATAATATTGGAAAGAATGGGCAGAAGTAAATAGTAAGAGTGTAAAAGAATGGGAAGAAGGAGAAATAGTGAAATAATATTGGAAATAATGAGCAAAAGTAAAATATAGTGAAAAGGACAATGAAAAACTACACGGTGTGATGTGATGGATTCGAACTTGAACCTCTCAACCTCCATAAAAAAAAAAATTTCACTGTGCTACCATATATTATTAAAAAAATTATTACATATATATTAAAAAAATTCAAAATTTCAGGGGGGCCCAGTGCCCCCCAATCCCTAAATACGTCCGCCCCTGGGGAACACAGAGATGAAAAAGGAGAAAGAGAGGTGAACCTCAATAGCTCGTCCAATGTCGGAAAGGCGAACCTGTCGCGAGTGGCCAGGAAGCTCTTGCGCCGTCGCAAACGGGAGGGATGCAGGTGGCGTCGCGAGCGGCTGTCGGGAGTGCGGCCAGCGGCGAGGAGTGGTGGCGGGTTCTTCGATTTCGTCGGCGGGAGTTCTTCGATTTCACATTTTTCGCTTGCTCGATTTTGGGAATTACGTGTACCTAGTAGGGATGTCAATGGGGCAGTTCGGGCCGGGTAGTTAGCTACCCGGACCCGGCCCATTTCTAAATTACATGCCCCGGACCCGCCCCTGACCCGTACGGGTCTTAGTATAGGGAACCAAATCCAGACCCGTACGGGCGGGTAGGACCCGCCCTGCCCCGTTTTTTTTTTTTTTCTACTTTTGAAATTTCTTTTTTTATACGTGAATGCTCGTGACTTACCATCTTAAATATAATTACTAGTTAGACCGTTAGTTTACAAGAATTAATTGTTGTCGCAACTTATCATTCCTAATTAACAAATTTTACAAACAACCATAATTTTAGATAATAATAATAATAATAATAGTAGTAGTGTGAGTGAAAATGGAAAATATTCTAAAAAATAATTTTAAATAATAAATAAATGTGTGCATACGGGTCAGGCCGGGCCGGGTCGGGTCGGGTACCCGCGGGTCTATAATGAGACCCGGACCCGGCCCGTTTCCAAATGGGTCTGAGACGGCCCGTCCCATTTGCGTTACGGGGCGGGTTCGGGGCGGCCCAAATCACGTGGGGCGGGGCGGGTACCCGCGGGCCGGGCCAAAATTGACATCCCTAGTACCTAGGGCTTGTTCATCAGTTTGATTTTGATGTATTGATTTATGTTATAACAGTAAGATTTGGAATAAATATTTTTGGGTTACAAAAACAAAAACGATTTACGTTAAAAAATAAAAAAACGTTTGTTGCTTTTGTTTTTTCTTTTTAATTAATTTATTTAAAAATATATATTAATGTATTAATCAATAATCATTAATTACAATAATATATATATATATATATATATATATATATATATATATATATATATATATATATATATATATATATATATACATACGAGTACAGATTTCCGCGTAATACCCGGATAAATTATTATAACCAATCAAAAAATATAATTAAAGGTGGTATTTAATTTATAGATATACTTAATTTAAAAATATAGATGAATAATAATAATAAATAAATAAATAAAAGTAGTATTCTAACTAATAAAAAATAAGATTAAATGTTGTATTTAATTTGAAAATAAACATGAATAGCTCTAAAGAATTAGTACGCGTGATTTATGTATATTAATTAATATTTGCTCTATTTATATAGTTTTTTTTGTAAGATATATATGATTTTATTAATATGTTTAATTATCTATTTGTAACCAAGAAAGAATAAGGATTAATTACTCATACATATACACTTTATACTCCAAATTACTATAAGATACATTAATTTAAAATAATTACTCTTACATACAAAATTTTAAAGTAAAATATCAAATATAACTCTAAACCCATATACTTTTAAACCACAAACCCTAAACCCCCGGACCACTGCCGTCGGCCGATCGCGGGACCACAGTCGGCCGGATGTCGGAGCTCCGCCGGCCGATCGCTAAAGCACTGCCGGATGATGAGTTTGTAAATTCACAAGTTTGGCATCATGTTTTGTGCTAGTTTTGGAGAGTTTTGAGGTGGAAATATGTGGAAACCCTATATATATTGTGAATTAACATGAATCATGTGTTAGTGGAGCTACTTAAGTGGTTTTCATAGCAAAATCGGAGTGGAAGTGCCAAGAATCGAAGAGACGAAGTCGAGACCACACGAACCGCCAAGGAGAGAGGTGGGTTCGACCTGTTGGAGGAGGGTTCGACCTCTCTAGCAGATCGAACCAGCGTTGAAAGAGTGCAGGAGAGGGGTTCGACCACGACTCGAGGGGTTTGACCTGTCTATCAGGTCGAACCATGGTCGAACCAGTTCGCGAGAAAGTTGATTCGACCACAACGTTTGTGGTTCGACCAAGACTCGAGGGGTTTGACCTGTACAAGAAGTTGAACCAAGTGCAGAAATTGTCCAGTAAGTGGGTTCGACCTGTGGTTCGACCTGAGGCCAGTGGTTCGACCTGTTTGCTGAGGTCGAACCGTCGTGCGGAAACTTACCTTATCCGGATTTTCGAGGGTAAAACGCGTGGGATCACTTGAAAATCTCATTCCAAGCCCTAGAGACGTGATTACAAGTATAAAAGGAGGCTCATGCAGTCAAGGAAGACATCACCAAGGATACAACAAGACAACAACACAATACAAGAGAGCTTTTCCGCTGGAGATTCAAGTATGATTGGTCTATCTAACCATGATTGTTCCTAAATCAATCATGGGCTAGAGCCACTTCGGTAGTTCTAGGGTAATGAAGGTTTCATGAGTTGATTTGTATTTTGTTTGTATACTCCGTACAACACTACTTGTGGTTTATTTTATATAAGATTGTGCGTTTTTAATCCATACTCATAGTTGTTTCATGCATCAATAATCGTTGTGTAGAGTCTGAATGCAAAACATGGTTATTGATTGAGTGCGTTCACTAATGAGCAGGATTTATTGTTATAATTCTAAGTGAAGGGATTCCGAGGTTTTATTAGAACTGTCTTATATGAATGTTTGTTAATTGAATTGAATTCGGGTTAACAAGTAGGATTAAGAGTATAACTTTATAGTACCTAAAAAGGGAGATCAAATCGGGTTAGAGTACTAAGTGCATGGGAAATAATTGATTATGATAGTACCTAGAAAGGGAGGTAAAGTATACGTCTTGCTCTGAGGATACTCACACGTGTCAAAATCTTATCTATTTGTGTCTATAGAATAGATTTGCATGGTCTAGCGATGCGTCCATAAACCACAAGGCAGAGTCAGACATCGACACACGAAAGTATGAATTAACGAATAAAACTGGATGGCCTGACGAACTACCTAACATCTTATTTGATCACAACAACTGTTCTCTTGTTCTTTTTATTTATTTGCTATTTTAATTGTTACTTAGTTTACAAACCAACAATTACAATTCTCAACATAGTCATAATTGCTAGAAAATAACTAAAGTAATATTTATTCGTCCCGTGGATTCAATATTTAACTTGGTCACCTTCGAAACTACAATTGATATCCTTCATACTTGGGGATTAAAATTGTGTGTTGAGAAAACACCCATCAAGTTTTTGGCGCCGGTGCCGGGGACGGCTTAAAATATCTTTTTATTATTTCTAGTTTATTAGGGCTATTTATCTTGTTTTGCTGTTTTAATTCTAGTTCTTTTGAGGTATATGCTCACGAGATCAAAGAAAGGTGAACTTGAACCCTATAATCCTGAGATCGGAGCATCGTCAAGAAAGAAGAAGAAGAGCAAGGCAAAGACTATTGATCCAACTGAAGCTCTGAATTTTGGAGTTGAAGTTGACGAGCAGATTTCGCAGACGATTGAAGCTACAACTGAAGTTAATTCGGGAGTAGAGACAGTCAACATGGCAGCGAATCCGGATAATCTAGCCATCCGAGAGGTTTTCAGAAATAATGGGGCTAGAAATTTTAGGCTTCTAGGAGCGAGGGGAACTAATTCAGCTTTCGATCTTCATCCCGCTCTTATTAGCATGATAGAAAGGAACTCCTTTTCAGGAGGGTCTTTCGAGGATCCGCAGCAGCATCTGAACAAGTTCTTAATCTATGCAAGTACTCAAAAAGACGTAGGAGAATATGAAGATGCTAGGAAGATCCTCTTGTTCAAATTCTCGCTTACTGAAAAAGCGAGAGATTGGTACGACATTATCGACGCAGCTGAGTGTACCACTTGGGAGCAACTGAAGTTAAAGTTCTTGGAGAGGTACATGCCACCTTCAAAGGTATTTAAGATGAAGCAAGACATTAACCAATTTGCTATGGGTGGAGGTGAGAAATTTCATGAAGCATGGGATAGATTCAAGGACATGCTTAGGAAGTGTCCTCAACATGGGCTATCTAAAGCTCAATATATCAGTATATTCTACAATGGATTGGACTGTGATTCACGAGTGTTATTGGATGCTTCTTCTAATGGAGCATTGCTTACAAAGTCATCCGTAGACGCCGAGAAGTTGTTTGAAGCTATTTCGATGAATTTGAGGGATTGGCCAACTGATAGAGTTAGAGGTACTTATGTCCTTGGGAAGGTAGCTCAGGTTGAACAAGCAATGGTGAAAACAAGTAGAGAAGATGAGATCGTCTCTAGCTTGTCCAATATCAACAAGCTACTTGAATCCCAACAGAAGCAAATCAGTGAATTATCTCAACGCGTACCGATCAAGCAGCAGGAGTTAAAGAATGATGGACCAATCCAAGAGGAGTTGGAAGAGGCACACTATGCCATGGGTCAAAGTATTCAAGGGACTAGGTATCCAGATCAAGGAAACCGGAACTACCAAGGGAACTATCGAGGAAACTTTAATAATCGTGGTCCCCCGGGTGGTTATCAACAGCCTAGGAGGCCAGAGTTCTCATGGAGCAATCCAAATAATGCGATTCAACCTCCGATGGGTGTTGATCCAGGTGCTAAGATGGAAGAAGGAAAACCAAATTTTGAGGATACTGTGAACAGGTATATGGCCAAGAACGATGAAAGAGTGAACCGCCTTGAGGCCAAACTTGAAAAGAAAATCGATGCAAACCATGAGGTTATATCTAAACAGGTGAAGGACCTTACATTGCTGATGGGGGAGATGGCAGGAAGTGTTAACAAGCTTACTCAAACTCTTGAAAAGGGGAAGTTCCCATCTCAAAGTATTGAGAACCCAAGGTCCTGCAACGCCATCACATTGAGGTCGGAAACGCAGTACGAGGGACCTATGAGGCCGAAATCAAATTTGGACATGTCTAGGGCAAGATTCGACTATGGTTCGACCAACATTGAAGGTCGAACCATACAGGGGAAGTCGAACCAACGCACTGGACACGATCAGAAAGAATCGCAGCATCAGTTCGACCAAAATGCAAATGGTTCGACCAGGCATACAGGTCGAACCATGGTCGAACCTGACAATTCAGAGCACTCTGTTTTTCCAGAACACTGGTTCGACCATATCAATGATGGTTCGACCTATCCAACAGGTTGAACCCATGTCGAACTACACAACTTGGAGCACTCTATTTTGTCGCAGCAACGGTTCGATCACGACGGACATGGTTCGACCTATCCAACAGGTCGAACCTTGGTCGAACCGGAGGGTGGAAAGAGTACAGTAGGTCAGTTCGACCTAGGTAGCCGTGGTTCGACCTAATCAACAGGTCGAACCCAGGTCGAACCTCAAATTCAAAAAGAGAGCAGTTGTCCAGAAGAGCGGTTCGACCATTACGTGCCTGGTTTGACCTGTTCCACAGGTCGAACCCTGGTCGAACCCATCCAGAAGGTGCCTGTTTCTACTCCGAACACTCTCGATGATGTTGATGCTACTCCAGTAGTTCGGAATGAGCAAAGTACAGAGATAATAGCTGAGAAAAAGTGGGAGAGAGCCAAGCGATTGAGAGCTGAAAAGGAGAAAGCAGAGAAGGTTGATCGTGATGAATGGGGGATTCCCAAAATAAAGATACCTCTGCCGTTTTCTTACAAGCTTGTGAAGAAGGGATTGGAAGAGAAGTTCAAGAAGTTTTCAGAGATAATGAACAAGATAAGCTTGAGCATTCCTTTCTCAGAGGCAATCATGGAGATGCTGTACTATGCCCGATTTCTTAAAGACATATTATTGAAGAAGTGGAGCTTAACCAGAATTGAAACGGTGAATTTATCTGAGAATTGCAGCCCAATCATTCAAAGAAAGCTGCCGCAAAAGATGAAAGATCCGGGGAGCTTCACTACTCTATGTGAGATCGGAAAGGGGCCAGCACGGCGAACTTTGTGCGATCTAGGGGTAAGCATCAATTTGATGCCGTTGTCCATCTTTCAGAGGCTTGGTTTGGGGGAGTTGACCCCTACAACAGTGGTTCTCTAATTGGCGGATAGGTCAATGACGTTTCTAAAAGGAATAATTGAAGATGTTCTCGTCAAAGTGGAGAAGCTAGTTTTTCCTGTGGACTTTCTTGTGCTAGAGATGGATGATGACAAGAATAATATCCCTTTAATCTTGGGGAGATCATTCCTTGCTACTGCTGGAGCTATGATTGATGTTAAAAAGGAGAGCTTAGATTGCGGATGGACAAAGAAGAAGTTCTTTTCAACTTGGACAAAGCAATGAAGATGCTCATGGAGTCGCAGTGTTATAGTATTGACGTGGTGGAGGAGATTGTGAAGGAGGATATGTCTCTGATCCTGTCAAAGGATCCTCTTGAGACATGTTTGATGGAGTCTCTTACTTATCCCACTACAGAGCTTGACGGACTCTCCAACGAGGTATGTATTGAATTTCTTGAAAACTTACTTGCTTTGGGTGATGACAGGTTTGAATCAGAAAGAACTAAGGTGGAAGAAATCAAGTGGACTAGGAAGTACTTGCCTTTGGATAACGAGAGCTCTCCGATGGAAGCAAGGAAAGAGGAGTTGAAACCGTTACCGAAACACTTGACGTATGCTTATCTTGGTGACAATGAAAAAGATCCATCAGGTGATTCGGAATTCAAGAGGAAGATTGACCCGGAGGAGTCTACACGGCCATGGGATGAAGGTAATTCTAGTGATCATATTTTTATGAGCGAGAAAGGTGTCGTGCTGACTGTAGACAAAGGAAGAGAAGATGATGCCTACTTGAAGCCTCCTAACTTACCACCGGATACCGACAAATTTGAAAGTCCTTACTCTCGTACTTATCCTAACTTTGATCTTAATGAAGATAGGAGTTATTCCAAAATTGAGTGGAAGATTGACAGGAATGAGAAGAGAACGTTTGAGAAATGAGATTCTACTGATCGTATGGTACATAAGAATGGTAAGGTGGTAAGTGTGGATGATAAGAGGGGGAGGAAGTTTTGGAAGGTGAGGATGCGACATGATCATCCTCTGATCAAGTAGTCTTCTAAGCGGTAATCCATCGTGACTCTCCGACGTTAAACATGAGCGCCTGTTGGGGGCTTTCCCTCCTGTTTTAATGCTTTATTTCTTTCGTGTGAGTAAGAAATTTTTATATTTGAAGTGCTTGCTTATTGGCAATTACATCTCTTTGCAAACTTAGTTTCGACTACAGTTTCTACTAAGTTTGGGGGGGCGTGATGTACTTACCTTGATAAGCACTGATAGTATAATTTTTCTTTGTGACGTTTGTTAGGGGAGTTAATTTTTTGTGGCATATTTAAAACTTTAACCAATTTGTATGTGTCAATTTTTGTAACTTGCCTAATGTTCTGTGGTGTTTTGTTGGTTCGTATTTTGAGTGATTGCGGAGTTACTCATGATTGATAAGTTTTTGAAGAACCAATTCTTGATGAAGTTATGCTCTAGTTGGTACTTAATGATTCGTTTTGAAGTTTGAAGTGTGTAGGGAATGAAGAACACGCGTTTTGGAGCTTCTAGGGGGTAGGTTCGACCAGTGCCAGGAGGTCGAACCCAGCTGAAGAAGTTGAACCGTGGAGCAAAAGTTATCCAGAGAGGTGGTTCAACCTCATGCAAGATGGTTCGACCAGATCAACAGGTCGAACCAAGGTCGAACCAGTGATAACAGAATTCCAGAAGTGCAGTTCGACTACGACGTTCTTGGTTCGACCTGTTCAGCAAGTCGAACTGAGGTCGAACTGGAGACATGAAACTTACAGAAGGGTGGTTCGACTTAAGCCGATATGGTTTAACCTGGTCAGCAGGTCGAACCCAAGCCGAACCGAAGGAGAAGGTGTTCAGAATGTTGATTCGACCACGATGAAGTTGATTCAACCTCTTCCACAGATCGAATCAAGGTCGAACCAAGTCAGGAAAGTGTGTTCTTAATTCCGTCCTTCTATGATGCATGAGTTGGGCTGTAGAGATACTTGTATGGTTGATTCGGTTTATGGCTGTTGATTTTGTGCATTCATATGTTCATGTGTTAATTTCTATTGATGAAAAGCATGTATAATTTGATAAGTATGTAGAGTTCTTGTGAAATTGATCTTAATTATGTGCTATGAGGAGTACTTAGGATTCTATTTACCTATGTGAGGATTTGTGCCTTGATAATCATGCTTGGTCGTGATTGTTTTATTCTTGAGAGGATCATTCATATGAACGTATTCTAGAACTTGGCTTGGAGTCTTGTGTGAGACTTATGATTGATAAATTGCTAGGACATGATCTTAGGCCATTATTTTGTGATTAAGTTACTTAGCCAAATTTTGTCCTTCCTAATGATCTTATTAACCTTTGGATGCCTTGTTGAGCCGTTAAAAAACCTTTTCTTTGGTAGTCGAAGTAAATAACCTTATAAACCTTTACTTGAGCCTTGATTAACCTATTCATTGGTAGAGAGAGTTGAGGTGAGTAAGTGTTGCAAGAAGAAAAAGGAAGATAGAATAGGTTGGATGAAAAGAATATGGTTAAATCTTGTTTAGGGGTAGTGCCTGAAACTGGTACCTCGATTGCTTATAACATGAAGCCTTAAGCTTAAGAGCAGCTGATTGATAAAGAGAAGAAGGGTAGTGCCTAAAACTGGTACCCAAATTGTCTAAAAAGATGATGTTGATGCACGGAAAAGAAGGAAAATCCATGAGAAGAAGAGGAGAAGTTGGAGGAGATATTGCAGCAAGAAGAAGAAATCGAGAACCTCCAAGGTAACTCTCTACTAGTGTCTTAAGTCACTTTACCTAAATTTTCCTACCTTTTTCCAAAGAGCCAACATTACAACCCAAAAATAAGTCCTTTGTGATCCTAGTGAAGAGTTGATTATAAGTTGATTTTTGAGACCTTTGCCAAGCTTATGGTTACGCGTGAATATAAATTGATATTAGTGTTTATATTAGCCTATATAGTGCCTCACGCACTTGAGGGAAAGAGAATAAATACTTATCTTGTGAGCTAGATTACTTAGTACTCCGAATGGTGTGTGACTGGATTGGTTTTGCATGAGTGATATATATGAAGCAATTAATACTTGTTTGATTTAATGAAGTTGCATGTGTGATATGTGTTGTACTTGATCTTGGTGAATTATACACGACTCCTGTGATTTGATTTGATTGCCTCGGGACGAGCAACATGTAAGTTTGGGGGTTTGATGAGTGCGTAAATTCACAAGTTTGGCATCATATTTTGTGCTAGTTTTGGAGAGTTTTGAGGTGAAAATAGGTGGAAAACCTATATATATTGTGAATTAGTATGAATCAGGTGTTAGTAGAGCTATTTAAGTGGTTTTCATGGCAAAATCGAAGTGGAAGTGCCAAGAATCGAAGAGACGAAGTCGAGACCACGCGAACCGCCAAGTAGAGAGGTGGGTTCGACCTGTTGGAGGAGGGTTCGACCTCTCTAGCAGGTCGAACCAGCGTTGAAAGAGTGCAGGAGAGGGGTTCGACCATGACTCGAGGGGTTCGACCTGTCTATCAGGTCGAACCATGGTCGAACCAGTTCGCGAGAAAGTTGATTCGGCCACGACGTTTGTGGTTCGACCAAGACTCGAGGGGTTCGACCTATACAAGAAGTCGAACCAAGTGTAGAAATTGTCCAGTAAGTGGGTTCGACCTGTGGTTCGACTGTTGGATTGTATACTAAAAGTCAAGCTTTAGTATGAACAATGTTATAACAATATTTGAAATGAGAATCATATGATCAAATGATTGCATCTTATAATTTATTTTATATGCATGATGCAATAGTCCATTTACTTTATACTGTAGATAATATGTTGTGCGACAACACGCGGAAGATCATATTATCAGTTTCCTTATAAAGTATAAACAGATGCTCACAACCGAGATAGACGGGGACTCTCTATCGGAATGGTTGTAGTGTGATTTGATATTAGTTTGTCTTGACTATAAAATCACATTAGTATGCTTTGTGCATATTGAGTAGGATCGCCTGAGATCGTTCGTCTTATACTGACTATATAGTAGAACTTGATCTCTGTTATTATGGAAGTTCGTGCTCTTAATCCCTATACAATAACCTCGACACGTAGGGCAGTATGTATTTCTTTTATTCATCAATGAGTGAGATTTATAAGTATTAAATCAACAAACTCGGTGAGTTGGGAAGTAGTGCTTATCTATGGTGTGCTGTTGATTGTAGAAGGAATCCATGTCCAACATAGGTTGATGATGTCCCCTTGAGGAGCTCATAAGATTTATCATGTAAATCTTGCAAGTGGATTAATTTCTGGCATGATAATAAGGTTGAGTGGTACTACTCTCGGATGAGATATTAATTAATTTGAGTTGTCAGTAACTTAATTAATTAATGGGCATTGTATATCTTAAACATGGGGAAACTTCGGGCTCATAATAAGAAGGAGCCCAAAACGTAATTTTGGGTTGGAGTGGGTAGTGCAGTAATAATAATTTAGTGGAATTTATTATTATTATTGGATTAAATATAAGCTTTGGGCTAAGCTTGGATATTTAATCCAATAGAGGCCCAACTCCAATTCTCCTCCTGATCCCTGCTTTAGCCCAGTATATAAGTGAACTCAGCCTCTTGGAACCCTAAGAATTCCTGCGCCTCTTTTGATGTAAGTTAGGGAAAGAAGCAGATTGAGAGATCCTGCAGACTGTTGCCCACACAACAGCAGGATCACACTTGGGACATACAGTAGAAGATCAGAGGTAGTTCTCTATAGATCATCCTCTACACCAACCCAGAAGTACGGTAAACGTTTATATTCGCTTCCGCTGATTTTGTTTACCTGTTATCCTAATGATCACGTTGAACCGCACGATCCAATTGCCAACAATTGGTATCAGAGTGTTGGTTTCGTGGTGAAACATGAGACGTTAGGTGGGGTTTGTTTCATACGTGTTTATTGTCAAATTGAAAGCATGTATGAGATTGATTATGTGATTATGTGTAATAATCTGTTTATAATCGGCTGTTCTTTTTAAGGGTTTTTAGTATTATTTTATTAAAAAAAACCCTATTGCTGTGTGTGTTTATTACTCTTTGAACGAGAAACACGATACACACACGTCTGCACCATGCCTTCGACGCCTTCGACGCGTCAGCTGTTGGCGGAGACTGGCGCTGATGAAGTCAAGAAATCCGGCGACTGAATGAAGCGACCTCCAGCACCGGACAGCGGGAAAAGGCTACACCACGGGCGACGGGGTGATGGCAGCTGAGACCATCACTGGACTGAACATGGTGGTGGCTGTCCCACAGCAACAAGGAGATCAGACGGTGACTGGATTGCTGTAGCGCAATCGCGAAACTTGAGGCCCGATTCCCAGTGGCAGGCGACAAGACTTCGGTAGGCTGTTGACACGGCTGACGGCGCGGCTTCTCGTATGATCCATCTATGCGAATCAAGGCAGTGAGTGAAGCAGACGGAGACGACGTAATAAGAGCGTGCCTGATGGGGTTCCAGGCAAGCTCCTTGTGGTTTCGGATGAGCCTTCGTCTTCTCCGAGCGGGTCTGCTGTGCGGTTGCCGATCGCAGCGGCTGAAGGATGGCGGCTGTCTCGACTGGTGCACAATGGATTCTAGGCGAGTCCATGATGCTACTGGACGAGTCGAAGATGGAAGTTGGAGCGATCTGAAAGCGGGCCTCGGTAGTAAAGTTCGGATGGCGATGCGTCGTCGAGTTTTTGGCGACTGCTCATGGCCGCAAGGTCGACGATGTAAGGTGGCTGGCGCATTGTTGAGGCGTCGAACCTGAACAACTAGCTTCTGGGCTGGTCGCAGGCAGCCTTCATTTGGACCAGTGGTGGTTTTCTGGTCATGTCTCAAGCAGCGTTCTGGGCAAGTCGTCGGTGGCTTGCCTGCCCTGCTACTTTCGGAGCCATTGTCCGTTATGGGCACAACTAAGATAGAAGGATTTGTTTATTGCCGGTGATGCTTGTATGACTGGCGGGTCATTTCCGGGTGAGCAGTCGGTGGGATGACACCGGTGGGCTGGCGGCATCACTACCGACAGCAGCGGCACCGAGTGTGACGGCGTGGATAGCGCAGGTTGCTTGCTGGCTGTGTGAGGAGCGGCGGTAGTTTTAGGGCAGCATATGATGATCTTGCTGGGCCTTAACCCTTTTTAATTTGGTTATGGGCTGTCTCCATTGGGCCCATATTTAATTAAATGCAAATGGGCTGTTGGGCCTATTTTATGGATGATGGGCTTGGAATTTTTTATTGCTGGACTTATCTGCTGCTTGGGCTTGCACTTATGGCTGCTCTTTTTTTTTTTAATTTGGTTTTGGGCTATTGGGCTCAATTTTAATTAAAATGGTTTTGGGCTGCTGTTTTAATTAATTGTGGGAATAATGTTGGGCCATATTTTGGATTGGGCTAATTCATGCAGAAATTGGCAGGGTAAATGGGTATAATTATTTTAATAATGGGCTGCTCTTTTTATGCTATAATGTTTGGGTCAGCTGGGCCTATTTAATTGATCCAACATTTTATGCAATTAATTAATGATATATAACTGATTTAATTATTTTAGCTTGACAATTAATTGTTGTATATGAAAGGCATGTTCTATGTGATTTATTTATTTAAATTGTTGTTAATAGAAGCATGTCTAAGTTGTATATTTTATTCTGGAATATTATATACATGTTAAAGACCCTCGGTATTAAATAACTAAGTGGGAGAGGGGATTGGTAATTAATTCCCGCAGCCTCCATTATTGGTTTGTAAGTGATGTGAGTAAACTTGCGTGTTGGCAATAGGCCTTCCTCCCTAACGGATGAGTTTATTCACGGATCACTGGTACAGACTTCATTAAATAATTATTGTTTGTAATGTGGCACATAAACTTGCGTGTTGGCAATAGGCCTTTCTCCCTAACAGATGAGTTTGTGTGCAGTTCACTAGTACAAACTGATAATTGATGATTGTAGGAAGCTATCCGAGCGCGTGTGTACTTCTCCAACTGTAAGGCACACAAGCTCGCGCAGTGGACTTGGGATCAAATAATGGTGTACACTTAGGTGTAAATAATTAGTATCCTCCCCAACGGAGTCACTGCTATTATTTGAATGGCTAAAGAGGAACCGACTATTAATTATTTTGTCATAAAGTTAGGTTGACAAATGAAATTAATGGGTAAAACCTTCTCTTGTAAATGTTCGGGTTTGTAAACGTCCACACTAACGTGGCTTGCAGACTCACGGTGCTTGAGATGTTGGTGAATTTTATTTTTATATTATTTTGAGGGAAACAATATAAAAGGATAAAATTCGAAGATTTGATCGGAATATTTATTTGTGATTCTCTGAATTTTGAATGGTTTTATTTCACTAATTGTTAACTAAAAGACATTATATTTACTTGTCCAAATTAGATGATTAGAAAAGAATCTTGGTTTAGAAAATTACTGCTTAAGAAAATACATGTGTGTTCTCTCAAAGGACGGCTCATGATGCCTATTAAAGTCTCTAGTGAAGAGATGAGAGGTTCATAGAAATATGATGGTCTCATGTAACTCTTCGGATAATTGAGTAATTTAAAAGGTAATAGGTCATGATAGAATTTGATGAATGAATTGGAAAATTATGGAATAGAAGTTGAAAGGGAAACCTAAGTCAATTTTAATTCTCCATAATTGCCTATATGTTTTGAGTAAGTTCCACCTGAATTACAAGAGGATGTATATGGTGGGAAACTTCTGACAAAACATGTGGCAAAGGAAAGCCATTTTCATCATAATGTGAACAAGTTTAATATCTTATTTACTAATGGTTTAAACATGATTAGTGATGACATCTACTGACTCGAACTGTGTAAATACTGGAATCACTAAATGTTTATCACTGAGTAAGGATAAGAGTGTTAATAACATGGGTAAAACTACAAAGGTAGTGGCTATTGCAGTGGAAGTTGTTTATTTATCTCATGATAAGAATAAATGATTGATTATGAGAAATTGTCTTTACGTACGTTTCAT
Organism: Pogostemon cablin; assembly: GCA_023678885.1. Lineage (NCBI taxonomy): Eukaryota > Viridiplantae > Streptophyta > Magnoliopsida > Lamiales > Lamiaceae > Pogostemon > Pogostemon cablin. Next base: position 20,134,165 of record CM042967.1, read on the forward strand.
AGAAAGAAATTAATTTTGGTTTCTATGCATTAACGGATGGATACTTCATTTCATTTAAATGACATGGTCATAGTAATGAGGAATGAGGCTATAATCCGTTAAAGTACGTTGGTGGATAAAAAGTATACTCTTGAATCATGTGCATCCCACAAATGCAATAAATAGTAATTAAATAATACATCTTCTAATATAAGTAAGAGAAAGGAACCTTCGGAGATGAACTAAAACATACATTTGGCATCTAAGATTAGTTCATTTTACTTAGGTAGGATTCAAAAGTTGATAGCCAATAGACCGTAAGGTTTATCTGAAGTGGAAACTATCGAACTTGCGAGTCTTGCTTGGAAGTAAAAATGATTAACTGCCTTTTCAATGCTGTGGGGTGTAGAGCCAAAGATATATATGTTGGAATTAGTTCATTCTGATTCAAGTGAACCTAACAATATCCAGGCGAGAGGTGGTTATGAATATTCAAAGATTATTCTGGAAACCGATATATTTATTTGATGCACTGCATGTCTAAGTTCTTGGATTAATTCAAGAATTGTAAGGCTGGTACAGTGAAGCGTCATGGAAAATATATTAAGTCATTACGATTCAATCATGATGGCGAATACCTCTTGGGATAGTTAGGAGCTATTGATCAGAAGTTGAGATAAAATCTCAAGTTGACTACACCGGGTATGCCCCAAACTGAATTGTGTGATGGATAGAAGGAATAAGGCTCTTATGGTTATGATTAGATAGATGATGAATTATTTGGAATAATTAAATTCATTTTATGGATATGCCCTAGATACAGTAATTCGTGAAACATTTGTCTGTATATGGGATATCCTAGAAAAATGGAGGGTGATTTATTTAGTCCAAAAGATCGAAGGGTGATTGTCAACACAAACACTGGATTTTTTGGAAAAGGACTATGTAATAAATCACAAGCCCATGTATAAGTTGTTCTAAAAGTAGTGAGAGAAAAACACAAAGTATTAGTACCAAGTGTACAAGAGGATATACCACAAGGTAAACTACAACGCGTGTCACGTCTGATACACAATTACATGTAGTGCCTTGTCGTAGTGGGAGGGTTGTTCTGCAACCCGTAAGATATATGTTTTGGGAGAGTCGTAAGACTTGATCCATAGTAAATATGGTATTGTCCCACGGATACGACGTAGCACTACAAAATGAAAATGCGGAATCTTAGTAAGTTGCAGTGAATGTTGAATTAGTATCTATGGATTCTAAATTAAGTCTGGGAACTTGAAGGATCACTAAAATGGTGTAAAAGCCATTGTAAGTGGTCATAGGAAATAAAAGAGGATCATACGGAAAAGTGAAAACCTTGGAAGCAAAGCTTGTTGTGAATAGGTGTACTCAGAAAGAAATGGTTCGATTATGAGGAAACATGTTCGCTGGTAGCTATGCTTATATTGATCCGGATTCTTTTATTTATTGCTGCTCATATTGAACTATGAGGAACAGTGATGCGCGTTTTCTTTGCACGCAAAATTAATCCCCAAGTATTAAGGATATCAATTGCAGCTTAAGCAAGCGACCAAGTGAATATTGAACCCAAAGGATGGCGTATTATCAATTTAATTATTATCTAAATTAATTAAGACGATTATGGCAATAAAGTTGAGGTTTAGAATTATTAAACTAATAAACAAATAATTAAAATAACAAATAAAATAAAGTACCACTTGAAGGATACGAAAGTGGATCAAGTAGGAGAATAGGTAGCTCTAGGATAATCCAGTTTCACTAATTAACTTCCCTTCCATGTGTTAATGTCCGACTCTGCCTTGTGGAATATGGACGCATCACTAAACCATGCATATTTACTCTATAGACACAAGCAAACATGCGTATAACACGTGTGAATAACCTCGGAACAAGAGATATAATTCCACCCCCCTTTCTAGGTACTATCAGTATCAATTATTTCCCCCTAGGATTGGTACTCTAACCCGATATGATCTCCCTTTATAGGTACTATGAAGTTATTCTCTTTATCCTACTTAATAATCCGAATTCAATTCAATTGATAAGTATTCATATAAGATAGTTCTAATAAGACTTCGGAATCCCTTCACTTAGAATTATAACTTAAAACCCTGCTCAACAGTGAACGCACTCAACCAATAACCATGTTATGTATTCAGACTCTACACAACGATTATTGATGCACAAAACGACTATGAGTATAGATTAATAAAGCACAATCTTATATAAAATAAATCTACAAGTAGTGTTGTACGGAGTATACACATGGAAGTTCAATTAACTAGATAAAACCTTCACAACCCTAGTTCCACCAAAAAGGCTCTATCCCATGGTGTTGCGAAGAACAATCATGGGTGTTGGATAGATCTTACCCGGATGTCCGAAAAATACAAGAGAAATTAGGAAACGAATAAACCCTTGATATGGCGTCTTCATGCCCTTCTCCATCTTGAATCCTCCTCTTGGTTCTCCTCTTGATTCCACAAACGAATCTTCAAAGTGATGGATGGATGGAGGAAAGGAAGTGGATGATGGATGGGGGGTGATCCCCCCTTGTGGGGTGTTGTATGGTTGTGGCCTCTCCTCGGTGATTGGTGACGTTTTTTCTTGACTGCATGAGCCTCCTTTTATACTTGTAATCACGTCTCTAGGGCTTGGAATGGGCTTTTCAAGTGATCCCACGCGTTTTGGCCTCGAAAATACGGATTTGGTAAGTTCCCGAAGCGCAGGTTCGACCTCGTCAACAGGTCGAACCACTTGCCACAGGTCGAACCACAGGTCGAACCCTGCTACTGGATTTGCGCAGTCTCTCCGTTTCGCGTATAACTTTCACATCCGACCTCCGAATTGAGAGATTTTTACGCTCACGCGATCCTCTCTTCCTTGGCTTTCTATACATATAAAGAAATCACAAGAACTCCAAGATTTGAATATGTAACAGGCCATGGAAAGTAGCAGTACAATTCTGTTCGCACAGCTCGTGCGGCGTCACCACTTTGCTCATAACTTCCTCGTTCGGACACCGAATGGGATGTTCTTTACGCCAAAACGACCCTCTCTTCAGTGGATTTCCAACCATATATCAAAAATCCTATTTAGAGCTCCACATCAATACAGAATAATTACACAAGTTCGACGTGCGTTTATCAGCATTCTTGCACAAATTGCACCTTTTCTCAAACTTGGCTCTTTTCATCCTTTTTCCACCTAAAACACAACAAAACACCTCAAGTGCACATAATTCATACATATATCGAATATAAGACATTTGTGCTCATATAAAACTACAATATCAATCAAAAAGGTGTTAAATTGGATATTAAAACACGCTTATTTTCACTCTCATCAAACAGCAAATAGATGTCAAGACAGCTTTCCTTATTGGAAGTCTTGAGAAAAATATCTATGTGAAGCGACCAGAGTGATTCATTGCAAAATACTAATAGCATTTTGATAGTAAGCTTAAAAGTGTCCAGCGATGGACTAAAGCAAGCTTTAAGATCGTGAAGCATCTGTTTTGATTAGGTAATCCAGTGGCATGGATTTAAATCAATAAGCGGATGAGTCTTGTGTGTTGTAAAGAGTGACAGAAACGTGGTGGTGTTTCTTATACTATACGCAGATAGTATCATGCTCATTGGAGATAATGAAAGAGTTTTATCGGGCGTATGGGTACAGTTAATAAAGCGATAGTGATGAAGGACTTAAGAAAGGCAAAATACATCCTTTTGATCATGGTAATACGGATCATAAGAAAGGATGTTATGCTTATCTCAAGTTTCATAAAATGATACAGTCCATACTCGTTTAGCATGTGAATTTATCTAAGTGAATATGTCTTTGAGATATAAGAAGAAGATAAAGAGGATGAAAGCGGTTCCTTATACTTCGGCGAATAAGGAAGCTTAATCTAAGGAATGCTATGAACGAGGTTGGATATCTGTTTTGCTGAACGCATGAACAGTGGGTATCAACATAACCCGGAACAAGAATGATGAACTGTGGTAAGACATTTATAAAGTGCCTGAGAAGGACTGGAAATTATATGTGTACTTACTGGACAGATTCACTGCTTCTTGTGGATTACGTAGATTCAGATTTTTTAATCAAATTGGACGGTAGAAAATTTTCCTCAAAGGTTATGTGTTTAATCTTAGGAAGTAGAGTCATAATGTGGAGGAGAGTTATATAGAAATATATTTTAGACTCCGGACTCCATCATGGAAAGATGATAAATTGGAGCCTATGAGGCAGCCAAGTATCTATATGACTCTAGAGACTTCATGATGGACTTTGAAGTGTTTCTAAGTTTGCCCAAGGTAATCACAATTTACATTGATGATATTGGTGCAGTTGCAAACTTGAAGGAATCACGAGTCCATAAGGCAATTAAACACATGGAGCGCGAGTACCACCTGTTACGAGAAATCGTACGATGAGGGGAAGGTTATTGTCGCCTAGATTGCATCGGATGATGACCTAGTAAATCCATTTACAAGGACCTTAAGGCGAGAGCTTTTAATGGTCGTGTAGTGGGAGTAGGAATCAGATGTATGGCGGAAGACATGACAGCATAGTCTTTTAGTATAAGTGGGAGATTGTTGGATTATATACTAAAAGTCAAGCTTTAATATGAACAATGTTATAACAATATTTGAAATGAGAATCATATGATCAAATGATTGCATCTTATAATTTATTTTATATGCATGATGCAATAGTCCATTTACTTTATACTGTAGATCATATGTTGTGCGACAATACGCGGAAGATCATATTATCGGTTTCCTTATAAAGTACAAACAGATGCTCACAACCGAGATAGACGGAGACTCTCTATCGGTATGGTTGTAGTGTGATTTGGTATTAGTTTGTCTTGACTATAAAATCACATTAGTATGCTTTGTGCATATTGAGTAGGATCGCCTGAGATCGCTCGTCTTATACTGACAATATAGTAGAACTTGATCTCTGTTATTATGGAAGTTCGTGCTCTTAATCCCTATACAATAACCTCGACACGTATGGCAGTATGTATTTCTTTGATTCATCAATGGGTGAGATTTATAAGTATTAAATCAACAAACTTGGTGAGTTGGGAAGTAGTGATGTATCTATGGTGTGCTGTTGATTGTAGAAGGAATCCATGTCCAACATAGGTTGATGATGTCCCCTTGAGGAACTCATAAGGTTTATCATGTAAATCTTGCAAGTGGATTAATTTCCGGCATGATAATAAGGTTGAGTGGTACTACTCTCGGATGAGATATTAATTAATTTGAGTTGTCAGTAACTTAATTAATTAATGGGCATTGTATATCTTAAACATGGGGAGACTTCGGGCTCATAATAAGAAGGAGCCCAAAATGTAATTTTGGGTTGGAGTGGGTAGTGCAGTAATAATAATTTAGTGGAATTTATTATTATTATTGGATTAAATATAAGCTTTGGGCTAAGCTTGGATATTTAATCCAATGGAGGCCCAACTCCAATTCTCCTCCTGATCCCTGCTGTAGCCCAGTATATAAGTGAACTCAGCCTCTTGGAACCCTAAGAATTCCTGCGCCTCTTTTGACGTAAGTTAGGGAAAGAAGCAGATTGAGAGATCCTGCAGACTGTTGCCCACACAACAACAGGATCACACTTGGGACATACAGTAGAAGATCAGAGGTAGTTCTCTACAGATCATCCTCTACACCAACCCAGAAGTACGGTAAACGTTTATATTCGCTTCCACTGATTTTGTTTACCTGTTATCCTAACGATCACGTTGGACCGCACGATCCAATTGCTAACATCGACCTGAGGCCAGTGGTTTGACCTATTTGTTGAGGTCGAACCGTCGTGCGGAAACTTACCTTATCCGGATTTTCGAGGCCAAAACGCGTGGGATCACTTGAAAAGCTCATTCCAAGCCCTAGAGACGTGATTACAAGTATAAAAGAAGGCTCATGCAGTCAAGGAAGACATCACCAAGGATACAACAAGACAACAACACAATACAAGAGAGCTTTTCCGCTGGAGATTCAAGTATGATTGGTCCATCTAACCATGATTGTTCCTAGATCAATCATGGGCTAGAGCCACTTCGGTAGTTCTAGGGTTATGAAGGCTTCATGAGTTGATTTGTATTTCGTGTGTATACTCCGTACAACACTACTTGTGGTTTATTTTATATAAGATTGTGCCTTTTTAATCCATACTCATAGTTGTTTCGTGCATCAATAATCATTGTATAGAGTCTGAATGCATAACATGGTTATTGATTGAGTGCGTTCACTAATGAGCAGAGGGTTTATTGTTATAATTATAAGTGAAGGGATTCCGAGGTTTTATTAGAACCGTCTTATATGAATATTTGTTAATTGAATTGAATTCGGGTTAACAAGTAGGATTAAGAGTATAACTTTATAGTACCTAAAAAGAGATATCAAATCGGGTTAGAGTACTAATTGCACGGAAAATAATTGATTATGATAGTACCTAGAAAGGGAGGTAAAGTATACATCTTGCTCTGAGGATACTCACACGTGTCAAAAGCTTATCTATTTGTGTCTATAGAATAGATTTGCATGGTCTAGCGATGCGTCCATAAACCATAAGGTAGAGTCGGACATCGACACACGAAAGTATGAATTAACGAATGAAACTGGATGGCCTGACGAACTACCTAACATCTTATTTGATCACAACAACTTTTCTCTTGTTCTTGTTATGTATTTGCTATTTTAATTGTTACTTAGTTTACAAACCAACAATTACAATTCTCAACATAGTCATAATTGCTAGAAAATAACTAAAGTAATATTTATCCGTCCCGTGGATTCGATATTTAACTTGGTCACCTTCGAAACTACAATTGATATCCTTCATACTTGGGGATTAAAATTGTGTGTTGAGAAAACACCCATCACCGGACTGCCGGCCGGCCGCCGCCAGAGCCCTGCCGAACCACCACACTTTTTTGTTGCACACACATTTTTTTACTGAACACACTTTTTTACTGCACACACTTTTGCTGCACACTTACTCCCTCCGTCCCACCCAAATAGCATCATTTAACTATATTGGGCGTCCCATCCAAATTGCAACATTTTCCTCTTTTAGTAAAAAGGGTCCACCAACGGCCCACCACTATCCATCACATCTCTCTAATACACCTACTGACTTTACATAAAATAATAATACTCCTTAATCTACATTCAAAAAGCAAATTCACCTCTTTGCCCTGGATAGAGGGAGTACTTTTCCTTCACACAACATTTATGTGCAGCACATTATAGGGGTAATATTGGAATATCACTAGTATATTTTTGTAAATAGTAGTAATATTTTTGTATGTTTGTATCTCATAGTAATTAAGGGTTTTTTTGTATACCTAGTAGTAATCCTCCCGAAGAATAAAAATAAAAATAAATTATTAGTTTATTATATTTTTATTGATTGACTTAATTATTTATTTCCAATAAAAAATATAAGGTGGTATTTAATATTAAAATAAACATGAATAATAATATTAATAAGTTGGATATATTTTATTGATTATATATTCCTTAACCAATATAAAAAATATGACTAAAGGTGATTTTAATTTATAGATATACATGATTTAAAGATATATACATGAATAATAATAATAATAATAATAAGAGTAGAAAGATTATATATGTAATATGAAAACAAAAAATAAAAAATATACGAAATTTAATCACGTTGCAACACCTCATACTTTAAAAAGTTATTTATAGCAAGAAAAAATAAAAATAAAAAATGAATTATTAGTTGGATATATTTTTATTGATTGACTTAATTATCTATTTTCAATAAAAAATATGATTAAATATGGTATTTAATTTGAAGATGTACATGAAAAATAATATTAATAAGTTTGATATATTTTATTGATTATCTATTCCTTAACCAATCAAAAAAATATGATTAAAGGTTATTTTTTAAATCGTAATTAGTATATAGAAATAATTATTACAAGGAACACACCTCATATCCTAAAATACTCTTAAGTATAATGGTAAAAAGATATTCCTATCCACTACACAAATTAACACTAAAGAGACTAAATTACCTTCAATACAAACAAATATCTCCCTCTGTAATCCCAAGTCTCTTCCCTAAATGTCGCATTATCCTTTCCAAAATTCCCAAAAACTCTAATCCCGTCATAGATCTCATATTCGTCCCCAATCATCGCAGGACAGTTTTCATCCTCCTCCTCTCTCTGTCGATTTTCTTCGATCAGCGGGATAAGAACATGGTTCCCTATCAATGGGACAATCGACAGACGGTGGGCAGCAGACGGCGTGGACCGTAGTGTGGCGGCGAATGGTATTATTCCGAATCTGTGGCGATCGGTGAAAGTAGTGAGATCCAGCGAGGAGCAGCGGGCGGCCGCCAGTGAAGGGACGAAAACAAACTTTGATGCACTTGTACCTTCAATTCTCACGGCCAATCTGTATGTCCTAATTTCATCCCTCTACAGGTGTGGCCTGTTTTAGAGCAAAAAATTCTATCCCATTTCTGGCAGAGATTCGGGTCGGATCTTCCCGAGAACGTGAAGCTCCAAGTGCCGAACATGGGGCGTGGAAGGGGGCAGTTGGAGGATGAAGTGTTTAGGTTCTAGCGTGGGTGGAAGGAGTTTGCAGAAGAAGTTGGGTTGAAATTTGGGGAGTTTGTGTTGTTTAGTTTTGATGGGTAGTCATTTTTCATGTAGCAATTTTTTACAAACTGCATGCTAAAGGGAGATTCATCTACTACACTAGGAAAATGAAATCACTTGGATGATATGGGTTCTTTACTACCAAATCTGTCAAATAAATATAGCATGTAAATTAAATTTTGGAAAATGTGTCAAGAATTTTTTATTTTTTTTATTTTTTTGGCAAAATCAAGAATTTGTTCATTTACATACTTACATTGTCTAATTTTCATTTTTTTTTGCAGTGTATCCAAGGAGGAACTAGCAAAGATGTCACAACTTTAACTATTTTGAGTTCAGAAATGTCTTGTGTCATTCTAGCAGTTTTTATTTCATGCCTTCAACTTTTCTTTCTGCTAATGAAATTCAAATTGTGTTTTTTCCCTCAACTTCAAATACAAAGAAAGCATAGCTCCTTTGTTAATGTGCTATCTCAACTATTGTTATACCATCCATATTATTACTGTTTTGTCATGATTACCTATTAAAAATGCTTCTGCACATGAATTAGGTATAATGTTTAAGCAATTTCAATTTAATTTGTAGCAAAAAAATGTAATTATAGAAAAAGGATTTTTACAAATATTATAGTTATTGAGGATGTTTTATCATAGCATAAAAAATAGGTGAACCACTAATCTCCAGATTGCAATAGACCATTACGTTGAAAGTTGGAAAATTTATTCATACATCACACAAATGGAATTCGACATTGAAACGAGGATAGTTAAAACTTCTGTCTCATCAAATGCAAAAAATATAAACATAATTATTTCTTATCACTAGCAACATAACTCCAAAACTTCTGTCTCATCAAATGCAAGAAATATAAACAACATAATTATATCTCATCACTAGCAACATAACTCCAAAACTTCTGTCTCATCAAATGCAAGAAATATAAACAACATAATTATTTCTCATCACTAGCAACATAACTCCAAAGTTGCTGAAATTACAGACTACAAATTTAGTCAGTCAAAGCATGGGGGATTTAGTCAGTCTAAGCATGGGCAAAGCCCCCAGCAATACATGAACGGATACGAGTTCTTCATGTAAACCTCTCTGGTCATTCCGACAATGTAGAAATTGAAAGATCGACGCTGACGAGTTAAGGTCACTCGTGTAACAGGAACGACAGAGATAAAATGACTTTTGCAGATTCCCGTGCAGTCAGAGGTACCTGAGTCCTCTCAGCAACTACTTCCGAAGAAAAATTGTTAAGGAAATACGAATCAGCAAAATAAGATGGGGTACATTGGTAGGCTTGGGTATTGCACACCAGCACTCCTTTTGCTATGGGGAATACCTTATCTAATAGAGATGTTGCCCCGCTAGTTGCACTCACTTTTCTAGATAGGGATATTCTCATATCGAACAAAACCATCACACATTGCATGAATTGCATATCACTGGCAATCATCTCAATAGTGACGTACCATTTTACAATAGCCACTTTGCTGGTGAGAAGAGAGCCACTACCCTGGCATGTTTGAGATTCGATCAACCCATGAGAGTGACATGTTGCACAGGAAACCATCCCCCTACACTTACAATTCTAACATCTGCAAACAAAGTTTTTGGGTTAAAACATCATTTAATAACATTTGCAAAATTTTTCTTTATTTTAAAACCATATGGATTATTGCTTATCCCTTGTGAATTATGGAACTATATAATAAAATGCTCAGACTATTTGATCCATCTTTATGCAAAATAAAACCTCTCCTATAACAATCAAAATCAAGTCTAAATGAAGCATAAAATGAAGAGTAAAGGTGTCAACAACCCGTTTGCAATTAGAATACCAAATTAAGTAGGTACCTAGTAAAGGTACAATATTACTAGGTATAATATTTAAGGTTAAAATACCAAATTCATTTAAAGATGTACCAGATGCATTAAAAATGCTATTATTTCACACAACTCCCCAATTAAAGTTGCACCTAATGCATTAGAAATGTATGTCTGCATCAAATGCATTTTAAATTACTACACGTGCATTTGACATCGACAACTTCAACTTCTCCTTCAAACTTGCATGTACAGGTACACCAAATGCACCCATAACATTCACACTTCAAACGTTATCTTGCACCAAATGCATGTTCACATTACTAAACAAGCATTTAACATTGACAAGTTCAACTTCTCCTTCATACTTTCTTTAAAACTTGCACCAAATGTACCAAATTCATTTAAAGATGCACCGGATGCATTAGAAATGCTATTATTTCACACAACTCCCCATTTAAACTTGCACCAAATGCAGTTCACATTACTAAACAAGCATTTAAAATCGACAAATTCAATTTCTCCGTTATACTTGCTTTAAAACTCGCACCAAATACACCAAATATTTTTAAAGATGCACCAAATGCATTATATTTGCTATGATTTCACACACCTCTCCATTTAAACTGCACCAAATGCAATCAATTTAAACTTGCAAAAAATGCACCACATGCATTAGAAATGCTATGATTTCACACACCTCTACATTTAAACTGCACCAAATGCAATCAATTTAAACTTGCAAAAAATGCACCTAATGCATTAAAAATGCTATGATTTCACACACCTCTCCATTTAAACTGCACCAAAGGCAATCAATTTAAACTTGCAAAAATGCACTAAATTCATATAAAGATGCACCAAATACATTAGAAATGCACAAAATTTCGACACATTGCACAACATGCAAATATTCCACAACCACAAAAAACTCCAAAATCCATGACAATATCAATGCCCAAAGTATAATTGCACTAATTAGACAAAAATACCAAAATCCCCAAACAAATTGAAGAGTTTCCATACAGATTTATGTATATACTACTGGTGAAAGGTTCATCCGGTACAAACTTGGTGTATTTGTTCAACTCCAATCCCTCAACCTTCGATTTGGATGAAAACCCAAATATTAGCAATCTGAAAAACTCCAAAATCGAGGGATACGGCCGAGATGAACTTGGGGTCTTCAACTGCTAATTTCGACTCTCTTTCTAAACTGGAGTTTTTGACTATCAATTTTGAAACTTTACTTTCAACAATCGAAGAGGGAAATCGAAGAGGAGAACCGATGCGCAATCTCTTGTATTGTGTGATACTGCAGATTTCAATAGTGAGGAATCGAAAATAATAGAGAAAAAACTAATTTTTGCAATTACTGCAATCGACATCCCAAAACGTGGGTACAAAAATTAGGGAGAGAAAATCACGAGATTTTGTTTGAGAATGTGAAGAAAGGTCGATCCTTTTGTTTATACAGATATTGGGATAAAAAGAAAAATATAGACACAAATATTATAGTTAGTAGTAAGATTAAATTTGTAATGTATCTATAAGTTAATAACACCTAGGGATTGTAGTGGATAGTAACCAACTCTAATATATATAAGATGTACGTATATGTATATGAGTTGATATTGGGTGCACCCATATGTGTATAATTTTTTATTCTATTTTATATACATGTTATTCTATTTTGTATACATGTTATTCTATTTTGTATACATGTTTCTAAATAATTGTATATTTTTTCACACACAGTTTTTCATTAAAAAACTAGTATCCATATGTTTATAACTTTTTATTCAATAGTGCATACATATTTTTTAATAGTTGTAAATTTTTACACTCAATATTTCATTAAAAAATAATAAATAATATGTATACATTTTTATTCATAATTGTATACGTTTTAAAGTGGGTGCACTGTATTCTGGGGTACACCCGAGTGCACAGTATCATTAGCCTATATATATTATAAAACCTGCTTATTAAGCGCGAAATTAAAATTTTAATTATTTTTTTAAATTATATATATTTTTTAATGTATTTATATTTTGAATTATCAATATAATATTTTTCTTATAAATTTTATATTTATTTTATACTCTCCCCGTCCCACTAAAGTTGTATCATTTTTTTCTGGCATGGAGATTAAGAAGTATAATAATTTAATAGGTAGTGGGTTGAAGATATAATATTTTAATATATAGTGGGTAGATGTATTAGTGGTGTCTGTGGAGTGTGTGTGGGCTCCATGGGAATATATTAATATTTTTGGGTGGGACCCATATGCTTAAAAAGGAAATATCACAAATTCTGTGGGACAACCCAAAAAGAAAAATGTCACAACTTCTATGGGATGGAGGGAGTAATATATAACTCATTTCTACGTTAAAAAAAATCTTTATGAATTGGTCACTTGTGCACCTGTATTCAAGGGTATAATATTTTAATATAAAATTATAGTTTAAATTCATAAAGATATAATTTCTTAATTGAAAGAGCATGCTGAAATTTGAATATATTATTTTAAGTAAAAAATTATTTTTTATTTCCTAAAAATTATTCCCTCTGTCCCATAGAAGTTGACACACTTTTCTTTTTGATTTGTCCCACTAAAGTTGACACATTTCCTTTTTCATACATGAGACCCACACCAAAATAATTAATTTATTCTCATGGAGCCCACATATTATTTCTCTCACCTCACTTCACTTGACTTTATATTAAATTATTATACTCTTTAATCTCCATGCTAAAAAAAATGTGCTAACTTCTCCGGGACGGAGGAAGTATAAGTTTAAATTTATGTATTAAAGAGTACGAAATTTAATACTCCCTCCATCTCAGCTATTTTTATCCATTTGATTGGGTGTATTTTTTTAATAGGGAAAGATGCAGAATTGGTCTCGTTGGAGTAGGTCGCTTGCAGAAATAGTCCTATAGCTTGCAATTTTGGTCCCGTTGGAGTTTTTCTTTAAAATTCTGTTAGATTTAATGGAATATTCTAGTTTGTTAGCGGGACCAAAAATGAAAACTTGTAATATTGACCCGAATTGTGCAAAAATAGTTCCAAATCAAATTTAATATTATATCAACATCATTCCAGATTTACATCTACTTTCTATTCTTCAAAATGGTATCAAAGCCTTAGGTTTATTTATTTATGAATGGAATTTTTTTCATATATCCGTAACACTTAACGAGAGGAGAGTTTCAAAGAAATATGAATCCATACAAAAGTTCGACGTCCGAGAGTGACAGGACTATTAGCCATGTTCAAGACTTGAGCAATAGCGCCTTCTGGCCTATTGGATATGGAAGTGCAAATAACCCTATACAATAATATTATAATAATTTGTATAGACAACAAGGGGAAAAGAAAGTCGAGGCCAACAACTGATTCTTGAATGGACTGGAACGAGGATGAAAACCGGTATAGGCTCGTGCCAATTACACAAAAGAAGAAAACCTGGAGGAAAGCCGGCAGGATGAAATAAGATACTCCAAGGAGGTGTCAACAAATATAGTGGAACTCCACAGTTTCACTGAGATCCATGGACGTGTTCCCAGACACGAACAATGGAGAAGACTGTAAGATTATTATGGTCTAGTGCCATTAATAATTAAATATACTAGATATTTATTATGATCAAATATCTTAAATAAAGATATGGTTTAAATAAATATTATATATGAGATAAATAAGGTCATATATATTTATAGATTACAATCTCATTGATAAAATGTGATTTGATAAAGTTCATTATCAGATCTAGTCCTCTCTCCACCTATAAAATAGACACATTTTTTATGAATAATCTATCACTCAAAGTTTTACATACTGTGCCATAAAGAAAAGGGGTGAGGAGGGAGAAATCAGTTTCCAGCGTATATTAGCAGGAACATATCCGTATCAAGGTAAGTCTTCTCATCATCGTATAAGATGTGAATATCATGAAAATCTAAGATCCATGTCAATTAATTAATTAATTGTTTACGAATTTATGCTTACATATGGTATCAGAGCATGATTTTGGATCTCATGATTTTTCATCAAATTATTAATCACATAATTTATCGTGACAATACCAAAAAGGTTTTCCACATATTGAATGAAGTCAACTTATATATGCTTCGCATAAATTACCAATAAATAATTCATGTAGTGAAGTTTTGTGTGATTTATGTGAAATGACCTTGGATTATGCATATTAATTAATGAAATAATGTGTAATGGGGCCTATTAAGTCCAAGTTGAGTTATGAAAAAATTGTTTATGAATCTAATGAAATTATATGTTAAGGGATTGAAATTAGAGTGCAATGATGAATCATCAAAATTTTTATTAAAAGCTCACAAATTATGTATAAAATGAGCATGTATTCATTTGCCTTTCGTATCAACTAAAGTGTATTTTATAATGTTAATGAGTAAACCCATTAATGTTACGTACTGTGTGTTTGGGTTTAATTGTTTTGCTTGTTAGCGATGATTACCGATTAATGTTGGGTACTGTGCGTTTGGGTTTAATTATTTTGCTTGTTAGCGAAAATCATCAAGCACTGACGTTTACTGACTTATACTCTCTCCGTTCCGCCTAAAGAGTCTATTTTTTCCATTTTGGTCGTCCCACCCAAAGAGTCTACTTTCCTTTTTTACACACATGGGATCCACACACACACCCACTAATACAATTAAAATATTGGACCTACACTCCCACTAATACAATTACCCACTACACATTAAATAATAATACTTCTTAATCTACGTGCAAAAACAAAACTACTCTTAGTGTGGGACGGAGCGAGTATTAGTTTGATGATAATTAAAGTTATTTGGGGAATATATACTAATTTATTGATATTAGAATATCTCACTTATGTTATGTGTGTTTGAATGCTTATAACATATTTATTATGTTAATGTACCAAATATATTAAGATGCCAAATTCATTAGAATACGAATAGAAATTATACATATATCTTTATTGTGATATGTATGGATATATTATGTATATTTATGATGATAGTCTTAAGAATTTAATTAATGATAATAATTGTAATTTTTGAATGTTTATGAAATAATGATTTGATTGTTACTCAGCTATTAAGTATAATCTATTATGAGAATCTTTGATAAGATTATAATGAATAATTTTATATACTATTTATATTTGTTTAATGTTGATCTGTTAATCACCAAAGTGGTTTGAATTGAAAGATTTTAAAGATAAATTGTATAATTAAATTTTAATTTTCCCTATTTATGTGATACTTGAAGGGTCAGTAACTGCTAGGTACAAAATTATCTTCTTATTTAGTCTATGGTATATTAGCATTACATAATTACTCACACATACAAACTCTAATGCCGTATTTCCCATATTACCCATACTTAATACTAATGTTAAAAATCATTTTAAAAGGAATGTATAATAAATCTGTGTATCTCTCCATAAAATTCGCAACAAAATTTCTCAATTACTTCTTCTCTGGTCTCCGCTTGCGAAGAGGTACAAGCAGTGGAGGAAGATCAGTTCTTGGCTTTATATTTTTTCAAGCAAAGAAGCCTACAAGCAATCCAAAATTTTAGCCGGTTAGTATAGCTCTGAACTAATGATATATACAAAATTTTCCTCAACTTATTTGTGCAATCGGTTCTCTTCTCCTTTTGTCGAAATTTGGGATAAATTAGGGATGTGAACGATTATGAATGTGTTGTAAAACATCAAAATTTGAGGGGTGAATGATTCTCTATTTTTCTATTTAAAAATCGAACATTGTACGGTAGTGTATACTAAGTTGAAGAGTAAACGATTGAAGAATTTTTTTGATGTAATCGTACATTGTACAGTAGTGGGTTTTAATTATTTATTAAATATAATGATTTGGGTGTTAAAGTTAAAGAATTTGATTCTTAGCGGAGAAGTTGTCATTTTGATTTTTTTTTAAAAAAATCATTGTACATAGGTGTACATTAAAACTGGAAGAAATCGATTGTGCATTCGTGTATTTGAAATGCTTCATCGTCGGGTAATATGTGGGAAGTACTAAACTTTGATTTTTTTGAACATTAGTGTGCAAAACATTAGCTTGCATAGTACTTGTGAACATTGATTTGTTTTGAATACCAATGTTTCGCAAATGGTTTATGTTCTTTGAACATCGGTACATAATTTAGCAGATGCTTAATTCTACGGAGCTTCAGTTCTCATCACGACCTAATCTTATGCTATGGACAGTGGCCCCGTAAGTTTCTCTTGTGTTATTTGTTTCACCTAAAAGAGTTATTTGAATTTGTGTTTTCGTGTAAAGGATCACTTCATCCTAAATTTTACATTCTTGTCGCTTACCAGGTGTTTGCCGACTTGCCTAGAAAAAGTCTAATTTATGACTAAAGACCCATTTGGTTCACCTTCACAAATCTATATATTAATCTTTCAACAAATATAAAGCAAAAAATCATGGCAGTTATTACTATAGCAATTTAGCTCTACGGCTCTAAAACTTATGATTGTAGCCACATCATCGTAGACTAAGCAAAAATAAAGATTGAGTTGCATAATTGACATTGGTGTGCATTGGTAAACATTGAATTGATTTAACATTGGTGTTAATATTTTTTTTTAACATTGGTGTACATTGGTATTAACAGGTTTTTTGTTTATTAAAATGTATTACTTTTAATTTATGTTTTTGGTGCTTTTTTCCTTTAGTAGATTCGACAATGTTGTTATATAGAATTCATATTTTCGAAAATATTTTTATTTTCTATACAAATCACTATGGGCTGCACACTGATTTCATGTTATTACATACTGAACAGTAGCGTACATTCCTGAAGAAAGTAGGCAATTAGAGGCATCCGCCAGGACCAATACATGGAAACTATTAAGGGTAAACTTGGAAAAATAAAATATCAGAATGTATTTCTTAGTAATTCAATTTTATTTTGTATCTCCTAGTAATTAGGTTAATAAAACTGGTACCTATTAGTAATAAACACATACTTGAATAAAGAGAATTTATTATGTGGGTTGTCAAATATTTTATAATTATAAGACTTTAAATTCACCCTGATTGCTAGTCTTTATAATTCATGAATATATGTGTAATAAATTGATAATTAATAAATTATGTCACACTGTTTTGTATATCCAAAGATGACAAACTAGTTTTAATGAATATATTTAATTCTCAAATTATGTTAAATTTGCAAGTATCATTATGATCATGATTGTATATTGTTGTATCACCTAAAGGATAACTTCAATATACATTTATTACTTTCGATTCTGAATATGTTATTAAATTACTCAAGGTATTTATGGGAATAAATTATATTATTCTTATTCTTAAAATACCAATATTCATAAGTCTCTACTCGCATATTGTGTCTGTTCCATTACAATATGGATTAAAATAATTTAAATAGTGTGAATAAATCTAATTTCACCAAAGTATTTTAGATTTTATTTTTCACTTTAAGATAAGTTGCTCATTTGTTTGTAATAGAAATAAAGCTAAGTAATCTGACTGTAATGATTTGGTTAGATCAAACAAACCGAGCCTAATTTTATGCAAATGAGTGTGACTAAGAAATTAATTCTAATATATCTAAATTACTAATAAATCTCTTGATGAAATGCTAATGGCTACTGATAGGCTTTTTCTGCGCACCACAATTTAATCCTCAAGTATAAGGATGTCAATTGTAGCAGCAAGCACCCAAGTTAAATTATCGATCCCACTGAGATAGTTAATTATTTATTTTACTATGAATTACTAATTAATCAGAATTGAGTAACCGATTTTCACTGTTTTGTTGTGAACTAATAAACTAAAATACTGAAATGTTAAATAGCTGAATTATTAAAAGCAATAAAAATAAAAGTAAGTTTTAACCAAGAGATGATGAACAGTTCTAAGGTATCAGGTATTGACCAATTAATTTGGGTTATTAAACTTACGATTGCTCATTCATGCAGTTTCACTGAAAATACACCACATATCCCTGTTATCCCATCGAATATGATTCGATTCAAAGCTAACAGTCTAATCTGGTTTAAATCCTAAGGTGCGCAAATATTAGCAAGCCTTATTCCTAGATACTAGTCAAATCAAGCAACAATACCTCCGGATGGTAAGCCCGACTAATAAGATATTTTCTGGAATTACTACAAGATTCTATTCACTTCCTACTTGATTGTCTAATTGCATTATTCCACTAAACTAATCAAGTATTTGATTTACCAGTTCATGAAATTAAAGTGTTTATAGCGGAACTACTTCAATCCCTAACAGATAGAAAATACCAATCATGAACGCACACAAGCTAACACAATAATCTAAGCATTATAGGGATGTCATGAATATACTATGAAGACGTTATGAAGCAGATAGACAAGTCTGAATAAAATAAGTAAAATCAAAAGATCAACTGCATAAAATCCCAATCTTTGGTCTAAATCCCCAAATCTATCAAATCAATCCTTCAAACCCTAGAACTGTATATAAAATTAGCCCATTAGGTCACAAGCAACACTCATGGCTAAGCAATTCATATCAAAAATCAAAGTAAAAGAAAGAGAAAGATAAGAATTATGAAACCCTAGCGTAAGCATAGTCTCGCGTTCCTTCTCCGTCTCTCCAATTGCTCGATTCTCCCTCAATTAGCACTTGGAACCCTCTTGAAAGTGGATGAATGGTGAAATCAGGTTGTCAATCTGATATGGAATGATTGGAGGTGTGAATTGATGATGAATTATGGATGGGTTCTCTCCAATTTGTGTTTTGATCTCCCTAATTGTTTCTAGGACTGATGCAGGGCTTTTTCGCGATCGAAACTCTTCAAAACGCGATCTGAATGTATAAATAAAGTGCTGCATCGAACAGGTCTCGTCTGGGCCCGATTTTGGGCTGCTCGGCTCTCAGCTCGGCCCGAGCTGGGTATGGACCTAGCCGAGCGGGGGTCGAGCTGATGCAGGGTGATTTGCCACGTCATTTGGGCACCATTTGGATCCCACTCGGCACCAGGCTCGAGTCGAGCTGTGCCTAGAAGTTGCCAAGCGGCATATGGGTGAAACGAGGATGTCGTGTAGACTCCGTGGGACCCCAGCTCGGCACAAAAGTCGACCACAGTGGGTCTAGCTCGAGCCGAGCGGCTTCCCAAGCTGCAGAGACTGCACTGCGCGATCCCACCGTTTTGAGCATAACTTCCTCATACAGACTCTGATTTGAGTGATTTTTATACTCATACGATTCTCTCTTCCTTGTCTTTCTATCCATATAAAGAACTCATAGAAACCTTAATATTTTAATATGTAAAAAGTCATGCAAAATAGAACAGCCGTGCTGAACATAAACAGCTTGCGCGACTTTACCATTTTAATCATAACTTTCTCGTTTGGAATCCGATTGGAGTGTTCTTTATGCCAAAACGATCCTCTCTTCTGTGGCTTTCCAACCATATATCACACTTCTAGTTTCAAGCTCTATAAAAATACAGAGAAATTACGCAATTTTAACGTGTGTTTTTCAGCATTCCTTCACACTTTCACTCTTCATTCCAACTTGAACTTTTGATTATGTTTTACCCTTCAAAACTCAACAAAACACCTTAGTAGAATCTTAATTATGCAAGATATAAAAACCATGCAATTCTACACAAAATCATGGCCCCATTCTATCAAAAAATAGTGTAATATAAGATCTAAAACACGTGAAATTCCACTCTCAATAGCTACTTTAACCACGATAAAGTTTGATAGTTCTCATGGCATACATAAACTCATCATTAAAGATAACAAATATTGTAGCAAGACTTAAGCTTTACATAATGAATGTGATTGAAAACGCATTAGTGTAGTTTACAAACTCACTACCTTCTAAATATGACCTATTCCAAATTAACCATATATAGTACCATGAATGATAAATGGATGTGAATTAAATTCACGTAATGTTGAAATCATGTTGGTTCAAAAAGGAAAGGTTTAAGAAATGATTTAAACATTATGTTCGTTTAAAAGAAATAATGAAGTTGGAACTAAATGTGGCATTTATGTTTGGGATAACTCTCTAAAAGAATTATTCCAAAGATTGATTAAGAATGAAGCCTTTCATGATCAAGGCTCTTAGAGCATGATTGGTATAATTGAATGGAATAATAAAGGAATGAAATAGAAATAGGAAATGAATGGTTAAAAATAATGATTATCTTGATTGGTATTATTTAAGAATAACTTAGGAATGGAAACTATATTCCTTAGTTGATTCCAATACCATGTTTTGTATTCTTATAATGTAAAATTCGAATTGCATTATTTTATCTTAAATGACCAAATTATCCTTCAATATGAATATGTTTAAAATTTGTATTTAATTTGTCCACATGATGACATCTTATAAAATTTAAAAAAAACGTAAATGTTTTTTTTAACATACATATTATTAGTTTTTAATTTATATTCATGATATTTCATTCTAAATTATAAAATTTATTTTTTGCATTTTTAAGAATCCAATAAAACAATGCATAACAAATAAAAAGATCGATATATAATAACAAACAAATACATCGTAAAAAATTTTCTATTCAAATAATTATTAAATGAATAAGAAAATATCCAACAATTCAATTCTACTGGAGCTAAAGTTCATAAATGTAACACGACTCAATAATTTTTTTCAACTAAAGATTTGATAAGTCCCATCAAATTTCACCATTTAAAATAGCTCTAACCATCTCCTCTCTACCATCTTCAGTCATGCTAAAAAGGACATCGATCAACTCGTGACATTTTGCAATATGACACACGATTTTAGTAATTTCTGGTGTAGTAAGATTATAGATCTTCCTTATCTCTAAATCAATTTTCCGCCCCTTCTCTAAAATTTCTGCATCAACCCAATTGCTTTACAAAAAATTTGCATTAGCAATTTCACTCCCAATAATCAAAGTTGCTTCTTGAAGACCTGCAGTTACCATCAAGTTATCAGAACATGCACTTTTTCTTCTTTTCTTTTGCTTGAGAGTTGCTTCATTTCTTGGAGATTGTAAATGAGAGAATGAATCATCAAAATCCTTAGAAATATTTTCCAATGTTTCTTCAATATTATTGTTCTTATCATTATTGTTCTTTTCTCTTTGAATCTCTTTCTCCATATCTATAGGACCTTCAGCATTAACTCCCACTGCTCTATCTTTTCCGAAAACAACGAGCAATTCATCATAAAAATGAAAATTCCTATTTCTCCATATTGCATGGGTTGGATGACTCTGCAAAAATCAAATAAAAATAAATTTAATATAATGTGATACATAAACTAACTACATTAGTGAAGATATATTAGTTTAAAAGCACAAACCTGAATATACAAGTACCAAATGGGTTTATCTGCTGTGATGCATTTTTTTATTGGATCCATACCAAAACCACTCATGTTTGGCCCATTCAACATATCATAAACAATATATAAATCTTTTTTCATAGTTTTAATTCTTGATTCAATATGTGGTTTAGCCTTTAAACCCGAGTTGGGCAAAGAAACTTTCAACTTGTCTTCAACGTAATTAAGAAAACCTGATTTAAATCCATTATTAGCTTTATACGCTCCAAGATTGTCCATATCCAGAAGAGCGTCAATAAGCTTGGCATCTTCATGGTACTTCCACTTTCTTTTATTTTTACCACGAGCTCTGGAATCTTGATTTTGAGAATTTTGAGAATCCATTCTTTAAAAAATAAAACGAAATTAAAGACCACTACAAGAAAGTATATTATAAATAATCACTTATTCAAAAATAATAAGTGCAAAAAAAAAGCCAGACAATGTAATGAGACAACATAAATCAAGTACTTACTCAAACAATCTGTAAGGCCACGGGCAAGGAACAAGAAAATGAGGGTGCTTTAAGCATTATAGAATAGTTTCTTACTAATGGTTTGAAAGTTCACATAACAGATGTGAAAAATACCTACATTAAGCATTCTAGAATGATAGAACATAATTATCTAGTATTTTTTTGTACTCTCCAATTATTAAATATGCAAACTACAAGGTCTTTTCTAAAATTTGTTCATGCTTCAGAGGCTCCGCTGAAGTAACATGTTCATCATCTTCATCACTTTTACTATTATCTCCATCCTCGTCCAGATCTTCATCAGCTTTTAACTGATATCCACCCATTTCTTGTTTCATAAAATTATGAAGCAAGCAACATACCATGATTACACGATTATGAAGTTTAATTGGATAATAGGAAGGACATCTGAGTATGCCTTAATGATTCTTTAACACCCCAAATAGCTTTCTATTACATTTCTAGCAGAAGCATGTTTCATATTAAAAAACTTTTTTGCAGTGGTAGGATTGTATCTTTCACTCCAATCATTTAAATGATATCTTTAGCCTCTATATGGCGCAAGAAATCCTTCACCATTTATATATCTAGCATCCACAATATATTATGAACCTTCATTATACATATAATGACTCATTATCACCTGTGTTTATGTAAGATTACTTATTTTATGTTGTAATTATGAAATGTACCTCGAGGAACAACTAAATTATTTCTTCTAGTAATTGCATCTCTTAATATCCTACCATTAGCAGTTGACCCCTCCCAACTTGGTAAAACATATATAAATTGCATATCTTAGGAGCACACTCCTAAAACATTAGTAACAATCTCATTTTTTCAGGTTCTATATCTAGGTTTGTCTTCTTTAGGCACACGAACTTTGATATGAGTACCATCCAAAGCTCCTAAACACCCTTATTATAAACTTAAAATTAGTATGGTACCACATAATATTTAATTTTATATTATATCAAATAGGATACCTTAAACCATTTCCATCTCTCATCTGTAGAATCATTAGGTACAGGCTCAAGCGTCTTCAATATTTCTCTTTGAAGTGAAATAATTGAACTTATCACTTGTCTAAAATGTCTACTAACTGTTTCGCCTGATCGTTCAAAATTAATAATTATGGTTCTTTACTTTTGGTGATGAGCCAAAATATGTAGAGTCGTTGCCACTTGTTCAACCACTAGCATATTTTTTGTGGAGGATACAATATCAGTGCCTTCAAGTCTAGCACACAAACGAACAAAAGTTTGTCCGTTAATCCTAGTCATGCTTTTGCATTTAGTATAGCTGTCATAGATTATTTTCTGAATATAGTTTCTCCTCTCATAAAAGCTATACTGGTATTTTTGTCTTAAGTTTCTAGAATAAATATGATATTCTATTTTTTTTAAACTACCATAAAAAACTAATTCACAAACTGCATCATATTCAACCAAAGTGACAACATTGCTATCTTTTTCTTTCTCCTTGTCAAACTTAGTCTTGCCATCAATGCATATTTAATTGAAAGTAATCAATTCAATCACTAAATAAACAAGTAAATGACAACGAATTTATCAAGGTCCACTAGTATGCAGCAGGCCAGTCGTAAATCCCTTTTGATAATCTACCCCAATACCAACTATAAAATAAGGTAAGTATTAAGGGATAAGTGATGGTCTGTAATTAATTCTAAATATCATTTCAAAACATTTGAACAAAGACTATCCGGATCAAAGTATCTAAACAGTCAAATTCAAGAACAAAAAAGAAAACTACCCAAAACACACGATAATCACACAAACTAAATAGTCAAACAGATAATCTATTTACTTAGATTAATTGAATCCAAATAATCCTATAATTCAGATTTCCTAAATCATAATAATCCACAGGTACTTTAGAATTTTGAAGTAATTCTAGTAAGAAGAAAGGGTAGATGAATTCAAGTAATTTATTCTACTCTCTTAATGAATCTGCTTTTACTAAATCAATTGTAAATGAGCTTTCATTGGATATATCATATCAAATCCTAATATATTAAAAGTAGGAAGTCATTTGAGAAATATTTCTTCCTATATTATCCCTACTAATTTTTTATTTTTACCTCTTTATCCTTTATCTATTTAAATTAATTAATTAATGAGAATTAATTATTGATTTTAAACTCATTCTTAACTTTAACAATTAATGCTTATAAATTAATAAATAGTATTTATTATTTAGTTTACTTTCATATTCCCTAAAGAAGTTTTTAAGTTGAATTCATAAAATGTGACTTCTAATATTACTTGAATTATAGTTAATTATAATTAACGTACGTCACCTCTACATTAATAATTAATTAAGTTATTTAATGAGTAATATGAAGAGGCAAATCAAATACTATAAAATGTGAGGATTTGTGGTGGTGATGGAGACATCGAAAGCGGAGTATTTGAACGAATACTCGATGACTGTGGAAAGCTTCTCAAATCCGATTAGATGAGAGGGGCATAACAGTGAAGTTAGATGAGAGTATGAGATATTGAAAGAGAAGATGACAATGTCGTTCCGTCGAATGCAACATCGAAGGAGAAGACAACAACGATTTTGTTATTGAGAGTAGTAATTGCGCTTCATCATTGATAAACCCATATATGATTTGTGTTATTTTTAATTTTTTACTTTTACATGTATGGGGTGTGTAATTAAGTTTATAGGGGTCTGATCAGATGCAATTAGATGAGAGGGGTATAATAGTAAAGTTAGATAAGATATTGAAGGAGAAGATGATGATGTCGTTCCATCCAATGAGACATCGAAAGAGAAGACGACGATGATTTTGTTATTGAGAGTAGTGATTGCATTGCATCATTGATGAACCCATAAATGATTTATGTAATTTTTTTTTTACTTTTATATGTATGAGTGTGTAATTAAGTTTATTAGATCATTTAAATTTCTTACATTTTTTAACCATGTAATCTTATTTATTTTTCATTTTTAGTTATTCTCATATCAATCTCAACCACAAGATTTTTAAATTAAAAAATAGAATGATTGAAATTGAGTACAATTATATTATGTAAAATTAAAAAATTATAAAATTATAAAATTAAATTTAATGAAAAAGTTTTAAAAAAATTACATAATAAAAATTAGATTAGTAAAAAGTTATATAAGAATAAAAATTGATATTAATGCATGACAACAGGCAGTCATTGTGGCTCTTTAAAAAATAAAGTATTAGTAATTGTTGAATTAATAACCATCCTCGCATATAATTAATCTTTTATTAATTGACTTGACAAAAGTAAGTGGTTGACCTTCCATTTTCATTTTATTACAAAATATGTTATTAATTTATATAAAAATTATGAACAAAAAGTTAAAATCACAATTATAATTCACTTTAAATTAAAATTTTCTTACCATGAAAAAAAAATATATAAATATGCTCAGTATCTATTATTAAAAAAGATTTAACATATTAAATAATTAAAATAATCAAAATAGTTAGTTTTCTTAGAAAATGTAAATTAGAAAAAGTAACATATAACGTGCGTAGCACATTTTTATAACTAGTAGCATTAAGAATGTCTTAAAGACGGAAAATCCGCTATTCTAATGACTGCACATGTGGTATAATAAAATGAGCTAAATTTAACATTATAATAAATAATAAAAACATAAGTTTGAGCAAATAATGAAAATTACTAATTCTATTAAATGAGTAAATGCTATGAAAGACGAGTTGAAATCAATGGCTCACAATGAAATTTAATATCTTGTTAGAATTGCCAGAAAGTTATAAAAGAATTTGATACGAATGTATCTTTATGATGGAGATTTTCGAAAGATATAAAACTAGAGTTGTGATTTTACTAAAAAAGATGGTATAATTGTAAAAAGATATAACAAGTTATTTCTATACATGACTCTATTAAAATTATCATGGCTTTGGTAACTCAATATGACTTAGAGTTGCACCAAATAAATGTTATGTCTGTTTTTCTAAACGGTGATTTGGTATAAGAATTTAAATGAATCAACTCAAAAGTTTTTCCATTAAAGGAAAATATCACATGACGTGTAAACTTAAAGAATCAATATACGAATTTAAGGATGTTTTCCTTTAAAGATATCTTTTGGATTTAAGAAAAGCATTGTAAATCGGTGTAGATATCTGAAAGTCAGTGGGAGCACATTAATTTTATATGTTGATGATAATCTTGCTTGAACTGATGATCTTGGTTTATTATGTGAAACCAATAAATTATTTCCCTTAAAGAACTTTGGAATGAAATATATGAGGAGACAATTTATGTGATTGAGATAGAATTATTTCGATACATATCACAATAACGTTAAGGTGTCTCCGTAAGTAAGTTACTAAAGTTCTATACAGAATGGACGGGAAAGTGCTTATAAAGCATCATTCAAATTCGGAAAGGAGATAAGTTCAACCTTATAAAATGTCTAAGAATGAACTGAAACGTATTAGGATATTCCTTATGCATATATTATTGGTTGCTTAAGATACACCAATTTATACAAAGACTACATATCAGCCTTGTTGCTAGAAGCGTGATCATCATTTAAGTGATTCATAAATAAA
Organism: Pogostemon cablin; assembly: GCA_023678885.1. Classification (NCBI taxonomy): domain Eukaryota; kingdom Viridiplantae; phylum Streptophyta; class Magnoliopsida; order Lamiales; family Lamiaceae; genus Pogostemon; species Pogostemon cablin. The sequence continues at coordinate 20,161,141 of CM042967.1, forward strand.
TGACCAGAATGTTGCATAAGGAAATATTAAGGTATTTGAAAGAACTAAAACACTCGTGCTTACATATCAAAATTATTAATTACCTAGATGTAACAAAATATAGATTCAAATTAAGATAATTATATGATGCAAGAAAGTTTACTTCGACTTTAATGTTTCTTAGTCGGAGATATTGAGTCATGTAAAAGTGTGAAGAAGTTTTTAAAAACTACATTTACTATTAAAGTTTACTTATGGCATGATTTGAGGCTGCAATTTAAGGTAGTTGAATGTGGACCTTAATTTTAGGACTTGAAATAAGTTGACAATAATGTCAAGTCGCTGAAAACTTATTATGATTATTCCGCTGCATTGTTCTTCTCTAAAACAATGGATATTCCAAAGTTGCTAAAACATATGGAATAAAAGTATTTGTCGTTAAGAAGAATTTTAGAAACAAAGATGTCAATTGAACATAATTACACTAATCTTATAATTTCAGATCCGTTACGCCAATGACCTTCTCTAAAGATATTCATTGAACGTTACGTGAATATGGGATCATTGAAAGGATGTAACAAACCTATGATGAACAATTGACATTAAGAGCTCATTAGGATTTGTTTCTAATTGATATATCTTGTTTTGTCATTTTAGCATACACGAATGTTGACATTAGTTAAAAAAGATTTTATCTCAAATTGAGATACTTATGTGGACCCTTAATATTGATCTTTACACATTTATGAGTCGTGTTAAGTTGAAAACTAATATCATAGTATATGGAAGGAACTATGCAGAGTAAATGATATAGAACCGCCATGACTTGTGTCAGTGTATACTTAATATTGACATTATGAGTTGACCAATTAATTTATCTTATATCGCGCATTTTATGTAAATTATTTAAACCCTCATGTTTAATTCTGTCACTCGGCCAAGTGGGAGAATGTAAGATTATTATAGTCTAGTGACATTAATAATTAAATATATAAGATATTTATTATGATCAAATATCTTAAATAAATATATGGTTTAAATTAATAATGTATATGAGATAAATAAGGTCATATATTTATAGTTAACAATCACATTTATAGAATATGATTTGATAACGATTCATTATCAGATATGGTCCTCTCTCTACCTATAAAATAGACACAGTTTTTATGAATTATCAATCACTTAAAGTTTTATATACTATGCCATAAAGAAAATGGGTGAGGAGAGAGAAACCAGTTCCCAGCGTAAATTAGCAAGAACATATACGTATCAAGGTAAGTCTTCTCATCATCGTATAAGATGTGAAAATCATGAAGATCAAAGATCCATGTCAATTAATTAATTAATTGTTTATGCTTACAAAGATTACCAAATCAAGGTCCAAGAAAGATCGACAAGCCATACAACTTTCCATGGTGGTCAAAATGATAGAGTGGAAAGAGATCGAGGAAGATAAGTCTAAGATGAACCAAGATTTTATAGAATTACAGAAGACGATGAAATTCTTTGGAGAATATTGCCAAAACATGTCCAAGACGATATTTGAGATCAGCCTCAAAATTGATAAGGTGGAGAAGTTGTAGAAAAATAACTTAACCTCATCAAGAAGTTGATAAGGCCAGGAGGAAGGTTGCCACCAACATTCGGAATAGAACTCTTTTTACACCAAAAGTGAAAGACAACGGAGGTCACAAGGCCAAAGATGGAGAGTGAGAAGATGATCAATGTCTTTCGAGGAGAATCCACATTCCTAGATGGAAAGAGCGAATTTTGAGGATCTACAAGATCTATTTAAGTCCTTCTAAGGACTAACAATCGTAGATCTAAAGATGAATGTTGGCGACACTTCAAACTCTCAACAACAATCTTAGGCTCCTCAGATACAACATGATCTGAGCCAAAATGAAGGAACTTCTGGATCACATGGAGTCCATTAAGTAGAAAAGAGACATTCCAAAACCAAGGAAATTTCAAGATGAAGGCGATTGGATAGTCAACAGGAGCAAGCCTAGTTTAAGGATCTAATCTACACAACACTCCATATGGTCGGTCTCACCTTGAACTGATAAATCCACACGGGTTGATCCTAAACCTCGACACTCTAGACTTTAAGAGCAGAGAGACCTTGATCGACGAGTGGACAAATGCAATGAAGATTGCAGGAGGTACACTAGAGCCGGATAAAAAATGGTTCATAAGATTCTTAACTATGAGCCTAGAAGAATCAGCAAAGTGCGCTTGGGAGGTGCTCTCAGACGAAGTCGAGAAGGAGGCAATGGAAGGAGAAGACCTTGATAATATTGTAGATCACATGGCAAAGATCTTCAAGATCCCCTTCAGCCCTATACAGCCTAGAGTTACTTGACATTTGTCACGTAGATGAGTACATCAAGCTCTTCATAGAGTATAGATGGAAATCGAAGATTAAGGAGGATGAAGTATTCCACTAGTTCTTTGCCAAGACTCCAAGCCCATGGAGAGAAATGTTGATCAAAGAATATGAACCATGTGAGCTGGACTCAATTGCAAGAGAATGTCCTTCCTCAAAGCCAAGATTACAGAGTGGTATCTTCAAGCATCACTACACAAAAACCTACAAAAGATTAAGGGGAATCAACAAGACAGTACCCTTATGCTGTGAGAGCAATGATCTTCCAACCCTCATTAGACATGCATCCCGGTTCGAAACTATCGGTTTCGATTCCAAAAAATAGGGAATCGGAATTGAACCGAAGGTAGGAAGGATCTAGTTTTAATTTTTTTTAGTTTTATCGTAAAAATGTAAAAAAAATAAAAAAAATTGAGAAATCGGCGATTCAAACCAAAACCATCGGTTTGGAATATGAACTGTCAGTTTTTCCATGGAATAAGGAATCAGAATCGAACCAAAGCATATCCGATATCGATTCCATTTTTGCCAGTTCCAAAATTGGCGATTTTGGTTTCAATTAAAATTGGCAGTTCCCCGGTTCGAACCCCAATTTTGGTTTTTTGGTGCATGTCTAACCCTCATTGGAAAAAACCCAAGAAAGCATAAAAGGATGAAGAAAAGTCATCCTTACACACAAAGAAGTGGAGGATGGAGGTCAAGAAGACCAAAATCCTTTTGGTCCAAAGAAAAGGCCCGAAGCTATAAATCAGGGCAAAGGTTTGGACCATCAAGGTGGAGTTCAAGAAGTCGAGCCTCATCCACAAGATCAAACCACAGGAGTACCGGATGGACTCCCACCAAAAAGACGTTCCGAAGAGCACCCACACAAGCTAATGAAAGATTCAAGGATTGTAATTGCTACACGTATGGAACAAGAGAAACTTTATGGGCATTTTCTCAACACACAATAATCCCCAAGTATGAATGATGTAATTGTAGCTTAGATAAGAGACCAAGTTATATTATCGAACCCAAAGGACAATTAGTTATCAATTTATTATTATCTAAATTAAAAGAAACTCTCGTTTGGAAATTTGAATGTAGAATGGTTATGAATCTAGTAAACAGAATAATAAAATAATAATTAAAATAGAGACAATAGAGAATAAATGAGAGTTAAACAAATGAGAACATAGGTAGCTCTTCAGGCCATCAAGTTTCACTAATTTATCTCCCTTCCGTATATTAATGTCCGACTCTACCTTGTGGACTATGGACGCATCACTAAACCATGCAAATCTACTCTATAGACACAACCACATAAGCGGGTAACAGGTGTGAATTTGCCTTGGAGCAAGAACATAACTACAACTCCCTTTCTAGGTACTATCAGTATCAATTATTTCTAGTGCACTAAGTACTCTAACCCGATATGATCTCCATTTATATGCACTATATAATTATCCTCCTTATCCTACTTACTAACCCGAATTCAATTCAATTAATAAATATTTATATAAGATAGTTCTAATGAAACTTCAGAGTCCCCTCACTTAGAATCATAACATAAAATCCTGCTCAACAATGAACTCACTCAATCAATAACCAAGATATGTATTCAGACTCTACATAACAGTTAATGATGTAAAAAACTACTCTGATATGAATTTAAAACGCATTATCTTATATAAAATAAATCTACAAGTAGTGTTGTACAGAGTATGCACACAGAAGTTCAATTAACTATATAAAAACCTTCATAACCCTAGAACTACCAAAGTGTTCTAGCCCATGAAGTTTAGGAGAACGTTAATGGTATTTGGATAGATCTTACCCATAGTCTTGAAAATTACAAGGTAAATTAAGATGTAAAGTGAACCCTAGATATGGGCGTCGTCACTTCACGCTCCGTCTTGAATCTTCACTTGGTTCTTACTTGATTCACTACTCGAATCTCTCTCTATAGCTCCGTAGGACGGAGTTAGGGTTTGAATATGGTGTTGGATGGATGTGGAATCTAACTCTCTTTTTGATGTGATATGCACCCTTTCTATACTTGTAAACTTTCCTTAAGGACCTTTATTGGGATTTTTCTTGGAAAATACGTCAATTCACGCATAGGAGGGTCGGAATTACTAAAAATAAACTCGCTTGTCCCCGCTCGACCAAGATGATTTAGGTCGAGCTGGCTTGGCCAGGTTCAGCGGCGATTGAATGGCCTCTCTGTTCACTGAAAATCTATATAGTGCTCCGCTCGACCATCTCTGCCGTCGTTAGACCAAACGATCTTCGTCGAGCGGCATCTCGAAATTCGTGCTTTCTAATGATGAGCACTTCTAACCTATTTTCCTGTATAAATATGCTCAAATAGCCTCAATATAATTTAATTCGTGGATTTCCCATAAACATCCCGATTTGCCTTGATAATAGCCCAAATCATACTCAATTTCTACACAAATCAGAGCCCAAAATACGTGAATTATCACTCTCATCAAGCATATCTCACAAGATTGCTCGGAGAATAAGAAGCGGGGAGTACGACAGTTTGAAACCACTCTAGAAATGGAGAAATCTATTTACTTCCAAGATCTTGTGCATGTATATCAATTTGAAGATATACCCTCAGACGAGAGCGTTTATGAAGAAGAGTTCTTCAGTCAAGAGAATCCTCTAAATATTATTCGGAGTGAAGAAGAAAACTTCAGACAAGAGATGCAAGAGGACATGTCTGGATTCTTTTCCCAGACATTCATCTCTCATAAGACTCATATGAGAATCATTAGAGAGGACCCAAGACTCGATCTATACGACAGATTCACCGTGGGACGATAAGAACGGTTCCTCAGCTTCAAAAGAAGAAAGCACAACATTATATACAAGGTGACCGAAGGGGAAATTGCCATCCAAATGGAGCTCAAAGGAATGGAAATGCAACTAGTTCCGGTTGATGAAATCAAGAAGGAACTCAATAAACGTCAGAGAGAAGTTGCTAAGACCATGTCTTGGATCCATATCGGAGCTAATCGAATCCACATCAAAGCAACATTCAAAGAAGGTATCGATACACCAATCGATATAACAATCTTTGATAAGAGGTTCAAGAATACGAGAGAGGCAAGCTTGGAAGGAATCTCAGGAAACCTGTACGCATGCAAGGTGGCATCTTACATCGACCCAAGGATTGCCTATAATCTGGCGGATAAAGATTTCAGTAGAGTACTTACCCTTCATCAAGATTTCAAGAATAAAGATTTGATAAAAGAAGGGAACCGACCGTACTCTATCACCTATAGTATCTCATATGCTCTATCCAAAACTCATCATTTGGATTTATTCCAAATGAAGGAATATATTGAGATATCAGAAGTGTTCAAAAGGATTACATGCACAACTAGGCCAGAAATAATAGAGTTACCGCCAATCCACGACATGGATTTGTGAATAAAGGATAAGACGCTCTGGAGTAGGTAAGACATCCTCAGATTCGAGCAGAGAAGGATTTCTTTCCAAGAAGATAGAATGATTAGTGAAAGATGGTGAAAGAAATCAATCGTGGAGGTAATCCTGGAACCAGAGAAGTTCACAACCAGAAGTGAACTAAAATGTCTAGAAGGATGGAGAGGAGTCGAAGTAATATTCGACATCACTAAAAAGGAAAACTATATTCCTTGTGATGTCCTGTATTATCTTCAACAACTAACAATTGGAAGGTATCGAGGACAGCTCAAACTCGGAGTAGTTGAGCTGGTGATTGAAGAAGTAGCAGGAAGATTCCCAAGACAACTAGTACTGAGATTGGAGTTTCTCGCGGATCAAAAACCTTGAGAATGATTACAAGATGGGATGGAATCCACAGTCAAATGGAAAAGATATAAAGTTCAATAGCAGAAGCTCGGGATTGTTTCCTAAAGTCTCAGGCGAAGATTTGCCAACTGTGCTAGGAAAAGATTTCTCACAGAGGGTGCTAATCCTTAAAAGAGGAATCAAGCAAGCAGATATCATGATCGGAAGAGCGGATCGTACCCCATGGTACAAGGTGAAGAGTCCACCGATATATTTTCGTGATACCGGAGCGGATATTCTTTTAGTAAACAATTTTCTACATACATTCAAGCGTATTACCCAAGAAAATGCAACAACAAGGCTTATTTTCACAACCCATTGTGAACATAAGATCATCGCACCAAGCCTGCGTAATGCCTTCAGAAGAAAAATGCCAATCTGATTTCGCAGCAAGCATGGTGATAATGAAGGAAAACTTAGTATCCCAAAGATGAACGATCAAAGAAGATATGGCGAAGTAGTCCTTCAGATAAGAACCGAGACTAGAGGAGGATGGAAGACGGAGAAACTAAAGGAAAATACAATACACCTTCTCAAAGCAAACTTGGGAGAAAACCTATAGAGAGACGTTACAATCGAAGAACAAACATCTTCTGAAGACGTTAAGAAGAAGATACAGAGCAACTTCAATGAGGATTCTCTAGCCTGGTGGGACAAAAATGAACTTAAAGCCTCACTCAAAGTGAAAGAAGGAAAAGAGCATGAGTTCGTGAGATACAAGCCTATCCTGATGAACCAAGAGGATCGAAAGGATATGCAGTAAATAATTAAAGAACATCTGGACCTTAAGTTGATATCACCAGGAGTATCTCCATACAACAGTCCAGGATTTTTGGTTGGAAATCATAGAGAAGTCAAGCGAGAGAAGCCTAGAATTGTGATCAACTACAAAGGGATCAACAACATCTTGGAGTTCGACATATACTATATACCAAGTAGGGAACACTTGGTCAACTATATCAAGAATTCCAAGGTATTCTCAAAGTTCAATTGCAAATCTGGGTTTTACCAGATTATGATGGAAGAAAAAAGCAAGAAGTTTACAACCTTCTCCATACCACAAGGCCATTATATCTAGAATGTCATGCCCATGGGCTTGGTAAACGCACCCCAGATATATCAAAGAAAGATGGATAATCTTTTCAAAGATTATTTTTCATTCATGTTTGTTTATGTGGATGACATCCTCATTGTCTTAAAGAACGTGAAGGAGCATTTGGTACACCTGGAAGTATTTTCAGAAGTATGTCACAAGGAAGGATTGGTGTTTTCTGAAAAGAAAGCAGTAATAGCAACAAGACAGATCGAGTTTCTTGGGGTCGAGATAGATGAATCCAAAATTATTCTACAACCACACATTGTAGAAAATATTCAGGGATTTCCTGAAGATCTCAAGGATAAGAAGCAACTCCAGAGTTTCCTAGGAGTTGTTAACTTTGCTGGAATGTTTATCAATAGTCTAGCCCAATACACAAAGGTGTCCAGTCCTCTTTTAAAGAAAGATGGTGAGATCAAATGGGAGGAATCACACTGGGAGATGGTTAAACAATTAAAGGAGGTTTATAAGAAGCTCCTAAAGTTAGCCATTCCAAATGACGAGGATGATCTGGTACTGTATACAGATGGTAGTGACCATTGGTGGCAGCGGTTCTAACGAAGTCCACACCAGAAAGAGAAGTGCCATGCAGATATTGCAGTGGACTCTTTACGGAGAGTGAAGCAAAGAGATGGCACATAAATGAGAAGGAATTCTTCGCATTGCAAAAAGCATTCAAAAAATGGCCGTTATTTCTTCTGCAAAGAAATTCATCCTTAAAAAAAATTGAATCAAAACTAGAAAAGGCTAGACTTTAAGATGGCAAGCTGAATGTCAATATAATAATTTTAATATTGTCATTATTAAATCTGTTAAAAATATTTTGGTAGATTTCCTGACGAGAGATAGAAGGACTTGAAATAGACTCCATCATGATGAGATCCAAGCACCTGATGGAGCTCCTTGCGGTGCTTCAAAAGGATTTCGTGACTCTGGCAATAACTGCTAACGTTGCTGGAAAGTTACAATGAGAAGATGTGACCAAAGTGTATAATCTAATATGAGATTGTATCTGCACCCATGCGAGTCTATTCGAGACAATACAAGTACCTTTACTCTGTGCAGTCATGAGCAATTAGCAAAAGGAGTGCATTCGGGAATGGGGCCCTAAACCCGGAACGGGGATTCAAGTACCCCTAGCACGAGTTCTGGATCGGAACTTCTAAAAGAAGAATTGGTCCAAGAAATATTTGAGGCTCTAGAGTCACATATAGAGTCATCAAGTCAACCCAGCACCTCTAGGGTTAAAGAGGAAAAGATCAGTCTTAGGCCTATGACGGGCACTATTAAGGCTGGTATTAACTTAGCTGATATTTCTCATTGGCAGGAATACTAGGCCAGTTGGGAAAAGTTTAACACACGACAAGGAATACGTCCAGAGAAATGTCGGATAGATATATTAGGGGAATATTCCCGAGTCTGGATGAGGCCTGGGTCGAATCCAGAAGACTTCAAGCAATGGTTTAGCTTTGGAGCATTAGCCTCAATATACACCATTAGCTACCAAAGTGGATAGTGGATGCAGCATCCAAGGTATGGTCAAACAATAAAACTTTGACCAGGGGAGAACCATTGGAGTTATTCTTTATTAGTGCAGCTCCAGAACTGGTTGGGAAAGATCTTCATGAAGCCTTTCATTTTATCAAGCTACGGAGGCCAGATATTAAAGCTGCAAATAGCATCAAGGAGCCTTCTAATGAAAGTGAAAATAAGTGTGTTTCAATGTCCAATTTAACACTCTTTTGATGGGAATTATTGCTATTTATTAGCACAAAGGTCTTATATTCATTATATTTGAGAAAAATGTGCACTTGAGGTGTTTTATTGTGTTTTAGGTGGAAAAATGATCAAAAGTGCAAAGTTGGAGAAAATGTGTAACTTGTGCAAGAATGCTGAAAAAAGACATCCCTCTTGTGTAATTTTTTTGTGTTTGTGTAGAGCTCAAAATTGGATGTGGGATATATGTCTAGAAAGCCACAAAAGAGAAGATAATTTAGTGTAAAGAACACCTCAATCAGAATCTAAATCAGAAAGTTATGATCAAAATGGTGACGTCGCGCAAGCTATTCCTGTTCAGTACGCTCGTGTCAATTTTCATTATTTTTTACACCTTAAAATGTTAGAGTTTTTATGATTTCTTTATATTTATAGAAAGTCAAGGAAGAGAGGACCGCGTGAGCGCAAGAATCACTCAAATTAGAGCCCAAATGTGGAAGTTATAAGCGAAACGGTGAGACTACGCAATACAGCTCTACCAGCCGCTTGACCAATGGTCCTCCACTCGACTAAAAGCTGTTTGGTCGACTGGGGACACGCAAATCCAGATCTGTGCGGGATTTCACCCCAGTGCATGTATTTTCATATTTTCCAAGAAAAATCCCATCCAAGGTCCATAAGGAGAGCTTACAAGTATAAAAGGGGATGTAGATCACACCAAGGAAGAACCGCAACACAACTATCCTACACCCCATAAGGGGGGATCACCTCCCAACCATCATTCACATCCTTTCCTCCATCCATCCATCACTATGAAGATTCTTCTGTGGAATCAAGAGGAGAGCTAAGAGGAGGATTCAAGAAGGAGAAGGACGCGACGACTCCCGCATCTAGGATTTTATTAGTTTCCTAATTATCTTGTATTTTCTAGACATATGGGTAAGATCTATCCAGCACCCATGATTGTTCTTCGTAACATCATGGGTTAGGACCATTTTGGTAGGCCGAGGTTTTTAAAGGTTTTATGAATTAATTAAACTTTGTATACTCCGTACAACACTACTTGTGGTTTATTTTATATAAGATAATGCTTTCTTAATCCATATTCAAAGTCGTTTTGTGCATCATTAATTGCTGAGTAGAGTTTGAATGTTCATCTTGGTTATTGATTGAGCGCGTTCACTGCTGAACAGGATTCCGTGTTAGGATTCTAAGTGAAGGGACTCCGAAGCTTCATTAGAACTATCTTATATAAATACTTATTAATTGAATTGAATTCAGGTTAATAAGTAGGATAAAGAGGTTAACTTTATAATACCTATAAAGGGAGATCATATCGGGTTAGAGTACCAATTGGCCAGGGAAATAATTGATATTGATAGTACCTAGAAAAAGGGGTAAAATTATATCTCTTGCTCTAAGATTATTCACACGTATTACACGCATATTTACTTGTGTCTATAGAATAAATTTGCATGGCTTAATGATGCATTCATATTCCACAAAGGAAGAGTCGGACACTGATACACTAAAGAGAAATTAATGAGTGAAACTGGATTATCCTAGAACTACCTATTCTCCATTCTTGAGTCACTTTCGAATTCTTCTAAGTGCTTTTATTTTAATTATTATTTTAATTAATTTTCTTGTAGTTGATAATTAAATCCCAAATTTTATTGTCACTTGTCTTAATTAATTTAGTAAATAATTAAATTGATAATACGTCGTCTTTTGGGTTCGATATTTAACTTAGTCGCTTGCTTAAGCTACAATTGACATCTTTAATACTTGGGAATTAACTTTGCGTGCAAATAAAATGCGCATCACCTTCCGGGAAGGAACCAGTCCTGGTTTCAACCTACTCAGAGGATGAAATCTCTACGCGAAGAGCGAGGGGTTTTTACGCCTGCTACTAGGCAATGGCCCAATTCAAGTTTTTGTTCAAATTTGAAGACCACACAGAGAACAGATCTTTCCTGTTAAACACCTTAACAGAAAAAAAAAATGCGGAAGACTCTTTCGAAGGGAAGAGAGAACTGCTCTGGAAAAATAAGCTGCCGATGAGTAGAGAAACTCATTGGAAATTTTATAGTATGATTCACTGAGGAAGGTGGAAGGAGATGATATGCACTAGTTGCCCCATTCAAACTTAACCAGATTTTGGAAAAGGAGTACAAATGAGCATAGAAAGGAATAAGAATGGTGGACCTCTTCTAGCAAAGGATACATGAGGAAAGAAGAGGGTAAAACCTCTTCAAAACAACCAAGAGACGGAGGACCCTTCAGATACCCAGGAGAAAAATGACTCTTCAAAAAATTAAGAGTTGGATGACTTTTCTAAAGGGGTAAGAGCCATGTGACCCCTGTAAAAGACAAGTAGGATGGACTAGAGAAGGGCATCCAAGGCAGAGAAAGGGACCAATGATTAGCCATTTTATAGTCGGGATGACTAATTAAAGAATTTATCGAACCACAGGGGGGGAAGGTACTAGGGTTTAAGCGATCTCGTGTTTGTCATAATATTATAGAGATGATCATAAAGGGGTAGGATTAATCAAGAAATGACAAATAAACAATTAAATGACAAGATAAATAATGGGATAGATGAATGGAATATGGATGAATGAGCCAAGTAGATAGAGAATGAGACTAGCAATACTTAAAGTATGGAAAATCTAGATATCATGCAATAAATTCATATATGTCATGGATTAATAACTAAGGGCCAACACGAATTCCACCTAAACTCCCTCTCGAGATGGATATGATATAGATCCTTTACAAGGTCTCAAAAAGGCTCTAAGGTTGGTTTTCAATCAAAAAATTTCAACTAGGTACTAAGTTCAATTAGAGAGTCCCTTCACACGATCAATTGACCTCTCGATCTAACAAATCACATGTTCTATCAAAGGGTTCTAAATTCCAAAGGATTTCTCAATATCTCTAAAACTTATAATGCACATGAAGTGTATGATGAAATAATTCAATGAACTATCCTAAACATATAATTGATTTCTCAATCTAATCATATGCCCATGACAATTAGTCACACAAATCAACAATACAAATCAAGTAATTAACAATCAATGATAGAAAATTAACAAATCAAATCAACATATGAATTCAATTGCAAAATACCCAAAATTATCCAACACAATTCATATTGCTAATCTCACAAAGGATATTAGCCTTTCATAGTTTCAAAGAAAACAACATAGACAATTGTATCTCTAAAACACATGATTGATTTACAAAGAAATCTACAAAAATTAGAATTAAAACTCCCTTGAATAACTTCAATGGTGCTTCTCTTCCTCTTCTTGCAAACTCCACTCCCCCTTACTTCTCTAACTACTTGGATGATGTATTGGATGGATAGATTCAAGGATGGGTGAATGGGATGAAGGGTAGATGGAATAGAGAGGAAAGTGTATAAAAAATGGTGTGAATTAGGTGTAGATTGGATCCAGGAATAATTTCTGCCTATTTTTCACGCCAAATGATGTATTTGTGGGCCTAGAACCTTCTGAAAGACGTACAAATCCAAAAAATTACTTTTGACCCAACACGGATCGTGTTGGGTACACGGGTCGTGCTCGGTAGGTCGTACTCGGTACCTGGGTCGAGTAGGTACAGCGCAGTCTCACCATTTTGCGTATAACTTTCACATCTGAAATCTTATTTGAGTGATTATTGCGCTCACGTGATCCTCTCTTCCTTGGCTTTCTATTCATATAAAGATCTAACAAAAAGTCCAACATTTGAAAGTGTAACAATTCATGCAAAGTGGCACACCATTTTAATCATAACTTTCTCGTTTGGACTCCGAATTGAGCTTTTTTTTCCTACGTCTTCCTTTTCGCGTCTAATTTTTACCTGAAAATTATATATTTAAGTTCATTTTTACATATTTTCATAAAATCACAAAATACAACCAAATAACACATAAATACGGATAAAATAATACGAAAACACATATAAAAAATACTAAAATTTAGGTAAAAATATCACTCATCAACCAACCAGCTGCTAAAGTTGGAATCCAATAAAGATGATGTAAGCGCTGACATAAGTAGTGATGTCATGGAGAATTAAGAGGCTTTGAAATATGAATTTCAAGTCCGAGAGCCTCTATAAATAAGACCTCAGAGAAAGCAGAAGGCATCGACCATTCCCCTCTATTTTCTCTCTCAATAAACATTGTATTGTTTTTCTTTCTTGTATGAGTATTTCTATTTCAGCTACCATAGATAGCTAGAGGAGTCTTCTCCTCTTGTTTAAGTTTAATGAGTGTGTAATAGTATTTCCATTTTATGAATAAATAATCTTAGGCTACTGCTCGAAGCATGTAACCTTTCAATTTTTTGCAACCTTAATCTCCATATTTTTCGACCAAAATAGTAGCAGCATCTTGTACACCCGGCGTAGGAAACGAACCAGGGGAGTGCTGAGGTCTGCTGAAGGAACGAGATTGAACCATCACATTGCGGGGCACGTGGTTGGCTGTGGGAGCAGTTATAAAACCTCTTGATACCCGATGGACTAGCGATAGAAAAAGGTACTGTTACTGTTTTAAGTTGGTTAATTAAGAGATTAATAATGTTTAAATAATGTACGAAAACATGCTGGGCCTGATATGGTCGTAATGGACAATGTCTATTTTGAAAATTAGAAAGTAAGGGAAATCTAGCAATATAGATATGACATAAGTCAATTGGGGATGAAAATTTTTGAAAAAACTTTGTTTGACTAAAAGTGCAACTGTTAACGGTTTTCATCCATAACTAACGGAATAGGACCAAAACTGCAACTTTCAGAAATTGAAAAAAGGTTCGGGACCAAAAGTGCAACTGAAATGCTACAAGGGAACCGAAAGTGCAATTTTTCCTTTTTAATATATAATATAAGAAAAAGTAGGGATAAATTGGTAATTAAGAGAAAATGCAAATAAACTTATTGGGAATAATGAATAAGGTATTTAAAAGTAAATAAAGTTGTTGAAATCGATGAATAAAGTGTAAAAAGTAAATAATATATCGAATGTATTTTTACCATTTATGAAATGGGTAAAAACACCTAGGACACCTCAAAATGGAAAGTGAGTAAAAATACGTGGGATGGAGAGAGTACTAAAAGTTACAACTTTCTAAGTTCATCGAATTTGGATTCATGGTGCACCTGAGTCAACAAATTTTATCCTTTCTTAATCTATAAAGATTGTATATTTTAATATTATTTGTAAAAAAAATTATCACTTTAAAACATTTATAGAATATTGAAATGCTTTAAAATTTTAATGAATTTACTATAATTTACAAATACCATTTTTTTTATATTTTTTTAATGTTAAGTAGTATTTTTTATTCTTAAAAAATAGTTTTGTAGGCAATTAAATTTTATTGTCTAACAAATATAAATAAAAAGAAAAATATATTAAATATTGATTAAATATTTATTTATTAAGGAATTTAAATAAATTAATTCCTAAAATAAATGAATAAATAATTAATAATTAATATAATTATTTGAGCCCAAATCCAAGTCAAATGGGCTCAATTGAAGTCATATGGGCTTAATTGAAGTCAAATGGGCATGACTCGAGTCAATGAGCCCAACATATCAAGTCCAGCAGGCCTAATTAAATTAAATAGGCCCAAGTCAAATCCAGCAGGCTTATTTAAATTAAATAGGCCCCGTATCCAGTCCAGCAGGCTTAATTAAAGGAGAAAAGCCCAACATATCTTTTGAAGGAGAAAATATCTCTCAAGTGGTTATTTTCTCTACCTATAAATAAGGACTTTCAGTCCTCGTTCCATTCACTCTGAAAATCCTGGAGACCTGAAGAACTCTGAAGATTCAAGTGAAAATCAAGTTCGATCAAGATCCGGTCAAGTGAAGTTCAAGTCAAGATCAAGACCAAGTTCAAGTTCAAGATCAAGAGCAAGTCGAAGAACACTCAAGATCTTCAAATCAAGTTCAAGTCATCTTCAAGTCAAGAACAACCTCCGATCAAAGACCAAGGTGCTAAACCTCTTTGATCCGGCGTTCTTCATATCAAATTCATCCATCTGTCTCCGTGAAGTCAACGTTCTACCAAATTGAGTGTCGTACTTCACAATAAATCTTCAAGTCAATGTTTGATCCGAACAAAGGCTCGACGCCTCCGGATAAACGTTTTTAAAGCTTCAAGTCAACCCCTAGCTCGGACAAGCTTCATCCGAAGATCCGGCTCCGAAAGTTGAAGAAGTCAAGAAATCAACTCAAGAGAGGAATCAGAGGATAAATAGAAGCTGTTTACTTAAATTCTCAACTTCAATCCATCTTGGATTATTATTGTAATTTCTTTTGTGTTTATTATTTAATAAATACAATATTTGTTGTTACAAATTTTGGCACGCCCAGTGGGACAGTTTCTACCTCTCATCTCCTCTCTTTGAAAGTTTGAAAGTACAAAGTATGGCTCCTCTCAGGATTGCCATAAGAAGATCTTCTACCTTGAAGCCTTCAGAGCTGCAGACTGAAAAGATTCAAAGAACAACTCCACTCAGGATTGCGATACGAAGGTCTACTGCCTCAAAACCTTCAGAGTTGCGAACTAAAGATGTTGAAGTAGTTATAAGGAGTATGTCTGAAGTCTCCTTAGAGACAAACCACGTAGTGGGGACTGTTCTCGATAAGCTAATGCATGACGTCAAAGATGGTGAAGAGGACTCTATCTGCCCAACTCCTCGGTCCATAGAAAGTTTGGCGTATGACTCATTCATAGCCTGCGCCATGGCAACAAATGCTTCGTCTGTCGAAGAACAACTGGCAAGCTTGACTCAATCTGTTGCTGCACTCACCAAACAGAGCCAAGAACAAGGTCTGTTGATATCCAAACTGATGAAAAAGATGGAGATAGCACAGACAAGTCATGTAAATGAGAAACGAGTTGAGGATGAAGACGAGGAGGAGGACTCCGCGAATCACCATCCATATGTAATAAATCCAGTTGAGGAAGTGATACAAATTTCAGCTGACGGAATGCTCTCTATGAATCAACTGAAGAATATCGTACTAGAGACGATAAAAGACAAGTTTAAAGGGAGCTCCAAATCTTCTGTTGCTTACAATAAGCCATATACGAAGAGAATTGACAACTTGAAGATGCCAGTTGACTACCAGCCTCCTAAATTTCAACAATTCGATGGTAAAGGCAACCCAAGACAACACATAGCGCACTTTGTCGAGACATGCAATGATGCTGGAACCTTTGATGATCACATGCTCAAACAATTTGTCCGCTCGCTGAAAGGAAATGCTTTTGATTGGTATATCGACTTGGAAGCTAACTCCATCGACAACTGGGAGCAAATGGAAAACGAGTTTCTCAATCGCTTCTACAGCACTCGAAGGACTGTTAGTATGATCGAATTGACTAACACTTACCAGTGGAAAGAAGAGCCAGCACTCGATTATATTAATCGATGGAGAAATCTAAGCTTGAATTGCAAAGATCAATTGTCTGAAGTCTCTGCCATCAATATATGCATTCAAGGGATGCAATGGAGTCTGCGATACATCCTTCAAGGGATTCAACCAAAGACTTTTGAAGAACTAGATACAAGAGCTCATGATATGGAGTTAAGTATGACATCAAGTCATTTCGAATTGCCAAGCAACAACTCTTATGAATTTGAAGACATTTCACTTGATGAACCTCTCGAGGAGGAATCACATTCAAAGAAGCCGGTGTCAATAAAGATTCAAAGAAATGAAGTTAAAGTAAGAGAAAGTAATGCACCCGATGATTGGGGGCAATGAACTATTAACAAAGTCAATGCTCCTCGACACGAGCATAAACTGTCCACATGTTATACTCCTTGATACGAGTTAAAACTATCTAAAATTTCTCAAGCAATGCTCCTCGACACGAGCATAAACTGTCCACATGTTATACTCCTTGATACGAGTTAAAACTATCTAAAATTTCTCAAGCAATGCTTCCCGACACGAGCAAAAAATTGTCCACATTATGCTCCTTGATATGAGTTAAAACTATCTAACTTAAATCTATGCTCTTTTGATACGAGCCTAAACTAACAAACTCAAATCAAATCTCCTTGAGAAGAGATGAAACTCTCTATATTTTACGCTCCTTGATACGAGTCTAAACTATCAAACTCAAATCAAATCTCCTTGAGAAGAGACGAAACTCTCTATATGTTATGCTCCTTGATACGAGCTTAAACTATCCCACTTAAATCAAATTTTCTTGAGAAGAGATGGAACTCTCTACATGTTACACTCCTTGATACGAGATTAAACTTTCCAACTCAAGTTCAAGACTCCTTGAGAAGAGTATAAACTGTCTACAAATCAAATTGAAGACTCATTGACACGAGTATAAATTGTCAGCAAATTCAAGTTCAAAGCTCTTTAACGCACGAGCATAAACTGCATGTTACTCCTGGCCCGCACGAGTATAAACTGTGTACGACACCCCCTATTCAAACCAAATCATGTCCTTTTGAACTACGTTATGACTTGATTCTCTGTGAAGAGGTACGTAGCCGCTTAGCACTTCACTAAGTTCAGTCATAATTCAGTTCATTGTCATCAAGTTGGTGAGACAAGCGACAAGTTGAAGCATGAAGGAGATAAGAAAAGTTTGATAAAGGGAAGACAATTATTGAAAAATGCGAGCGAAGAAAACAAAAAGTTTGTGATGGTTAGAGAAATCTGAATTCTTATTATATTGAAGAAGATCCAAATTTTCGAAGATCTTGATAATCCTGAAATAAAAAAGAAGAAGAAAAATGAGTTGGATTGAAAATTGTTAAATTAAGAGTTGTTGATTGAATTATTATTTAATTCACTCAAAAGCTCTCTTAATTTAGCCTGATAGGCTTATTTTATGGGGTATAAATTGATGTGATCATAAGTTAATTAGACCCATCATATTAGTAGTCTAACAAAGTTAAGGGAAATCAAGATAAGTTGATGCAATTGGAGCCCAAGAAATATTTGGTTCAATTCAACCAATTGGCCCAAATAGTTGAGTACTAGCAATTGATCAAATTTATTTGAAGCCCAAAGTTGAATAGTCTTACTATAATGGGCCTAGCACAAATAAAGGAGAATTGATCAAAGCCCAAGTTGAGAAAATAAATGGTTTCAAATAAAAGTCAAAATTAGTACAAGGAAGTCAAAATTGAAGGCCACTTTTCTTTCTCTTTTGCTCCACACTGACGGAGAACAGACCTCCCCCAAATTGAAAACAGAATACTCCATCTCTTGTTCATAGAGAGACTCCTCATCGCTGCTGGAAGCGTGAAGCCAGCTGATGCATCACTAACGATCACCATTCCACCGTGGATTTCTTCATGCCGAGAGCGCTGTCGAGCGTTTCCTTCACCACGCGAGATCGTCGACGGACCCACTCGCCACGCCATACCATTGCATCCCGCCGCGTTCCGGCCACAACCGCCGCAACCAGCACACCGCTCCACCCATCGTTGCTCGTGCCCGGATCCGATCGCCATCCATTGCTTGATTGCCGACGAATCCACGCCAACGCCGGCATCAGATCAGTCGCCACTGCCGAGGCGTTGCCCGCCGCCACTGCAAATCGCTCTCCACCCACTTCCGTCGAAGGCGCGAGCCCAACAAGCAGCTACCATGGATAGCCCGCTGTTGACCGCTCTCTACCTCACGGTGTGAGCCCGACAAGCAACCACCATGGGTGGTCCGCCGTCGATCGCTCTCCACCTCGACGTTATTGGTCTAACTTCAGACTTCAAATCAGTCTTCGGAGGTCTGTAACACCTCTCCACCCACTTCCGTCGGAGGCACGAGCCCAACAAGCAGCTACCATGGATAGCCCGTTGTTGACCGCTCTCTACCTCACGGTGTGAGCCCGACAAGCAACCACCATGGGTGGTCCGCTGTCGATCGCTCTCCACCACGACGCTGGTCTCGACTGCCCATTTCATCTTCAAAGAAATCTGGTTTGTAGCACCGTTGGTCCGCTTCCAGTTCTGCATAAACTCAAGGTGCCAAAGCTTCAAGTATGACTTCACTCTAGCTTTGTTGATCGATGAGAAAACCACCTGAAAGAGAAAAGTTAGGTTATTAGTTCATAATCCAAAAACTTTGATGAGGAAAATTGAACGCAAGGAGCTCTTATTTTATAGTGATGAAATTTCGTATGGATAACCTTCGTGAAAATTGAGTGAATATTTGTGTCTATCTCTCGAAGATTTTGTGTTCTTTGCATTCGAATGAATTGAGGAAAAATATCTTGTTTATCTCTAGTATTGCTGTGGATGCGCATAAAAGGGGTTGAAGATTATTTATGAGTAAAGTTTGAGAATATTTGTCCATGTATATTGTCAAGAATATATTTGGCAAAGTGAGAAAAATCAGCAAAAAAAAGGGGATTCCCAATAATCCATTATTTTAGAGTTGATATATGAAGTAAATATTTGGACTTCAGATACACGCATGTATTTTGAAGAAAAAAAATGGAATTATTTGGAGCATGATAAAAAGTTTAATGAGCGGGAAAAACCATGCCAAAATTAAAGGGATATTGTTGCAGTTTGTCCACTTCAAGAATAAAATTCAGTGAACAAAATGCAAGGGGGCATTTGTAGGCAATTAAATTTTATTGTCTAACAAATATAAATAAAAAGAAAAATATATTAAATATTGATTAAATATTTATTTATTAAGGAATTTAAATAAATTAATTTCTAAAATAAACGAATAAATAATTAATAATTAATATAATTATTTGAGCCCAAATCCAAGTCAAATGGGCTCAATTGAAGTCATATGGGCTTAATTGAAGTCAAATGGGCATGACTCGAGTCAATGAGCCCAACATATCAAGTCCAGCAGGCCTAATTAAATTAAATAGGCCCAAGTCAAATCCAGCAGGCTTATTTAAATTAAATAGGCCCGTATCCAGTCCAGCAGGCTTAATTAAAGGAGAAAAGCCCAACATATCTTTTGAAGGAGAAAATATCTCTCAAGTGGTTATTTTCTCTACCTATAAATAAGGACTTTCAGTCCTCGTTCCATTCACTCTGAAAATCCTGAAGACCTGAAAACTCTGAAGATTCAAGTGAAAATCAAGTTCGATCAAGATCCGGTCAAGTGAAGTTCAAGTCAAGATCAAGACCAAGTTCAAGTTCAAGATCAAGAGCAAGTCGAAGAACACTCAAGATCTTCAAATCAAGTTCAAGTCATCTTCAAGTCAAGAACAACCTCCGATCAAAGACCAAGGTGCTAAGCCTCTTTGATCCGGCGTTCTTCATATCAAATTCATCCATCTGTCTCCGTGAAGTCAACGTTCTACCAAATTGAGTGTCGTACTTCACAATAAATCTTCAAGTCAATGTTTGATCCGAACAAATGCTCGACGCCTCCGGATAAATATTTTAAAGCTTCAAGTCAACCCCGAGCTCGGACAAGCTTCATCCGAAGATCCGGCTCCGAAAGTTGAAGAAGTCAAGAAATCAACTCAAGAGAGGAATCAGAGGATAAATAGAAGCTGTTTACTTAAATTCTCAACTTCAATCCATCTTGGATTATTATTGTAATTTCTTTTGTGTTTATTATTTAATAAATACAATATTTGTTGTTACAGTAGTGTTTTCATAAGAAAATATTAATTTTTAATGTAAAAATTAAATTTTAGAATTTTTCAAAATTTCTACGTTAATATTTTCAATTTTAAGGATTTTCTGGATTACTATATATTTTTAAAAAGGCTAAATATAGTGTGCACCCGGGTGCACACGAAGCTTCGTATGCACCCACGTACAAATATAAGCAAAAACATATACAATTATGAGTAAAAATATATACAATTTAATTGTTAATTTTTTTAATAAAAAATTGAGTGTAAAAAAATGTACAATTATTAAAATACATGTATACACTATTGAATAAAAAGTTATACACATATGAATGCTTATTTTTTTAATGAAAAACTTAGTATGAAAAAAGTATACAATTATTACAAAACACGTATACAAAAGAGAATAACATGTATACAAAATAGAATAAAAAGTTATACAAATATGGGTGCAAGGGTGCACCCGGGTGCACCTAATATACACTCAAAATTAATTTTAAAATTTTATAATAAATATGACAAAAATATCCTTATATTACTAAACATATCCAATTAAGAAAAAAAAAACCTAAATACACCCCATTCAAACACTCACATTCTCTATACACAATCGTTAAAACTTTCCTCTTTTCTCTTTCTCTTTCTCTTTCATGGACATATCAAGAAGATGTTTTCAATTCAGGAGAAAAGTGAAGATGCTAATCATAATTTTGCAAGAATTAAAGATAAAAAATTGTCCAATTCCAACCAATACAAAATAAATAAATAAAAATGAACTATGTAGGTTACCAACGATCCACCTCTTTCAAGCAGAAAGCAATGGCGCCACCCATAGTCTCCTCCTCTCTCTTCTCAACTACCGACTTTTTTTCTTTATTGACCGTCAATTGCAGCCCCGCCTTCGGCTCCCTTTCGCTGTCCTGATATGAAACCCGAATCGCCCTTCTCCACTTCAGTTGGTTGCAACGACGCCAATTTATCTTTAATCACATCCTTCACACCACCCAAAACTTCGAGAATTCCTCTGCCGCTGCCCGATCATGTTCACCTTCAATCTTCAATTCTTCCATTCTCCTTGTCACTTCTTCCTTACTCTCATCGTACTTCTCCTACAAATTGCTACAAAATATATATGTATACTTTTTCATAATTAAATTGAAGATTCCAATGAAGAATTCCTGACATAAATGAATTACCTTAGCTGAATAAGAGGTTTCTTGAGCACCTGCGAGTGATGTTTTTGGGTTAAGTGTGGTGAAGCCTGTAGGGTTTCAACTAAATTAGATGATTTAATGTAATGAAGTAATTTAGGGGTATTGATTATAAGTATTTTAATATAAATGTGTTTTGGGTATGTTTAGTATTTTCAAGTGTTTAAATAGCTCCTCCCATGAACAAGATCAAACGCAATCCCCATATTTCTTGACAAATATCTTGATTTTGGGACCGACCCTCTAATTAATTAAATTTCTAATTTTCTTTATATTTTCTATAATTTTTTTAAATAATTAATTAAATAAATTTATTGGTAATAATTTGTCACATCACCTCTCTAACTTTAATTAATTATAAAATTCATTTAATTAATTTTAAATTTTTACGAATTCATCCTGTCTTTATCTAGTAAATTATTTAATTAATTAATTTCCGTTAATTATAATTATACCATTGGAATTAAACATTAAAACTCAAAAATAAATATTAAACTCCTGAAATAAAATATATCATAAATTATAAGAGTAAAATTATAATCATACTTTTAAAATTAACATTAAATCATAGAAATAAATATTAAATCCTGAACTCTAAATGCTAAAATCTTAAACCCTAAATGAACCAAAAAAAGTAAAATTATAATTACAAATTAACTCTAAACTCTAGGAGTACTTTATGAATTGAGGATATATAAAACAAATCATAAAATATTAAGCCAATGACTTCTATAGGCCTAATTTTTTGTTAAATTGGTGCAACCGGATCTGCCACGTCATACACTTTAAAGTGGGTGAAACCCATTTAAGAGACTTTTCTTCTCTCTCTTCCTTTTATCAGATCAAGCTTGGATTTCTTCGGCACCACTCTCGTCGTCTTCGTAGATAGAACACGCATACACACTGAGAGTTTTAGAGAGAGTGGAGAGAGAGAGCCACTTGTCTCCCAATCCTAGTATCTCAGAATGAGTGCAGAAATCTCGCTTTAAGCGAATTTCTCATGTTTTTCGATTTTGTTAAATTTGAAATTGAGAGGAAAATGTTTATTGAGAGCTTCAAAGTTGATAGCCCCAATGTTAAGTACACAGCCGATGAAATTCACATTGTGTACAACTATGAAACCACCGAGCTTGTTTATGAGAACAGAAATGGAACCTATCAGTGGATCATCAAACCTAAATCTGTTGAATATAACTTCAAAACTGATGTGCGTGTTCTTAAATTAGGGTAATTTACCTCAATTTGGATTGGTATATATTTTAATTTATTTTTTTTAATTTTAACTATTTGATTGTATCTAGGTTATGCTTGTTGGATGGGAGGTAACAATGGCTCTACTCTCACAACTGGTGTGATTGCACATCGGGAGTAAGTTCTACATCTTAGCGCACGACATTGCTTATTGATTTTTTATCGATTTTTTTGGGTGAGAAATTAAAATAAGAGATCACTATATTGAGGTTCTCTTTGTTATGAAAAGAAATCTAAATAAAAATATAAAAAGGATGACGGCCGCGCCGATTCCTTCCGTTGGCGGCCTCTCCCACTGCAACATATGTCGGAGGCATCCTGGGTTCTCCTTCTTTCATGGTTGTACCGCCAAATCTTCACTCAACGCTATACACCCTTTACTCGATTTGGGTCCCTACTCCTCGCTCATCCTTAGTACAGATGTTTTTGGGCTTCCTGCCCTCAATTGGTCCTTCTCCAATGAAGGTCCCTCTGTTGGCCCCTTTGGCGTCCCGTTTTAAGAAGCTGGAGCAATTCGATCTGGGTTCTCCTACACACTTGGACCCCAGCTACTGTTCCCATCACCTGGCCACCACCGATTCACTAGAAGCAGCTGGTCTGCTAAGCTTCGACTTCAATCACAGAAGGGGCAGCTTACGCCCCTGTTTCGTCCTTAATTTCTTCTTGGTTGGATTTTGTTTCAAGAGCACTATTGCTGCGGTTTTTATTCAAGTGAATATTATCTAGTTGTTGTCCTTGTTATATGGTCCTTCTCATGAGCATTGTTTATTTTCTATTTACACAAAATTACATATATTTTTTTGTGCAAATGAAAGATAATTGTGTGGATGCGGAAGAGATTTTTGTCAAACCTTATATATTGATGAACATGTTTGCGTTTGGGATATGTAGGTGTCACCTCCAGTGGTTGGAACTATATTGAGGGACTTGCTATGATCAACTACTTCTTCTTGGATTCGTATGCAGATCGTCAATTTAATTGATTGGAGGAACTCAGGCTATTTTTGTCATCATCAAGTTGTGGAATTAATTAAGGCTATGCTGAATTGGGTTGATTATAAATTGAGTTCTTCAAGTTCATGTGTACAATCCAGAATATCACCGGTCTTATAAATATTTTCTATTTTTATTAACTTCTTTTACATTACTCCATTTTAGTAATTGGGTTACTCTTTTTAATAATTTGGGTTATTCTTTAATTTCAGATTTCAGAAAATTAAATATTGTTTTATTTGGTTAACATCTTTTAGGTTACTCTTTTCTATTAATTGGCTTACTCTTTCTAATAATTTGGGTTACTCTATAATTTCATAGATTCGGACTATTTAATTAACATATTTTAGGTTACTCTTTTCTATTAATTGGGTTACTCTTTATAATAATTTAGATTACTCTTTATAATAATTTGAGTTACTCTTTAATTTCATATTCTGATTTCAGAAAATAAAAATATTATTTTATTTGGTTAACATTTTTTAGATTACTCTTATATATTAATTGGGTTACTTTTTGTAATGAATTGGGTTGCTCTTTGATTTAAGATTCTGATTTTCTAAAAATAAATGTAATCCGTGAATTGATAGATTACTTTATAGAAATATTAGATTACTCTTTTGAATTAATCGGGTCACTCTTTATAATTAATTAGATCAATCTTTAATTTAAAACTTTAAATATATTATACAATTAATCAATAAAAATATTAGTATAAATGTGCAAAGATAAAAATTTAATAGATGAAAAAAAAATGACACCAAATTAATTCTGTAATTAAGGGCCAAAAATAACACAACACTCACACTAAATTACAAATAAGAGTGAAGGGACTAATTTAACATAATCAGCCTCTACTTACTATTTGAAAGTCAAAATCAAAGATTAAAGTCAAACTTCCTCTTTACCATTTACCAAGTTGGTGAAAACGTCTCACAACTGATTCTCTCCAAAAAAAATTCCCTTCTCCATTTTCTAAAACTTCAAGTTGCCGCCCTCTGCTTTCCTTTGCCAAAAGCGCAGAAATTTTTCCATCTCCATTGCTGCGGCCATAATTGTGCCATGAATTGATGTGGTTATCGTTTCTAATGAGGGTGAGAAACCTGTAAGTTCCATCTCTTCAAGAATCCTCAAAGCATCACCCAAATGCCCTTTCTTATAGTATATATCAATTTTGATGTTATATGTAACATAATTGGACTTGAAACTCCTTCGAACCATCTCATGATAAAACAACTCCACATCTGTGATATCCCAGATTCTTTAAAGCCCAGCATCAAAATATTCAGCAGTAAGAATCATCACGATTTCTACACCAAAAAACAACTTAAACACCACACCTACTTTTATAATTTTACTCTCACTACCTATTTTTACTTTGAATCGATTTTCCTCACAATCACTTCTTAAAAAGCATAAAGTTTTGTGAACACACCTAGAGTAACAATTGGTTCACATTCATTATTTTCTCCAATTTAGGAATCAAATCTTAAACATTCAAATTTATCTCCAAAACAATAGATAATCTTAAAAATTTTCCCAAGCAAATTTCTAATGATTCAGGAAGATCTCTACAATGTGCAACGAGACTCGGCTGGAACGTATTTTGCCAACTGCTTAATTTCTAATGGCAGCGTCATGGTGGAGAGTGACGGTTGTGGCGGTGGTCTCTGACAACATGCAGAAAACTTGATTCCGGCGTGGGGATGAATGCTTCGGATAGCATATTCAATTATGGATGTTGTTGGTGCTCGGCAAGGATCTGGTGGAGGTACCGATGGACGTTGGGGTGAAGTTACGATGACTGAGATTGGAGATGTTGAATTCGAAGGAGAAAGAAGAATTGCCCACAGCGCAGATGGATTGTGCTTAAGCGGGTGCGGATTTGGCCTATTAAAAAATAAACCATTTAATATTAGGATAGAGGATCCGGTTCCATCAAATATTGGTAGGACCGGTCTTACCCTAGTCACTCTCAAATATTAAATATAATTATTAAAATTATAATTAAAATTAAAAATAAAAATAGGGAAAAAAACTTAACTTTATTTAAGTGTAATTAATTAAAAAAGTGACTAGATACAAACATGAATAAAATAGAATAAAAATATATAACTACCTAAACTCACGAGATGACTAGCTATTTGCACCCTAAAATTACTAAAAGTACCCTAAAAATATTTAAATTGATATAATTATCATTATAAAATTTATATCTATTCGGTTGCAACAACTGAATAGTTATCCATCTTATCTGTTTGGTTGCAACAACCGAACAAATAAAGAATTTATCTATCTTATCTGTTCGGTTGCAACAATTGAACATAACAAGAATTGTGATTTTTTTAATTTATATCTACATTACCGAATAGATAAGATAACAGATAAGTTTTATAGATATCATCGATCTTTAAACAAAGATAGTGATTCCTCTCCCAATGAAAGTAAGTAAGTTTTTGTTGATTCTAGATTCTATCAAACCATTGGTTCACTGCTACTTCCGTTGATAAAATCAACAGTAACTTGCTTACTTTCACTAGGAGAAGAATCACCACATTTGTTTAAAAATCGATGATGTTCATGAAACTTATCTATTATCTTATCTATTCGGTAATGTAGATATGAATTAAAAAATTGCGAATCTTATTTAATTCGATTGTTGCAATCGAACACATAAGATGAATGAATTCTTTGTTCTGTTCTGTTGCTGCAATCGAACAAATAATAGATGAATTATTTGTTCTGTTCGATTGTTGCAATCGAACAATTTGTTAGATGACTATTCAGTTTCAATAACCGAACAGGTATAAATTTTATAAGGGTAATTATGTCAATTTAAATATTTTTGGGATACGTTCAATAATTTTGGGGGTGCGAATAGTCGCTCCCTTCACGAAATTTCAAACTAATTAAATAGAGAGGAGATCGTAAAATTCTCCCTCCGTCCATTATTAATCTATCCGTTTGCTCTTTGCACGTAGATTAAGGAGTATTATTATTTTATATATAGTGAGTAGTTATATTAGTGGGGTGTGTCGATCCCATATTTTAATTGTATTAGTGTGTGTAGGTCCCATATATCTAAAAGGGAAAATTGATAGATTAAGAGTGAACGGTATAAAATGAAAAAAATAATAGATTGACATTGGACGGAGGTAGTACTCCCTCCATCCCATTTCAATGTTTACATATTTCTATTTTGGGCGTCCCATTTCAATGTTTATGTTTCCTTTTTTTAAATATGGGACCCACCTAAAACAATTAATATATCACCATGGTCCCCACATCCTAACACTAATACACGTGAGTATGAAGCAGAAACATGAGACCAGTCATTTTGTGTAAAAAGGAGAAGAAAAAACAAAAAACAAAAAAGGCAAAGGAAAGGAGGTGCGAGGGGGGCAGGTCCGGCAACACCGGCCGCCTGCCCCCTTGCCGGAAAATGCAATCTAATGAGAGTTTAGAGAGAAGGAGGAGAGAAAGTTTAAGAAAGAGAAAAAATCCGAAGGAAATATATCTATCTTGAAAGCAATCGTCAAATTGATAGGATTAATGAGGATGTGATCTTAAACAATCTCAATATTATTGTGGAAAATCACACTTTTAGGGCTAGACTATGTTATATTGATAGAGAATGTGAATTTGGTAAGGAGCGTTTGATGAATGACTATTTCATCGACAACCAACATATCCTCCTAAGATTTTTCGACGCAAATTTTGCATGCAAAAGTCATTGTTTCTGCGTATAGTGGAGGTTGTTGCTTCCAATGATGAATATTTACAACAAAGACTTGATGTCACAGGTAAACAAGAGATTTCAACGTTACAAAATGTATTGGAGCTATGAGGGTGTTGGCATATGGCACATATATTGATGATATTGATGAATACTTGCGAATGAATGCAACTGTGATAAGGGAAGCTCTTATTAAATTTATAGACGGTGTTATTTCTTGTTTCGAAGATGGGTATCTTAGAAGGTCTATGAACTAGATTTGAGTAGATTACTATACGTCAGTGAACAACGTGGATTCCCAAGCATGAAAGGCAATATTGATTGCATGCACTGGGAATGGAAAAATTATCCTACTGCATGGGCTGGATAATAAGCAAGAAGAAGTAGAAAGTTCCAACAATCATTTTATAAGTGTTGCATCATATTAAAGTACCCTATTATTCTCCAGTTTTTAAAGATGTGTTGGAAGGTCGAGCACCAGAGATCAATAATGTTGTGAATAACCACGGATTTGATAGAGCATATTATCTTACTGATGATATATATCCTTCATGGGTTGTATTTGTTAAGTCAATTTCTGTTCCACAACTCTAAAAGTATAAGTTGTTTGCTCAACACCAAAAGGCTGTGAGAATAAACTCATGTCTTGGAGTTCTATAAGCTCATTTTACATTTTAGACGCTCATGTCTTGTTTGGAATAAACTTCAGATGTGTAAATTTATAATAGCTTGTATCATCATGCAATATATAATTATAGAGGATGAGCGAGATACATATCAAAACAATTAAGATCCAAATAAATTTATTACAGATAGGCCTATAAACAGATAAGAAAGAAGAAGTGGATTACATGAAGAAGTTGATCACAATTTTTCATACTCCACCAAACGCATTGCAATCTTATCCATTTATATGTAGGTTGAGTTCAATTGTTGGAGTATAAAAAATTTGAGGTTGGGTTGGATTGTAGGTTGTATATGTGGGTGAGAAAGAAATGAATATTATATTATTAGATTGGGTTGTTGTTGGTTGTAAATGAGGGTAGTTTAAGTTATTGTTACTCGACTTGTGTGATGAAAAGTCAAATTTGGTCGGCCTACAGTTGATCGTTCAATTTTCCGTCTCATATCGCACAAAACGCATTTCAATTTTATGAAAGAATCAATGACAATTTGGTTTTGCTACTAATTTGTGATAGAAAATTTCCATAAAAAATTACACAGTATTCAAATGGTGCCATTTCAATATAGGGCATCAAGGATGAGGATTTTTAAATTAAAAATATTTAAAATTATGAAAATGATATGAATTATTTTTTTATTTTTTTATTTATTTAATAGTGAAGTATATTGTAAGAGGATTGAAAACTGGAAATGTGAAATTTATTACAAGAGGGACAAAGTAAACTTTCACCTTTACAATTAGTCATTTTTATGCTAAATGTAATTCACTAACTGCTTTAAAAAAATCACTAACTATGTTATGCTTGTTAGGTTAACGTTTGTTTGAGTTTTATTTAGATTTTAAAAATTAAAATAGTGATTATTTATTTTGTTTGGATTTACGTATTCTATGTCAAATCAATATATAAGTAGCTCATATTAAAATTTGAAAATCATTGACAACCAACAACTTAAATTTATAACAAATATACTAATTTAGTCATTTTTAGACCAAAATACCCCCACACCCTTTTTTATAATTTAATTATTCAATGTCAGTTGAGTTTTTGGATACCCAACACAGGATACCGACATCATGTTCGATACCATCGTTATAGCAATGGATGTCGAATTCAGTATTTGATGAGGAAAATATTCAGTACATATGGGGTAACTTTGAAATTTTTTTGATCGGGAATGAATTTGAAAGTTAAAAATAAATGTATGGAAAGCCCTTTCAGTCTAGTTTATAATGTAACAAACGGAGAGTCGTTTGAATTTTCTACAAGGAGTTATATTCATTTTTTCTGGAAGGTGGCAAGTGTACCCGAGAATCTACCATGTTCATGCATTTGAAGTCTTTTGAGTCTTTCTAACTATTTATTCTCGGTCTAATCATCATAATCTCTTCGTCCTAACAAGTTTTTCACTTTTTCCTTATTTGTTTGTCCCACTAAATTGTTCAACTCCTAAAATAGTAAAAGTTTCAAAATAAATAACCTCTCAATACATTATGTTTTAAAAAATTTCACTCTCGCCTAACTCACATAACTTACTTTATCATTTATTTATTACTTAAAAATACCACAATATCTCTAAAAGTCAATAAAGTTGGTCTAAAAATCAATTTTATTAAACTCCGTATCTACAGTAATAGTGAAGAGATAACTAGGATGAAGAGAATATTTACTATATTAATTATTATATTAATGTAAGCATGAGTTTTAGTGGTCGAAGAAACATTTAAGGTGATCAAATGGATCTAGTAGGGAATGTTTGTTGGGGTGATTAAGCCTTGTTATACCATTTAAACCACCTAATAACTAGTTTGATTGCAAAAATTTGAGCCCAATTTTATCTCTTAGCCCAGTAATTAAATCCTTTGGCCCGGTGGATTGAAAACTAACCCCTTGATGGGTTTAATTAGAAGGCTAAGCGGAGGAGTGATATTACTTTTCTCTGGACAGTTTTACCCCTTCTATAAATACCTAAAAATATGCCTAATTTCACGATCTGCTCATTTTCTCCCTTCTTGGCTCTCACATAAATGGCAAACGACAATGGAGAATGAGGAATCGGCTATGGCTGAATCGGTGATGGTGGAAGCAGAATACAACAAAATCTTTCTCGTTTTCTTTGTTCTTCTCTCACAACTCACGAATTGAATAATTTCTCCCATCTGCGATTTTTGCTCAGGTTGCTTCTCTGCTCCTTATTTTTATTTTGATCAGTATGATAGAATTTGTTTTTGGTTCGCAAAACTAGATTACTGTATATGAGATGAGAAACATAAAAGTATATGATTAATGATTTGGTACTGATATATGGCCTTAATTATAAAAATAAAATTGATTATAATAGTACGTGAAAACTTTGATATGTAGAAAATAAAATGAGAATAAAGTGTTCGATTGAGTTCATGTGTTTATAATGTGTTGTAATACTAGTATTTATTTTCATACTTTGAATACAATATAATTAGTTAAAGCAGAAGATGATTAAAATTAATTCACTTAAGTGAATTAGTATATGTAGATAATAAATTTATTGAAATAC
This sequence comes from Pogostemon cablin, assembly GCA_023678885.1. Lineage (NCBI taxonomy): Eukaryota > Viridiplantae > Streptophyta > Magnoliopsida > Lamiales > Lamiaceae > Pogostemon > Pogostemon cablin. Next base: position 20,192,185 of record CM042967.1, read on the forward strand.
ATATATATTACAGAACACGTAGTTCCTGCAACTTTATTACATTATTAAACAATAATTTATTTTGGCTAAAGCCATGAAACCTTAATTATACAAGAGAATTACAAGAAACATCTATGTAACTAGTGAAATACATAAATGTTAGATAGTGATCCAAATACATAAAGAAATAAGATGATAAACTCATGCAGTCCTTAGCCCTGCTCAACCACTTGTGATTATATCTTCCCTTCCTTCAATCGTGCTTTATCATTACTTATATGATCTCTTGAAGAAATCATCCCCTGGATTGTTATAAAAATTAAGCTGATACGGTAGCTAGTTGTTGAGAGTGGAAATTAGCGTGTTTGAGTGTCCAATTTAACAACTTTTTTATGAGAATTATTATTATATATTAGCACAAGTATCTTATATTCGATATATGTGAGAAAAAGGTGCACTTGAGGTATTTTATTGTGTTTTAGGTGGGAAAAGGATCAAAAGTGCAAAGTTGGAGAAAAGGTGCAACTTGTGCAATGAATGTTAAAAACGCACGTCCAAATTGTGTAATTTTTCTATTTTTGTGTGGAGTTATGAACAAGAAGTGTGATAAATATTTGGAAATTCAATGAAAAGAGAATCGTTTTGGCATAAAGAACACCTCAATTGAATTCCAAACGAGGAAGTTATGAGCACAATGGTGACATCGCGCGAGCTGTGTCAAACAGAACGGCTGTGCTACATTGCATGGCTTGTTACACCTTCAAATCTTGGAGTTTCTGAGAGTTCTTTATATGAATAGAAATCCAAGGAAGAGAGAATCGCATGAGCGTAAGAATCAATCAAATCGGAGCTCGGATGTGGAGGTTATACGCAAAACAGTGAGACGGCGCAAGTGTGATTCGACCACGACAGTTTGGTTCGATCAGACACTTTGGTCAAACCACAGCCATTTTGGTCGAACCAGAAGCCTGAAATGCAAAAAATTGTCAATTTCGATTCGATCAGGATTCGACCAAGTCCCTAGGTCGAACCCTAGGTCGAACCACATACCTAGGACGCGTCTGAATCTGATTTTTACACCCCAAGTGTGTGTTTTTGTGTATTTTCCAAGAAAAAGCCCATCCTAGGTCCATAAGGAGAGCTTACAAATATAAAAGAGGATGTAGATCATACCAAGAAGGATTAGAATAGAGATTAAGTGAATTAGAGAGGATCCACATCCATCATACACCACCCCACAAGGGGGGGTCACCCCCCAACCATCATCCACATCCTTTCCTCCATCCATCCATCACTTTGAAAATTCGTATGTGAAATCAAGAGGAGAACCAAGAGGAGGATTCAAGACGGAGAAGGACACGATGACTCCCACATCAAGGGTTTTATTCATTTCCTAATTTATCTTGTACTTTCCAAACATCCGGGTAAAATCTATCCAACACCCATGATTGTTCTTCGTAACATCATGGGCTAGAGCCTTTTTGGTAGAACTAGGGTTATGAAGGCTTTTACGAATTAATTGAACTTTCGTTTGTAAACTCCGTATAACACTACTTGTGGTTTATTTTATTTAAGACTATGCTTTTTAAATTCATACTCATAGTCATTTTGTGCATCATTAACTGTTATGTAGAGTCTGAATACATATCTTGGTTATTGATTGAGTGTGTTCACTGCTGAGCAGGATTTCATGTTATGATTCTAAGTAAGGGGACTCCGAAGCTTCATTAGAACTATCACATATGAATACTTATTAATTGAATTGAATTCAGGTTATTAAGTAGGATAAAGAGGATAATTTCATAGTACATATAATGGGAGATCATATCGGGTTAGAGTACCAATTGGACAGGAAAATAGTGGATACTGATAGTACCTAGAAAGGGGGGGTGGAATTATATCTCTTACTCCAAGGTTATTCACACGTGTTACACGCATGTTTACATGTGTCTATAGAGTAAATATGCATGGCTTAGTGATGCGTCCATATTCCACAAGGCAGAGTCGGACATCAACACACGAAAGGGAGATTAATGAATGAAACTGGATTATCCTAGAGCTACCTATTCTCCTACTTGATCCACTTTCGTATTCTTCTAAGTGCTTTTATTTTATTTGTTATTGTAATTAATTGTTTAGTAGTTTAATAATTCAATACTCAACCTTAATTGCCTTCGTCTTAATTAATTTAGTAAATAATTAAATTGATAATACGCCATCCTTTAGGTTTGATATTTGCTTGGTCGCTTGCTTAAGCTGCAATTGACATCCTTAATACTTGGGGATTAATTTTGTGTGCAAAGAAAACGCGCATCAAGTTCTTGGCGACGTTGCCATGGATGGCTGTTATTATTGATTTTATTATTTCTAGTTGTTTAAGACTTTTATTGTGATTATTTATTTCTATCTAACCTTGAATTTTTTTGAGTTACTTGTGCACTTGAAAAAGGAGAGGAAGAAAAGAAAAGAATAACACACAGTGCTGAACATGGCCGAAGCAAGGCAGAATACGGATAATGTTGTCATACGTGAAATTTTCACGAACTATGGAATTGATAACATGGGGTTGATAGGAGCAAGGGGGAAGATGATGATTTTGAGATAAATCCCGCTCTTATTAGCATGGTAGAGAATAATCCCTTTTCTGGAGGTTGTTTGAAGATTCATATCAGCATCTCAAAAGATTCCTTGGTTATGCACATACTCAAAAGGGTGCTGGAGCTAATGATAATGCTAGGCGGATCGCCCTATTCAAGTTCTCTTTGATTGATAAGGCTGAAGCTTGGTATGAGACTCTTGATACCATAGATTGCACTACATGGGACCAAGTGCAGCAGAAGTTCTTCGAAAGATACATGCCACCCTCTAAGGTGTTTAGAATGAAGCAGGACATCACTCAATTTGTTATGAATCAGGGTGAGAAATTTTATGAGGTGTGGGATAGGTTTAAAGACATACTCAGGAGGTGTCCACAACATGGAATGTCTAAAGCTTAGTACATAAGTATCTTCTATTATGGATTGGATTGTGAGTCGCGAGTTTTTATTGATACATCATCAGGTGGAGCATTGTTATCTAAAACAGCACTTGAAGTAGAAAAGTTATTTGAAGACATCTCTATGAATTCACGTGATTGGCCTATGGAAAGAGTAAGAGGATCATATGTACGTGGAAAGGTAGCACAGGTTGAACATCAAGTGAAGTTGAATAGGGATGATGAGATCATCTCTAGTTTAGCTAACATCAACAAGATACTAGAGTCCCAACAGAAGCGGATTACAGAGTTGACACTAAGGGGACCTATTATTAAGCAGCACGAAGTGAAGAGTGTTGAAGATACCTTCAATCGATACATGGCTAGGAATGATGCAAGGGTTGATCATCCTGAAGCTACTATGAAATCTAATCATGCAGATTTGTCTAAGAAGATGAAGGAGCTTACTTTGATGATGGGCGCAGATGACCGTGAATGTGAATCAATTGACACAAACGTTGGAGAAAGAAATATTCCCGTCTCAAGGTATAACGAACCCAAAAGGGTATAAAGCCATCACGTTGAGGTCTGGACACAGTATGAGGGATCGATGATGCCGGAAATGAATTTTGAAGCTCTAGGGGCTTGATTCAACCTCAATTCGACCAAGCCAACAGGTCGAATCATATCATGGAGGTCGAACCAAGCACCTGTGCAACCTCTGGAGCTTCCAGCTGACCGATTCGACCAAGGTCCTCATGGTTCGACCAACTCGGTTGATCGAATTGTGATCGAACCAGCCTGTTCGTGACCCCCTATTTTATCTGAAGTGCAATTCGACCACGTCATGCATGGTTCGACCAGCCTTGTTGGTCGAACCTTGGTTGAACCACCCTGTGAGAGGCGCTCTGTTTTGTCTGAAGTACGGTTCGACCACGATCACCATGGTTTGACTAGCCTTATTGGTCAAACCATGGTCGAACAGACCTGTTCGGTGGAGAATGCAATTTCTGAAGCCCGATTCGACCGCTACACACCTAGTTTGACCAGCATTCATGGTCAAACCAAGGTCAAACCACCTCATTCGGCACCATTTTCCACTCCGAATGCTTTACATGATGTTAATGCTACTCCCGTGCCATCCCAAGGACAGAATATTGAGCTTATAACAGAAAATAAATGAAAAAAAGCAAAGAGGTTGAGAGCTGAGAAGCTTAGACTGCAGATGGATAATGAAGATGTGGTTTTCTCTCTTGATCAAGCAATGAAGATGCCCATGGTGACTCAATCATGCAAGAGCATAGATGTGACTTCTAAGATGTGACTTCTAACTTGTTTAATCTTGCTTTTAACAAGAAAGATGATTTTGAATTTGAATGGAAGATTGACAAAGAGGTATCTAGACAGCCATGGGAGGAAGGTAATTTCAAGGATCATATACTTGTTACCAAGAAAGATGAGGTGTTGAGTGTAGACAAGAAGAGGGAAAGAAAGTATTTAAAGGTGAGGATGCGAGAAGACCGTCCTTTACCATCGTGACTCTTCGACGTTAAACATGAACGCCTGTTGGGGGTTTGCCCTTCCGTTTTATTGCTTTATTATTTCTTTTGTGTGAGTAAGAAATTTTTATATTTAAGGTGTTTACTAACCGGCAATTACATCTCTTTGCAAACTTAGTTTCAACTTACGTTTTTACTAAGTTTGGGGGGTGTGATATTATACCTCATTGAAGCACCAAGAGTATAATCTTTTCTTTGTAATGTTTGCTAGGGGAATTGATTTTTTGCAGTATGTTGAAACTTTAATCAGTTTTGATGTGTCGATTTTTTACAATTTGCCTAATGTTCAGTGGTGTTCCTAGTATGTGGAGTTGATTAGATAGTCAATTAAGTCGTTCTTAGAGTTCTCATATTTTATTATTGATGAATCTTGTGATGATGAGTGTTCTTAAGCTTTGATGATAGCAAAGGGTAAATAGGTGGCAAGACGAGTTCTACATTGATATTACTTTTTTGGTGAGTATCGTTCTTGTGTGTGTATTCTAGAGCTTGCCTCTCATCTTACTTGAAACTACATGTTATGTTAGATGATGGGAGATGATTTAAGGCCATCCTTGAATTTATGAGTTACTTTGCCAAATAATTTCCTACCAAATAATTATATGTCCATAGTTAGCCCTTTTTGAGCCTGAAAGCCTTATTTCTTTGGCAATCTACGAAGATAGCCACTTTGATATCCTATTTGAGCCTTAAAATTCCTATATTTAGTGGAGAATTAAATGTTGTCAAAGTGTGTGAATTGATTTTCATGAAGTTTGGAAGGAATAAAATATTTGGAGCTGCACAAGTGATTATGAGCTGGAAAATATGAGCTGAAGAATAAGTTGTTTAGGGGTAGTACCCGAAACTGGTACCCCGAGATGTTAGAGGTAGTGTCCGAAACTGGTACCTCGAGAAAAAAGAAAGGGAAGAAAAAGTATGTTGAGCTTGAAGGAGAGAAAAGAAAATTAGAAGAGCATGAAGTTGGATAGCCTTGAAGTGTAAAAATCTGCAGTACAAAAGATCTCTGGTTTTAATTCTCTACTAATTGAGTTACTTTACCCACATTTTTCCTATCCTTACCAAAGAGCCGACATTACATCCTATTAAAAGTCCTTTTTGATCCCATTGTTGAATCATACTTTAGTGGTGGAGAGTTTGAGACTTTTGGCAAGCTTATGGTTACGCATGCATTTGAATTGAATCTGAGCGTAAACATCTTAACCCATAAGTGTACATATTTTATACTTTAGTGCGAGTGATATATACTTCCCGTGAGAATATGTGAATGGAGCATTTGAATTGGTGGTGATTATCTTATCTTGTATGCTATGAATTGATTAATACATGTAATGAGAGTTGCATGACCTAAAGTTGAGGACAATTGTATTTTGAATGGGGTATTTGTTTGAATATTTTATACTCACGAGAAAGAATACTCGGTCGTTGTAGAAGTATATCCCAAGAAATAAAATTATCGAACCATAAAGGAGTTAAATTTGGATTAATAAAATACATGAGCTCATATTTATGTCACTTTTGTAAGGATGATAGGGATTTTGAGTTTGATTTTGAACTTAATAACTAAAGCAAATTAACAAGTAAATAAAATAGCAAATAAGAGAAATGACAAGTAAATATAAGTAAAACTAAAAAAAGAATAGGTGTTAAAGTTCAAGTATGGAAAAACATGGGATTAGAAACATCCAAGCACCCTCAATTCATATTATTATGTAAAGGGAATTCAATTCAATTGATGTAGATTAAGGGTGATCACAAATATATTCAAAGCTCCCTTTCGGGTTACGAAGGTTGTTGATCAACTAAAGACTCCCAAAAGTACTTAAGATCAAAGTCCAACATTAACCTCTTCCATCTAGATACTAATTAATTCTCAATTCTCCCTTAGAATGTAGTAATTAGAATTAACTCTCCCTTTTTGTGTACTAGAGCTAACGAATGGATTGGTTCCCCTCATCGAGTTAAAATATCCTCTCGGTCAAACCTAAACTCGATGTCTATTCATGCCTTTCTAATACTTAAGAGGGTCATTTCCGTCTCACTCCAAGCAATATACACATGTACATCATGATAGCATTTAATTACCATAAATCATCCATTGATCAATAATCCATCAAACCAATAATCATTCATGAATAACAAACCATGTCATCACAACATCAAAATAATTAAAGCCCATGAATAGAAACCAACATCAATTAAGTCAAAAACCAATTTAATCCATATGATAATATAAACCTAATGTGTTCTTCATATCCCTAATCCCACTAGAGGGATTAGCCTAACATGATAAAAGCAAAAAAATACATAAATGATTCATTACAAATATCCATAGTTTCAAATCCAAAATAAATACAAAATGAATAAATTCTTCCCTATCAATTTATTGAAGAGAATATTCTATTCTTCTTGATCTCCACCTCTAGCTCTTGAATTCTTGAGGTCTTTAACACCAAAGATGAAAGGAATGAAGATGGATTGAAAGGAATGGAGTGAATATGTGAGAAATGCTCTAAAATACCTATGGAAAGGGAGTGCTCTGTTCTCTCCTCCTAAAAATTTATATCTCAGCTATTTATATGGTATAGGGTGGCTGCTAATGGATAATTAGGGCAAACTTCAAAGCTGTCAAAAAAGACATAAAATTCGATTGGTATATCAGAAATTCAAGTAGAATTTCTGATGTCGTTACACGCTTTCAACTGATGTCGCACAGCGCTTCTTGAACACTTAAAATTCGACTAGAATTCTAAAAATTCGAGTAGAATTTCTGCTCACTCCGCCCATGTTCGAAGCTCATTCGCAACACTTCGCTGAAAAACTCAAAATTCGACTAGAATTTTGAAGCTGTGATCGAATTTTTTCAAATGTGCCAACTCTCTGGAAGACATATGTGCTTCAGAAATTCGAGCAGAATATCAAGAATTCGGCTAGAATTTCTGATAAGTTGTAACACGTTTTTAAAATTTCACCTTCCTGTCATTCCATATGCACTCATAACATTTGATCTTTTTTTCTTCATTCCCTGCATAAATTCAGACATATCACAATATTTTCCAACCAACATAGATCCAATAAAATACATAAATAAAAGACTCAAAATGCACGAAAAATACACAAAAACAACTCTAAATTTATGCAAATTTTGACACTAAACAAACCCCCCAAACTTAGAGTATTGATTGTCCCCAAGAAACAAAAAAGAAAATGAAAGAACAAGGGCAAATTTTGCATAAATATAAGAGTTGAACACCGAAGTACAATGGATATCAATAAATGAACCAATAATCATCAACAAGATTAGAACTCAAGGCTAGAAAATTATGACAATTAACATTTAACAAGTTCAATAATGAAAGACTTTTGCACAATTCCACCTTAATGTCCCAACCTCACAAGATGTGTTTCACTCTCACTCATTTTCTTTTTAGAAGGAGATGTGTATAAGCTCTTATCAACAGATTAAAGTGTACTTGCCATAAGCTTGCAAAACGACTTATTCTCAAAAACTCAATCAATATTCATAAAAGATCAAAAAGGTCTTTCATTTGGATGTAATGTAAGGCTTTTTGGTTAAGGGAGGGATAAATATGGATATAAGTGACTTAAAAGTTTAGAAAAATCTTATTGAAAGAGTAATTCCTTCATGCATTTTTTATGACCTTCTTCCTCATCTTCTCTTGTCACTTTTTTAAATTCTAAAACCTTTTCCTTCCATTTCTTCTTTGCACAACTTCCTTCAATGAGCCAATTTTTAAGAGAAATGTTTCCTTTGTAACAATGTAGTCTTCTAGCGTTCTCTTGAATTTTTTTTATTTTCTTTACATGCTCATTTCCTTTACATCTTTCTTTTATCATAGCTCCCTTCTTTGCAATCTCTTTTATGCTCATCAACTTTTGTAAAATTTTCTTTTGTCCTTTCTTTCTTGATTGTCTCCTCTTCACATTGCTAGATTACTCTTTCTCTAGTAAATTTCCACACTTAAGGTTATTTCTTAGCTTTAAAATGGTAATTGGCTATATGATGTGCTCATGAAAGAATATAGGTTAAAAGGCTCAACTTGGCTAGCAATGGATTTTGTTGAAAGGTAGGGATGATTGTATTTTTAAGGTTATAGGCTATAATAGAAAATATGGCCTCTTATCATCTCTTAAATGTCCATTAATGAATTTTTTTGAAAAGTCGAAAGGCAAATTCTAGCTTATACATAATTAATCGGTCCTCTCACAAAAAAAAATGAAACCGTTTGTAATGTACGGTTAGGCTCAAATCTCACTGTAGATAATTGTTAGGACCTAAAGTACAATTATGCAACATCTTTCCCTATTGAACAATTTGAAAGCCATTGTCACTACTTCCTAGTCTATCATCCTTACTAATCAATAACCTACTAAATCACAAATCAATATCCATAATACTCACAAACACACAAACAAAGGCACAACAAACCAACACAAGCACAAGAAAAAGAATAAAATAAAATAAAAATAAATAAATAAATAAATATAAATATAAATAAAAACCATAACAATCAAACAAAGAAACACCCAATTAAAAAAAATACACTACCAAAATCAACCAAACAAATAAGAAAATCATAATAAAAAGCAAAATAAAATAAACACTCAAGAACAACAATAAAACAAAACACAAGAAAAGAAGTGTGCGCCGGTGCAAATGATCACTAAGTGCCACTACGACTACCTCCCCCCAAACTTAATTTAAGCCCGTGCTAAAAATTAAGTTTGAAATGAAGTAGTAGAACTTACCTCATGAAGCATCCACGTAGCGCTTCTCGTAATCCAATTATGCTTCATTTACACCAACATACACCATCATCTAAGACTCTACACACATAAAACAAAAATACACGAAACAAGATAAGAACAATTATAATCCATCAAGAGCATGAGGTGAAGAACTTATTTAAGAAAAAAGTAAACGAATGGGTTGTCTCCCATTAAGCGCTAAATTTAACGTCTTCAAGCTAGACAGAGTGTGAGATTATTTTTTAAACAAAGTATCCACAAAGAGGGTCACCTTTTGTGATGGATCCAAGTAGTGCTTCACTCGATGACCATTGATCAAGAACTCTCCCCCGTTCTCGTCCATAACTTTTAGAGCTCCCCCATCAAGAACTTCTTTTACTACATAGGGCCCTCTCCATTTGGACTTCAACTTGCCCGAAAAAAGTCTTAGTCGAGAATTGAAGATCAATACTTGTTCCCCTTTTCAATGATTTTCTTCCTCAAACGAGCATCATGCCACCTCTTGGTTTTCTCCTTAAACATCCTTGAATTTTCATAGGCATTTTCTCGAAATTCCTCAAGCTCATTAAACTGCAAGAATCTTGCCTTCTTCGAAGCTTTCATGTCAAAATTCAACTTCTTAGTAGCCTAATAAGCCTTGTGCTCTACCTCCACGGAAGATGGCAAGACTTGCCATAGACAATTTGAAACGGAGACATGCCAAGAGTAGTCTTGAATGCGGTCCAAAAGGCCCATAAAGCATCATTAAACTTAGTTGACCAATCTTTCCTACTTACACTCACTGTTTTCTCCAAAACTTACTTGATTTTTCGGTTAGAAATTTTAGCTTGACCATTCATTTGAGGGTGATACGGAGTAGACACTCGATGCTTCATTCCATAAGTCTTGAGAATGTTCTCCATGAGCTTATTTATGAAGTGACTATCCCCATCACTTACCAACATCCTTGGCACCCCAAATCTTGTAAAATATGCTTCTTTAGAAATCCAATTACCTCTCTTGCATCATTTGTTCTTGAAGGTATAGCCTCAACCCATTTTGATACATAGCGACCGCCATCAAGATATATAGAAATCCATTAGATTGAAGAAATGGTCCAATGAAATCGATGCCCCACACATCGAATATCTCCACTTCTTGAAAGCTATTAAGGGGCATCTCATCCCACTTGGAGATTCCTCCCATCCTTTGACACCGATCACAACCCTCTACAAATTTCTTACAACTCTTGAACAATGAAGGCCAATACAACCCTGATTGTAAGACTTTTGCAGCGGTCTTTTGTGCTCCAAAATGGCCTCCACTAGGTGAAGAGTGGCAAAACTCCAACACACTACTCCATTCTTTCTCGGGCACACATTTTCTTACAAGAGAATCATTGCACATCTTGTACAAGAATGGATCATCCCACAAGTAGTGTTTAACATCATGAAAGAACTTCTTGGATTGATACTTGTTAAGCTCATAAGGCTTCCTTCCACTAGCCAAGTAATTCACATAATCCGCGTACCACGGGCTTCCTTTTTGCTCCACTAAAATCTCAATTTGATAGGAAACACACCCCAAGATTTCTTCATTGGGAAACACCTCCTTGATTAACTCATAAGTGCTCTCACAATGCTCCCTCGGCCCTAGCCTTGAAAGATGATCGGCTACCACATTCTCTGTGCTCTTCTTATCTCTTACTTCAATGTCAAATTCTTGAAGAAGTAGCACCCATCTTATCACCCTTGGCTTTGCATCCTTATTCGCCACAAGATACTTGATGGCGGAATGGTCGGTGTATACAATAGTCTTCATTCCCACCAAATAGGGATGAAACTTATCAAATGCGTATACCACTGTCAAGAACTCTTTTTTGGTAGTAGTGTAATTCCGTTGAGCCGCATCAAATGTCTTGCTTGCATAGTAAATGGCCCAAAACCTTTTCTCTCTTAATTCCCCAAAACTACTCCAAGAGCTACATCACTTGCATCACACATCAATATAAATGGCTCCTTCCAATCGGGGGTGATCAAGATGGGCGATGAAATCAAAGCTTCCTTTAGCACCTAAAAAGCATTTAGATAATTTTAATCAAACTTAAATGGAACATCTTTTTCAAGGAGATGAGAAAGAGGTTTAGAAAATGCAGAAAAATCCTTTATGAACTGACGATAGAACCCGGCATGACCAAGGAACGATCGTACTCCCTTCTTATTTGTTGGTGGTAGAAGCTTCTCAATAGCAACAACTTTAGCTCGATCTACTTGCAATCCCTTTGAAGAGATGTGATGTCCAAGTACAATGTCATCATTTACCATAAAGTGGCACTTCTCTCAATTCAACACTAGATTAGTGTTTTGACATCGCTTCAAAACAATAGCAAGATTAGACAAACAAATATCAAAAGAAGATCCAAACACCGAAAAGTTATCCATGAAAACTTCCATGATATTCTCAATCAAGCCTTCAAAGATTGCCATCATACACCTTTGAAAGGTGGCCGGTGCATTGCAAAGTTCAAATGGCAATCTTTGAAAAGCAAATATTCCATAAGGACAAGTGAAAGCGGTCTTTTCTTGATCTTCGGGTGCTATGAGAATTTGGTTATACTCGGAATACCCATCAAGAAAGCAATAAAACTCATACCCCGCTAACCTATCCAACATTTGGTCCAAGAAAGGTAAGGGAAAGTGATCTTTACGTGTGTTCTCATTAAGTTTTCTATAATCAACACACACACGCCACCCCGTCACCGTTCTAGTGGCTATGGTCTCATTCTCCTCGGTCTTCACTATAGTCATATTCATCTTCTTAGATACCACATGTAAAGGACTCACATAGGGACTATCGCTAATAGGAAAGATCATATCGGAGTCTAGCCACTTAAGAACCTCTTTTTTTACCACTTCTTGCATGATAAGATTAAGTCTTCTTTGGTTTTGAACACAAGCTTTCCCTTCATCCTCAAGTCTTATCTTATGCATGCAAATTGTTGGGCTAATTCCCTTCAAATCATCAATACACCACCCTATAGCCGACTTATGCTCTTTAAGGACATTAAGCAATTTATCAAGTTGACTAGAGGTTAAAGAAGATGATACAATTACCGGATATGTCTCATTTTCACCAAGAAAGGCATAAGCAAGATGATTGGGTAAAGGCTTCAACTCCACCTTCTTTTCCTTTTTCTCTTCTTGATTGAGTGGATCTCTAAGTGGTAAGAACTTTCCATTTCCCCTCGAGATAGCGGTTGCAACTTCTTGAGCTTCAATACAAACACCTAGATCAAGCAAACAATTAATCAATTCATCATTTAAGTCAAGAGAAGTAGTAGACATAGTTGAAAGAGATAGAGAATTACTCAAGTAAAGTTCAAGTGGATCCTTGGATACAGTGGAAGGTCAACATTCCTCAACACTTCCCTTCACAACATCCACACTTTTACACTCTTCATCATTCATTGGATATTGCATGGCCTTGTGTAGAGAAAATACCACCTCCTCATCATTCACTCCCAATTTCAACTCTCCTTTCCCAAGAATCAATGGCACATTTTCATCCTCCTCCATATCTAGAACAACAAAGTCCACCGGAAAAACGAACTTATCCACCTTAACCAACACGTCTTCAATTACTCCTTTTGGATGTGTCATAGATCTATCCGCCAATTGAAGTATGATAGAAGTTGGCTTCACTACACCTAACCCAAGCTTCTTAAATATAGAAAGAGGCATTAGATCAATGCTTGCACCTAGATCACAAAGAGCCTTGTTCTTCTTGCACTTTCCAATTTCACATGGTATAGTGAAACTACCCGGATCCTTCAATTTTTGTGGAAGTTTCCTTTGTAGAATGGAACTACACTCTTTGGTTAGATTGACCGTTTCATTTTCCACAAGACTTCTTTTCTTTCCCATGATGTCCTTCAACAAATGAGCATAATGAAACATTTGCTCCAAAGCATCGGAGAAAGGGATATTGATTTGAATCTCCTTGAAGATTTCAAGAAACTTTTTGAACCTCTCATCTAAACCCTTCTTCAAGAACCTTTGAGGAAAAGGAATTGGTACTTGAGTCTTTGGTATCCCCCAACTATCTCTTTCAATCTCAACTTCTTTTTCTCTTAATTCTTTTGCCTTCTTCCACTTTGGAACTCTCGCTATCATCTCTTCATCTTTCTTTTGCTCAACAACCTCTTTTTTCTTACTCACCTCTTCCACTTCAATCTCCTCTTTCACCAACCCTTCTTCCACCGTTCTTTCCACTTCCTCTTCAACAACAGCACTATTCTCTTGAGGCATAGGAGGCTCCTTATACTCTTATCCACTCCTACGAGTGATAGCTTTGCAATCTTTTTTAGGACTAGTTACTGTGGTAGATGGGAATTTTCCTTGTTGGTGTTGAGATCCCACGAAAGAAGCAATTTGCCCTCTTTGATATTCAAAAGCTCTCATCCTATTGTCGAATTTCTTTTCATTTTCCTCCATTTTAGCCTCAAGATTAGCATCTCTCTTTTCCATATAAGCCCTTGTATCTTTCATGAACGCTAGCAATGTATCTTCCAATGATGACTTCCCTTCTCCATTGGGTAGCTTAGCACTCGGATCCAATCCTTGAGGAAATGCAACGGCGGCTTGAGTATTGGAGTAAGAAAGATTTTCATGCTTCCTCGGAGCTTGATAATTTCCTCCACTTGATTGATTGAAATTATTCCCCCGAGAATGCCCTTGATATCCTCCTTGAAAATTACCTTGGTTAGAAGGATAATTACCTTGAAAATTCCCTTGATGTTGTAAATTTCCTTGGTAATTTCTCATGTCTAAATAGGCAACATCCTCTACACTTTGCATAACATTGTCTTCTTCATTCAAATTAGCACTTGTACTTCCCCCTTGACTCACTCCTTGAGTGATCAAATTCAATTGCTTTGTTAAAGCATGGATGCCCTCATTAAATTCTTTCATACCTTCACTTTGGAACACATCACTCTTTACTTCATTAACACTCTCTACTTGAGCTACCTTTCCAAATGCATAACCTCCCATTGCTCTCTCAGAAGGCCATTGATAAGCATTCATTGCAATGTCTTCAAAAATATTCATAGCTTTCATAGCATCCACTCTAAATATAGACCCTCCGGATGGGGCATCTACATGCATCCGATTTTGTTCACTCAACCCTTGATAGAAGAAAACCACTTGTTGATTCTCATGAAAATTATGTTGAGGATAGTTTCGTAGCATCTCTTTGTAGTGTTCCCATGCTTCATAAAAACTCTCATTCGGAAGTTGCCTAAATTGAGTGATGAGGCTTTTCAATTGGAGAGTCTTCGAAGGAGGAAAGTACTTGTTTAGGAACCTTTGCTCAAAATCTTCCCATGTATTACAACTTCCCAATGGAATTGTATTGTACCATGCTTTAGCCTTGTCTCTTAAAGAAAAAAAGAACAACCTCATTCGGATAGCATCTTCCGTCACTCCATTCATCTTGACGGTATTTGCAACCTCCAAAAAAATAGCTAGATGAGTGTTCGGGTCTTCAAGAGGACCTCCCAAAACTGATTTTCTTTGACCATGTTGATCAATCCGGTCTTAATTTCAAAATTATTGGCTTGAACTGGAGGAACCATATTATGCACGGCTCTCGGTTGAAAGTAATCCTGAATTGCTCTAGGTCTTTGCAACTCTTGTTGTTGGAGTATCCTTTGAGCTTCTTGATTGGCAAGCAATTGCATATACTCTTGGTTTTGAGCAATGAATTTCCTAAATATCTCCGCTTGATTCTCTTGTACTCCTTCTTGTACCCCCCTTGATTTGTAACGGATCTTGGGGTGGGTTTCTACATATTTTCTTTTCTAGCTTTTCATCTCTCTCGTTTCCTTTGTCGTACGGTCTTTTCTATCTCCAAATTCAAAAGAATGATCTATTCTACTAATCCGTTAAACTCCCTTGGCAACGGCGCCAATTTCTTGGTTGAATATTTTTTACTCACGAGCAAGATTACTCGATCGTTGTAGAAGTATATCCCAAGAAATAAAATTATCGAACCACAAAAGAGTTA
Source organism: Pogostemon cablin (assembly GCA_023678885.1). Lineage (NCBI taxonomy): Eukaryota > Viridiplantae > Streptophyta > Magnoliopsida > Lamiales > Lamiaceae > Pogostemon > Pogostemon cablin. The sequence continues at coordinate 20,207,512 of CM042967.1, forward strand.
AGTTTGGATTAATAAAATACGTGAGCTCTTGTTTATGTCACTTTTGTAAGGATGATAGGGGTTTTGAGTTTGATTTTGAACTTAACAACTAAAGCAAATTAACAAGTAAATAAAATAGCAAATAAGAGAAATGACAAGTAAAGATAAGTAAAACTAAAAAAAGAATAGGTGTTAAAGTTCAAGTATGGAAAAACATGGGATTAAAAACATCCAAGCACCCTCAATTCATATTATCATGTAAAGGGAATTCAACTCAATTGATGTAGATTAAGGGTGATCACAAATATATCCAAAGCTCTCTTTCGGGTTACAAAGATTGTTGATCCACTAAAGACTCCCAAAAGCACTTAAGATCAAAGCCCAACATTAATCTCTTCCATCTAGGTACTAATTAATTCTCAATTCTCTCTTAGAAGGTACTAATTAGAATTAACTCTCCCTTTTTGTGTACTAGAGCTATCGAATGGATTGGTTCCCCTGATCGAGTTCAAATATTCTCTCGGTCAAACCTAAACTTGATGTATATTCATGCCTTTCTAATACTTAAGAGGGTCATTTCCGTCTTACTCCAAGCAATATACACATGAATATCATGATAGCATTTAATTACCATAAATCATCCATTGATCAACAATCCATCAAACCAATAATCATTCATGAATAACAAACCATGCCATCACAACATCAAAACAATTAAAGCCCATGAATAGAAACTAATATCAATTAAGTCAAAGACCAATTTAATCCACATGCTAATATAAACCTAATGTGCTCTTCATATCCCTAATCCCACTAGAGGGATTAGCCTAACATGATAAAAGCAACAAAACACATAAATGATTCATTACAAATATCCATAGTTTCAAATCTAAAAAAAATACAAAATGAATAAATTCTTCCCTATCAATTTCTTGAAGAGAATATTCTATTCTTCTTGATCTTCACCTCTAGCTCTTGAATTCTTGAGGTCTTTAACACCAAAGATGAAAGGAATGAAGATGGATTGAAAGGAATGGAGTGAATGTGTGAGAAATGCTCTAAAATCACCTATGGAAAGGGAGTGCTCTGTTCTCTCCTCCTCAAATTTATATCTCAACTATTTATATGGTGTAGGGTGGCTACTAATGGATAATTAGGATAAACTTCGAAGCTGTCAAAACAGACCTAAAATTCGACCAGAATATTAGAAATTCGAGTAGAATTTCTGATGTCATTACATGCTTTCAACTGATGTCGCGCAGCGCTTCTTGAACACTTAAATTTCGACTAGAATTCTGAAAATTCGAGTAGAATTTCTACTCACTCCGCCCAGGTTCGAAGCTCATCCACAACACTTCGCTGAAAAACTCAAAATTCGACTAGAATTTTGAGGCTGTGATCGAATTTTTTTCAAATGTGCCAACTCTCTAGAAGACTTATGTGCTTCAGAAATTTGAGCAGAATATCAAGAATTCGACTAGAATTTTGATAAGTTGTAATACGTTTTGAAATTCCACCTTCCTATCATTCCATGTGCACTCATAACATTTGATCTTTTTTTCTTCATTCTCTGCCTAAATTCACCAATATCATAAAATTTTCCAACCAACATAGATCCAATAAAATATAAAAATAAAAGACTCAAAATACACGAAAACACACAAAAACCACACAAAAACAACTCTATATTTATGTAAATTTTGACACTAAACAGTATTGGTCATAGTCTTTGTTTCCCCGCTAATTTTCTTCCTCTATCTCTCGCTCTTTATTTTTATTTTGTTGCCTCGGGATGAGCAACGAATATATTTGGGGGATTGTTGAGAGTGGAAATTAGTGTGTTTGAGTGTCCAATTTAACACCTTTTTTATGAGAATTGTTGTTATATATTAGCATAAGTATCTTATATTCAATATATGTGAGAAAAAGGTGCACTTGAGGTGAAAAGTGCAAAGGTGCACTTTGGGTTTGATATTTACTTGATCGCTTGCTTAAGCTGCAATTAATATCCTTAATATTTGAAAATTAATTTTGCGTGCAAAGAAAACGCGCATCACTAGTAGATAAGAAATAATATGAATTATAAGTCTCATAGACATCGACCCTATTTTGTTGAGATAATTAACATTAAGTTCTTGAAATAAGTTTCATTTTGATCTCTTAGATGTGGTTATTGCAATCTATATCTAGTGGTGGTGGTATTCTTTGTTGACTTTATATCAATTCTGTTAAGTTTTACAAAGAAAATTATATTTCATTTGTTACTGTTTACTTGTCATATTATGATTTCAATGTATATAATGATTCTCTGTGAACTTACTCTTTATGAAGTTTCTAGTTTAGAGTAAATTGTCTGATGCATACTTAAACGTGTTTCTTCAATGGTTGAAATTGGAAGAAGAATGGATGAGATTTTCCTTGTTGTGGAAGAGATTTTATCAAATATTTTTGTAGTTATTAATTCAATTCTAAGTCAATTTGTCAAGACAAGCCATGGTCGTGAGCGTTGTGAAAGGGAAATTAGATATGTTATGGCAGATATATAATAACAAAACAAATTGAGCATTTGGATAGTCTAAATTCTGTAAATGATAAGGATTGTCTAAAACAACTAAGAATGGCACGATGTGCATTTGCTAGACTATGTTTCTTGTTAAAAACTGTTGGGGGATTTGAAGACTCTAGGTATGCCATTGTTAATGAGAAAGTAGAATTATTTCTTTCTATACTTTCACATCATAAGAAAAATAGAGTTGCAAGCTTTGATTTTAAACGATCAGGACTAACTGTTAGCAAGTATTTTTTAAAGCGTATTGGGTGTAGTTCTCAAATTACACCCTCTACTCTTGGCAAATTCTGAGCATATTGATGATACTTGCGAAAATTCTAGTTGGAAATGGTTCAAGGTAAGAGGAAAATATTCAATAACTTATTTACTAAAATTTATCGAACATATATAAGTCACAATAACTAACAATATGTTCAATATTTTAGGGATCTTTAGGTGCTTTAGATGGTACATATATCAAAATAATAGCTCTTGAGACTACTAAGGGAAGATATAGAATACGAAAAGGTGACATGGTTGTTAATGTGTTGGGGTGTGTGAGAAAAACATGAAATTTTGTTTATGTGCTTGCTGGTTGGGAAGGACCAGCAGCAGACTGTAGAGTTCTACGAGATGCAGTTAATAGGCATGGATTTAAAGTGCCTCAAGGTATTTCTTCCATTAAGTTATAGCAGTTTAGTTTATTCTAATAACATTGGAGGTTAATATCTCATTAATACTCATAGGTCATTACTACTTGTGTGAAAATAGGTATACAAATGCTGAGTGATTTATAACTCCATATAGAGGGATCCGGTATCTCCTAGAGGAATGGGGAGAGGGTTCTAGAGCTCCACAAAATTATAAAGAATTCCTCAATATGAGCCACTCAAAGTCACGCAACGTAATTGAAAGAACATTTGGCTTATTGAAAAATTGATGGGCAATCCTTAGAAGTTCATCATTTTACTCACTTAAGGCTTGATGAGAGTGTAAATTCATGTATTTTATGCTTTGATTTATGTGAAAATTGAGTTCGATTAAATTTTTTATTGAGACGAATCGGAATATTTATGGAAAAATCACGAATCAGAGAATACAAGGGCTTTTTGAGTATATTTGTGTAGGGAAACAGATCAAAAGGGCTCAAAATTGGAAGATACGATTTTTGAGGTAATTTTCGAGGATTGCTTGACTTCCAGGTGTTGCTCGACCAGAAGCACTTTGGTCGAGCAGATGTGGTCAACTCGAGCAGAATGCGCAATTCTTGCAGAGAGCTTGCTCGACTTAGAGATGTTGCTCGACCAGCATCACTCTAGTAGAGCAGATGAGGTCAAATCAAGCAAAATGTGCAAACTTGTACATAGAGTTTGCTCGACCACTGCTCGACTTGTTAGGTGTGGTCGAGCAGATTCTCGATGCTTCTATTTATGATAATTCCGGAGTTTTCTTACCAAATTTGACGTATGCCTCAAACAAAAGCCCATCTTAAGCCCATAAGGAGGTTCTACAAGTATAAAAGAATAGCCTTCGCAGGAGAAAAAGACACACGGACATCACACATTATCCATCCATCACCGAAACCCTACCATCATCTGAAGGAGTCGTGAAGAGAGGTTCGTCTGGCGAGTCAAGTAAGATCATACTAATTAACCATGATTGTTCCTAGATCAATCATGGCCTAGAGCTGCTCTGATAGTTCTAGGGTTATGAAAGTTTTATGAGTTAATTGGATTTTCATGTGTAAACTCCGTACAACACTACTTATGATTTATTTTATATAAGAGTGTGCCTTTTTAATTCATACTCACGGTCGTTTTGTGCATCATTAACTGTTATGTAGAGTCTGAATACATATCTTAGTTATTGATTGAGTTTGTTCACTGCTGAGCAGGATTACATGTTATAATTCTAAGTGAAGGGATTCCGAAGTCTTATTAGAACTATCTTACTCCCTCCGTCCCAGGTTAAGAGGGTGGTCATTTTACCATTTTTGTCGTCCCACCCAAAGAGGCCCATTTTCTTTTTTGGACACATGGGACCCACCCACACCCACTAATATAATTAAAATATGGGGCCCCCACACCCACTAATACAACTACCCACTACACATTAAATAATAATACTCCTTAATCCACGTGCCCAAAAGCAAATGGGACTCTTAAGTTGGGATGGAGGGAGTATATGAATACTTGTTAATTAAATATTATTCGGGTTAATAAGTAGGATAAAGAGTATAGCTTCATAGTACCTATAAAGGGAGATCATATCGGGTTAGAGTACTAAGTGCACGGGAAATAATTGATATTGATAGTACCTAGAAAGGGGAGTGAATTATATCTCTTGCTCTGAGGATATTCACACGTGTCATACGCATGTTTGCTTGTATTTATATAGTGAACTTGCATGGTTTAGTAATGCATCCATAAACCACAAGGCAGAGTCGGACATCAACACATGAAAAGAAAATTAATAAGTAAAACTAGATGCCCGAAGAACTACCTAATTTGTTACTTGATCACAACCGTACTTTCTCTATTGCTTGTTTATTTAATTTATAATTTAATTTATATGTTATTTAGTTACGCAACCTTTCCAAACCAAATTTGCCAACATAGTCTTAGTTAATTAGATTATAATTAAATTGATAATAATCCGTCCCTCGAGTTCGATAATCACTTGGTCACCTATCGAAACTACAATTGATATCCTTCATACTTGGGGATTATTTTGTGTGTTGAGAAAACACTCATTAAGGCTCAAAATAGAATTATTATGGCATGCACATTATCTTTGGAATGAGATGCATATAGATCCACTTGATAAAGACTTAGAAGATGTAGAAACACTTCAAGAAGAAGACGACGCAACAGTTTACATAGACTCGATTGAAGCTTCACAAGAATGGTCTAATTGGATAGAGAATTTGGCTAAGTCGATGTTTGATGAGTGGAGAAGATCTAGGAATTGTTAAACTTGCAAATGTATTTGAATTCTTGCAATATACTTCTTTGTAGTGTTTTCTTAGGTATAATGCAAGGCCTGGAAAAAGTGTGTTGTAAATTCTAATTGCTATTTTGAAATTGTATCAATACAAATGTTCCAGTTTGCTATTC